>CAKAJI010000715.1:0-600000 GCA_916610255.1 Lasioglossum lativentre | reverse complement strand
TTATAATACAACGTAATATGCAGTGTATCATTGAAAATACCTTATAATATAACGAAATATGCAGTGTATCATTGAAAATACCTTATAATATGTCGTAGTTTATCATTGAAAATACCTTATAATATAACGTAATATGCAGTGTATCATTGAAAATACCTTATAATATAACGTAATATGCAGTGTATCATTGAAAATACCTTATAATATAGCGTAATATGCAGTATATCATTGAAAATACCTTATAATATAGCGTAATATGCAGTGTATCATTGAAAATACCTTATAATATAACGAAATATGCAGTGTATCATTGAAAATACCTTATAATATGTCGTAGTTTATCATTGAAAATACCTTATAATATAACGTAATATGCAGTGTATCATTGAAAATGCCTTATAATATAGCGTAATATGCAGTGTATCATTGAAAATACCTTATAATATAACGAAATATGCAGTGTATCATTGAAAATACCTTATAATATAACGTACTATGCAGCGTATCATTGAAAATACCTTATAATATATCGTAATATGCAGTGTATCATTGAAAATACCATATAATATAACGTAATATGCAGTGTATCATTGAAAATGCCTTATAATGTAACGTAATATGGAGTGTTTCAATGAAAATACCTTATAATACAACGGAATATGCAGAGTATCATTGAAAATACCTTATAATATAACGTAATATGCAGTGTATCATTGAAAATACCTTATAATATATCGTAATATGCAGTGTATCATTGAAAATACCTTATAACATAACGTAATATACAGTGTAACATTGAAAATACCTTATAATATAGCGTAATATGCAGTGTATCATTGAAAATACCTTATAATATAACGAAATATGCAGTGTAACATTGAAAATACCTTATAATATGTCGTAGTTTATCATTGAAAATACCTTATAATATAACGTTATATGCAGTGTATCATTGAAAATACCTTATAATATAACGTAATATGCAGTGTATCATTGAAAATACCTTATAATATAGCGTAATATGCAGTATATCATTGAAAATACCTTATAATATAGCGTAATATGCAGTGTATCATTGAAAATACCTTATAATATAACGAAATATGCAGTGTATCATTGAAAATACCTTATAATATGTCGTAGTTTATCATTGAAAATACCTTATAATATAACGTAATATGCAGTGTATCATTGAAAATGCCTTATAATATAGCGTAATATGCAGTGTATCATTGAAAATACCTTATAATATAACGAAATATGCAGTGTATCATTGAAAATACCTTATAATATGTCGTAGTTTATCATTGAAAATACCTTATAATATAACGTAATATGCAGTGTATCATTGAAAATACCTTATAATATAACGTAATATGCAGTGTATCATTGAAAATACCTTATATTATAACGTAATATGCAGTGTATCATTGAAAATACCTTGTAATATAACGTAATATGCAGTGTATCATTGAAAATACCTAATAATATAACGTACATTGCAGCGTATCACTGAAAATACCTTCTAATATATCGTAGTTTATCATTGAAAATACCTTATAATATAACGTAATATACAGTGTATCATTGAAAATACCTTATAATATAACGTAATATGCAGTTTATCATTGAAAATACCTTATAATATATAGTAGTTTATCATTGAAAATATCTTATAACATAACGTAATATACAGTGTAACATTGAAAATACCTTATAATATAACGTACTATGCAGCGTATCATTGAAAATACCTTATAATATATCGTATTATGCAGTGTATCATTGAAAATACCTTATAATATAGCGTAATATGCAGTGTATCATTGAAAATACCTTATAATATAACGAAATATGCAGTGTAACATTGAAAATACCTTATAATATGTCGTAGTTTATCATTGAAAATACCTTATAATATAACGTAATATGCAGTGTATCATTGAAAATACCTTATAATATAACGTAATATGCAGTGTATCATTGAAAATACCTTATAATATATCGTAATATGCAGTGTATCATTGAAAATACCTTATAACATAACGTAATATACAGTGTAACATTGAAAATACCTTATAATATAACGTACTATGCAGCGTATCATTGAAAATACCTTATAATATATCGTATTATGCAGTGTATCATTGAAAATACCTTATAATATAGCGTAATATGCAGTGTATCATTGAAAATACCTTATAATATAACGAAATATGCAGTGTAACATTGAAAATACCTTATAATATGTCGTAGTTTATCATTGAAAATACCTTATAATATAACGTAATATGCAGTGTATCATTGAAAATACCTTATAATATAACGTAATATGCAGTGTATCATTGAAAATACCTTATAATATAGCGTAATATGCAGTATATCATTGAAAATACCTTATAATATAGCGTAATATGCAGTGTATCATTGAAAATACCTTATAATATAACGAAATATGCAGTGTATCATTGAAAATACCTTATAATATGTCGTAGTTTATCATTGAAAATACCTTATAATATAACGTAATATGCAGTGTATCATTGAAAATGCCTTATAATGTAACGTAATATGGAGTGTTTCAATGAAAATACCTTATAATACAACGTAATATGCAGTGTATCATTGAAAATACCTAATAATATAACGAAATATGCAGTGTATCATTGAAAATACCTTATAATATGTCGTAGTTTATCATTGAAAATACCTTATAATATAACGTAATATGCAGTGTATCATTGAAAATACCTTATAATATAACGTAATATGCAGTGTATCATTGAAAATACCTTATAATATAGCGTAATATGCAGTATATCATTGAAAATACCTTATAATATAGCGTAATATGCAGTGTATCATTGAAAATACCTTATAATATAACGAAATATGCAGTGTATCATTGAAAATACCTTATAATATGTCGTAGTTTATCATTGAAAATACCTTATAATATAACGTAATATGCAGTGTATCATTGAAAATGCCTTATAATATAGCGTAATATGCAGTGTATCATTGAAAATACCTTATAATATAACGAAATATGCAGTGTATCATTGAAAATACCTTATAATATAACGTACTATGCAGCGTATCATTGAAAATACCTTATAATATATCGTAATATGCAGTGTATCATTGAAAATACCATATAATATAACGTAATATGCAGTGTATCTTTGAAAATGCCTTATAATGTAACGTAATATGGAGTGTTTCAATGAAAATACCTTATAATACAACGGAATATGCAGACTATCATTGAAAATACCTTATAATATAACGTAATATGCAGTGTATCATTGAAAATACCTTATAATATATCGTAATATGCAGTGTATCATTGAAAATACCTTATAACATAACGTAATATACAGTGTAACATTGAAAATACCTTATAATATAGCGTAATATGCAGTGTATCATTGAAAATACCTTATAATATAACGAAATATGCAGTGTATCATTGAAAATACCTTATAATATGTCGTAGTTTATCATTGAAAATACCTTATAATATAACGTTATATGCAGTGTATCATTGAAAATACCTTATAATATAACGTAATATGCAGTGTATCATTGAAAATACCTTATAATATAGCGTAATATGCAGTATATCATTGAAAATACCTTATAATATAGCGTAATATGCAGTGTATCATTGAAAATACCTTATAATATAACGAAATATGCAGTGTATCATTGAAAATACCTTATAATATGTCGTAGTTTATCATTGAAAATACCTTATAATATAACGTAATATGCAGTGTATCATTGAAAATGCCTTATAATATAACGTAATATGCAGTGTATCATTGAAAATACCTTATAATATTACGAAATATGCAGTGTATCATTGAAAATACCTTATAATATGTCGTAGTTTATCATTGAAAATACCTTATAATATAACGTAATATGCAGTGTATCATTGAAAATACCTTATAATATAACGTAATATGCAGTGTATCATTGAAAATACCTTATATTATAACGTAATATGCAGTGTATCATTGAAAATACCTTGTAATATAACGTAATATGCAGTGTATCATTGAAAATACCTAATAATATAACGTACATTGCAGCGTATCACTGAAAATACCTTCTAATATATCGTAGTTTATCATTGAAAATACCTTATAATATAACGTAATATACAGTGTATCATTGAAAATACCTTATAATATAACGTAATATGCAGTTTATCATTGAAAATACCTTATAATATATAGTAGTTTATCATTGAAAATATCTTATAACATAACGTAATATACAGTGTAACATTGAAAATACCTTATAATATAACGTACTATGCAGCGTATCATTGAAAATACCTTGTAATATAACGTAATATGCAGTGTATCATTGAAAACACCTTATAATATAACGAAATATGCAGTGTATCATTGAAAATACCTTATAATATGTCGTAGTTTAACATTGAAAATACCTAATAATATAACGTAATATGCAGTGTATCATTGAAAATACCTTATAATATTTCGTAATTTGTAGTGTATCATTGAAAATACCTTATAATATAACTTAATATGCAGTGTATCATTGAAAATTCCTTATGATATAACGTAATATGCAGTGTGTCATTGAAAATAACTTATAATATAACGAAATATGCAATGTTTGTCATTGAAAAGACCTTATAATATAACGTAATATGCAGTGTATCATTGAAAATACCTTATAACATATCGTTTTATGCAGTGTATCATTGAAAATACCTTATAATATATCGTAATATGCAGTGTATCATTGAAAATACCATATAATATAACGTAATATGCAGTGTATCATTGAAAATGCCTTATAATGTAACGTAATATGGAGTGTTTCAATGAAAATACCTTATAATACAACGGAATATGCAGAGTGTCATTGAAAATACCTTATAATATAACGTAATATGCAGTGTATCATTGAAAATACCTTATAATATATCGTAATATGCAGTGTATCATTGAAAATACCTTATAACATAACGTAATATACAGTGTAACATTGAAAATACCTTATAATATAACGTACTATGCAGCGTATCATTGAAAATACCTTATAATATATCGTATTATGCAGTGTATCATTGAAAATACCTTATAATATAGCGTAATATGCAGTGTATCATTGAAAATACCTTATAATATAACGAAATATGCAGTGTAACATTGAAAATACCTTATAATATGTCGTAGTTTATCATTGAAAATACCTTATAATATAACGTAATATGCAGTGTATCATTGAAAATACCTTATAATATAACGTAATATGCAGTGTATCATTGAAAATACCTTATAATATAGCGTAATATGCAGTATATCATTGAAAATACCTTATAATATAGCGTAATATGCAGTGTATCATTGAAAATACCTTATAATATAACGAAATATGCAGTGTATCATTGAAAATACCTTATAATATGTCGTAGTTTATCATTGAAAATACCTTATAATATAACGTAATATGCAGTGTATCATTGAAAATGCCTTATAATGTAACGTAATATGGAGTGTTTCAATGAAAATACCTTATAATACAACGTAATATGCAGTGTATCATTGAAAATACCTAATAATATAACGTAATATGCAGTGTATCATTGAAAATACCTAATAATATAACGTACATTGCAGCGTATCACTGAAAATACCTTCTAATATATCGTAGTTTATCATTGAAAATACCTTATAATATAACGTAATATACAGTGTATCATTGAAAATACCTTGTAATATAACGTAATATGCAGTGTATCATTGAAAATACCTTATAATATATAGTAGTTTATCATTGAAAATACCTTATAACATAACGTAATATACAGTGTAACATTGAAAATACCTTATAATATAACGTACTATGCAGCGTATCATTGAAAATACCTTATAATATATCGTAATATGCAGTGTATCATTGAAAATACCATATAATATAGCGTAATATGCAGTGTATCATTGAAAATACCTTATAATATAACGAAATATGCAGTGTATCATTGAAAATACCTTATAATATGTCGTAGTTTATCATTGAAAATACCTTATAATATAACGTAATATGCAGTGTATCATTGAAAATGCCTTATAATGTAACGTAATATGGAGTGTTTCAATGAAAATACCTTATAATATAGCGTAATATGCAGTATATCATTGAAAATACCTTATAATATAGCGTAATATGCAGTGTATCATTGAAAATACCTTATAATATAACGAAATATGCAGTGTATCATTGAAAATACCTTATAATATGTCGTAGTTTATCATTGAAAATACCTTATAATATAACGTAATATGCAGTGTATCATTGAAAATACCTTATAATATAACGTAATATGCAGTGTATCATTGAAAATACCTTATAATATAACGTAATATACAGTGTAACATTGAAAATACCTTATAATATAACGTACTATGCAGCGTATCATTGAAAATACCTTATAATATATCGTAATATGCAGTGTATCATTGAAAATACCATATAATATAATGTAATATGCAGTGTATCATTGAAAATACCTTATATTATAACGTAATATGCAGTGTATCATTGAAAATACCTTGTAATATAACGTAATATGCAGTGTATCATTGAAAATACCTAATAATATAACGTACATTGCAGCGTATCACTGAAAATACCTTCTAATATATCGTAGTTTATCATTGAAAATACCTTATAATATAACGTAATATACAGTGTATCATTGAAAATACCTTATAATATAACGTAATATGCAGTTTATCATTGAAAATACCTTATAATATATAGTAGTTTATCATTGAAAATATCTTATAACATAACGTAATATACAGTGTAACATTGAAAATACCTTATAATATAACGTACTATGCAGCGTATCATTGAAAATACCTTGTAATATAACGTAATATGCAGTGTATCATTGAAAACACCTTATAATATAACGAAATATGCAGTGTATCATTGAAAATACCTTATAATATGTCGTAGTTTAACATTGAAAATACCTAATAATATAACGTAATATGCAGTGTATCATTGAAAATACCTTATAATATTTCGTAATTTGTAGTGTATCAGTGAAAATACCTTATAATATAACGTAATATGCAGTGTATCATTGAAAATACATTATAATATAACGTAATATGCAGTGTATCATTGAAAATACCTTATAATATAACGGAATTTGTAGTGTATCATTGAAAATACCTTATAATATAACGTAATATGCAGTGTATCATTGAAAATACCTTATAATATATCGTTTTATGCAATGTATCATTGAAAATACCTTATAATATTTCGTAATTTGTAGTGTATCATTGAAAATACCTTATAATATAACGTACATTGCAGCGTATCACTGAAAATACCTTCTAATATATCGTAGTTTATCATTGAAAATACCTTATAATATAACGTAATATACAGTGTAGCATTGAAAATACCTTATAATATAACGTAATATGCAGTGTATCATTTAAAATACCTTATAATATATAGTAGTTTATCATTGAAAATACCTTATAACATAACGTAATATACAGTGTAACATTGAAAATACCTTATAATATAACGTACTATGCAGCGTATCATTGAAAATACCTTATAATATATCGTAATATGCAGTGTATCATTGAAAATACCATATAATATAACGTAATATGCAGTGTATCATTGAAAATGCCTTATAATGTAACGTAATATGGAGTGTTTCAATGAACATTGAAAATACCTTATAACATAACGTAATATACAGTGTAACATTGAAAATACCTTATAATATAACGTACTATGCAGCGTATCATTGAAAATACCTTATAATATATCGTAATATGCAGTGTATCATTGAAAATACCATATAATATTACGTTATATGCAGTGTATCATTGAAAATACCTTATATTATAACGTAATATGCAGTGTATCATTGAAAATACCTTGTAATATAACGTAATATGCAGTGTATCATTGAAAATACCTAATAATATAACGTACATTGCAGCGTATCACTGAAAATACCTTCTAATATATCGTAGTTTATCATTGAAAATACCTTATAATATAACGTAATATACAGTGTATCATTGAAAATACCTTATAATATAACGTAATATGCAGTTTATCATTGAAAATACCTTATAATATATAGTAGTTTATCATTGAAAATATCTTATAACATAACGTAATATACAGTGTAACATTGAAAATACCTTATAATATAACGTACTATGCAGCGTATCATTGAAAATACCTTGTAATATAACGTAATATGCAGTGTATCATTGAAAACACCTTATAATATAACGAAATATGCAGTGTATCATGGAAAATACCTTATAATATGTCGTAGTTTAACATTGAAAATACCTAATAATATAACGTAATATGCAGTGTATCATTGAAAATACCTTATAATATTTCGTAATTTGTAGTGTATCAGTGAAAATACCTTATAATATAACGTAATATGCAGTGTATCATTGAAAATACATTATAATATAACGTAATATGCAGTGTATCATTGAAAATACCTTATAATATAACGGAATTTGTAGTGTATCATTGAAAATACCTTATAATATAACGTAATATGCAGTGTATCATTGAAAATACCTTATAATATATCGTTTTATGCAATGTATCATTGAAAATACCTTATAATATTTCGTAATTTGTAGTGTATCATTGAAAATACCTTATAATATAACGTACATTGCAGCGTATCACTGAAAATACCTTCTAATATATCGTAGTTTATCATTGAAAATACCTTATAATATAACGTAATATACAGTGTAGCATTGAAAATACCTTATAAAATAACGTAATATGCAGTGTATCATTTAAAATACCTTATAATATATAGTAGTTTATCATTGAAAATACCTTATAACATAACGTAATATACAGTGTAACATTGAAAATACCTTATAATATAACGTACTATGCAGCGTATCATTGAAAATACCTTATAATATATCGTAATATGCAGTGTATCATTGAAAATACCATATAATATAACGTAATATGCAGTGTATCATTGAAAATGCCTTATAATGTAACGTAATATGGAGTGTTTCAATGAAAATACCTTATAATACAACGGAATATGCAGAGTATCATTGAAAATACCTTATAATATAACGTAATATGCAGTGTATCATTGAAAATACCTTATAATATATCGTAATATGCAGTGTATCATTGAAAATACCTTATAACATAACGTAATATACAGTGTAACATTGAAAATACCTTATAATATAACGTACTATGCAGCGTATCATTGAAAATACCTTATAATATATCGTATTATGCAGTGTATCATTGAAAATACCTTATAATATAGCGTAATATGCAGTGTATCATTGAAAATACCTTATAATATAACGAAATATGCAGTGTAACATTGAAAATACCTTATAATATGTCGTAGTTTATCATTGAAAATACCTTATAATATAACGTAATATGCAGTGTATCATTGAAAATACCTTATAATATAACGTAATATGCAGTGTATCATTGAAAATACCTTATAATATAGCGTAATATGCAGTATATCATTGAAAATACCTTATAATATAGCGTAATATGCAGTGTATCATTGAAAATACCTTATAATATAACGAAATATGCAGTGTATCATTGAAAATACCTTATAATATGTCGTAGTTTATCATTGAAAATACCTTATAATATAACGTAATATGCAGTGTATCATTGAAAATGCCTTATAATGTAACGTAATATGGAGTGTTTCAATGAAAATACCTTATAATACAACGTAATATGCAGTGTATCATTGAAAATGCCTTATAATGTAACGTAATATGGAGTGTTTCAATGAAAATACCTTATAATACAACGTAATATGCAGTGTATCATTGAAAATACCTAATAATATAACGTAATATGCAGTGTATCATTGAAAATACCTAATAATATAACGTACATTGCAGCGTATCACTGAAAATACCTTCTAATATATCGTAGTTTATCATTGAAAATACCTTATAATATAACGTAATATACAGTGTATCATTGAAAATACCTTATAATATAACGTAATATGCAGTGTATCATTGAAAATACCTTATAATATATAGTAGTTTATCATTGAAAATACCTTATAACATAACGTAATATACAGTGTAACATTGAAAATACCTTATAATATAACGTACATTGCAGCGTATCACTGAAAATACCTTCTAATATATCGTAGTTTATCATTGAAAATACCTTATAATATAACGTAATATACAGTGTATCATTGAAAATACCTTATAATATAACGTAATATGCAGTGTATCATTGAAAATACCTTATAATATATAGTAGTTTATCATTGAAAATACCTTATAACATAACGTAATATACAGTGTAACATTGAAAATACCTTATAATATAACGTACTATGCAGCGTATCATTGAAAATACCTTATAATATATCGTAATATGCAGTGTATCATTGAAAATACCATATAATATAGCGTAATATGCAGTGTATCATTGAAAATACCATATAATATAACGAAATATGCAGTGTATCATTGAAAATACCTTATAATATGTCGTAGTTTATCATTGAAAATACCTTATAATATAACGTAATATGCAGTGTATCATTGAAAATGCCTTATAATGTAACGTAATATGGAGTGTTTCAATGAAAATACCTTATAATATAGCGTAATATGCAGTATATCATTGAAAATACCTTATAATATAGCGTAATATGCAGTGTATCATTGAAAATACCTTATAATATAACGAAATATGCAGTGTATCATTGAAAATACCTTATAATATGTCGTAGTTTATCATTGAAAATACCTTATAATATAACGTAATATGCAGTGTATCATTGAAAATACCTTATAATATAACGTAATATGCAGTGTATCATTGAAAATACCTTATAATATAACGTAATATACAGTGTAACATTGAAAATACCTTATAATATAACGTACTATGCAGCGTATCATAGAAAATACCTTATAATATAACGTAATATGCAGTGTATCATTGAAAATACCATATAATATAACGTAATATGCAGTGTATCATTGAAAATACCTTATATTACAACGTAATATGCAGTGTATCATTGAAAATACCTTGTAATATAACGTAATATGCAGTGTATCATTGAAAATACCTAATAATATAACGTACATTGCAGCGTATCACTGAAAATACCTTCTAATATATCGTAGTTTATCATTGAAAATACCTTATAATATAACGTAATATACAGTGTATCATTGAAAATACCTTATAATATAACGTAATATGCAGTTTATCATTGAAAATACCTTATAATATATAGTAGTTTATCATTGAAAATATCTTATAACATAACGTAATATACAGTGTAACATTGAAAATACCTTATAATATAACGTACTATGCAGCGTATCATTGAAAATACCTTGTAATATAACGTAATATGCAGTGTATCATTGAAAACACCTTATAATATAACGAAATATGCAGTGTATCATTGAAAATACCTTATAATATGTCGTAGTTTAACATTGAAAATACCTAATAATATAACGTAATATGCAGTGTATCATTGAAAATACCTTATAATATTTCGTAATTTGTAGTGTATCAGTGAAAATACCTTATAATATAACGTAATATGCAGTGTATCATTGAAAATACATTATAATATAACGTAATATGCAGTGTATCATTGAAAATACCTTATAATATAACGGAATTTGTAGTGTATCATTGAAAATACCTTATAATATAACGTAATATGCAGTGTATCATTGAAAATACCTTATAATATATCGTTTTATGCAATGTATCATTGAAAATACCTTATAATATTTCGTAATTTGTAGTGTATCATTGAAAATACCTTATAATATAACGTACATTGCAGCGTATCACTGAAAATACCTTCTAATATATCGTAGTTTATCATTGAAAATACCTTATAATATAACGTAATATACAGTGTAGCATTGAAAATACCTTATAATATAACGTAATATGCAGTGTATCATTTAAAATACCTTATAATATATAGTAGTTTATCATTGAAAATACCTTATAACATAACGTAATATACAGTGTAACATTGAAAATACCTTATAATATAACGTACTATGCAGCGTATCATTGAAAATACCTTATAATATATCGTAATATGCAGTGTATCATTGAAAATACCATATAATATAACGTAATATGCAGTGTATCATTGAAAATGCCTTATAATGTAACGTAATATGGAGTGTTTCAATGAAAATACCTTATAATACAACGGAATATGCAGAGTATCATTGAAAATACCTTATAATATAACGTAATATGCAGTGTATCATTGAAAATACCTTATAATATATCGTAATATGCAGTGTATCATTGAAAATACCTTATAACATAACGTAATATACAGTGTAACATTGAAAATACCTTATAATATAACGTACTATGCAGCGTATCATTGAAAATACCTTATAATATATCGTATTATGCAGTGAATCATTGAAAATACCTTATAATATAGCGTAATATGCAGTGTATCATTGAAAATACCTTATAATATAACGAAATATGCAGTGTAACATTGAAAATACCTTATAATATGTCGTAGTTTATCATTGAAAATACCTTATAATATAACGTAATATGCAGTGTATCATTGAAAATACCTTATAATATAGCGTAATATGCAGTATATCATTGAAAATACCTTATAATATAGCGTAATATGCAGTGTATCATTGAAAATACCTTATAATATAACGAAATATGCAGTGTATCATTGAAAATACCTTATAATATGTCGTAGTTTATCATTGAAAATACCTTATAATATAACGTAATATGCAGTGTATCATTGAAAATGCCTTATAATGTAACGTAATATGGAGTGTTTCAATGAAAATACCTTACAATACAACGTAATATGCAGTGTATCATTGAAAATACCTAATAATATAACGTAATATGCAGTGTATCATTGAAAATACCTAATAATATAACGTACATTGCAGCGTATCACTGAAAATACCTTCTAATATATCGTAGTTTATCATTGAAAATACCTTATAATATAACGTAATATACAGTGTATCATTGAAAATACCTTATAATATAACGTAATATGCAGTGTATCATTGAAAATACCTTATAATATATAGTAGTTTATCATTGAAAATACCTTATAACATAACGTAATATACAGTGTAACATTGAAAATACCTTATAATATAACGTACTATGCAGCGTATCATTGAAAATACCTTATAATATATCGTAATATGCAGTGTATCATTGAAAATACCATATAATATAACGTAATATGCAGTGTATCATTGAAAATACCTTATATTATAACGTAATATGCAGTGTATCATTAAAAATACCTTGTAATATAACGTAATATGCAGTGTATCATTGAAAATACCTAATAATATAACGTAATATGCAGCGTATCACTGAAAATACCTTCTAATATATCGTAGTTTATCATTGAAAATATCTTATAACATAACGTAATATACAGTGTAACATTGAAAATACCTTATAATATAACGTACTATGCAGCGTATCATTGAAAATACCTTATAATATATCGTAATATGCAGTGTATCATTGAAAATACCATATAATATAACGTAATATGCAGTGTATCATTGAAAATACCTTATAATATAGCGTACTATGCAGTGTATCATTGAAAATACCTTATAATATAACGTAATTTGTAGTGTATATTTGAAAATACCTTATAATATAACGTAATATGCAGTGTATAATTGAAAATAACTTATAATATAACGAAATAAGCAGTGTGTCATTGAAAAGACCTTGTAATATAACGTAATATGCAGTGTATCATTGAAAACACCTTATAATATAACGAAATATGCAGTGTATCATTGAAAATACCTTATAATATGTCGTAGTTTAACATTGAAAATACCTTATAATATAACGTAATATGCAGTGTATCATTGAGAAATGCCTTATAATGTAACGTAATATGGAGTGTTTCAATGAAAATACCTTATAATACAACGTAATATGCAGTGTATCATTGAAAATACCTAATAATATAACGTAATATGCAGTGTATCATTGAAAATACATTATAATATAACGTAATATGCAGTGTATCATTGAAAATACCTTATAATATAACGGAATTTGTAGTGTATCATTGAAAATACCTTATATTATAACGTAATATGCAGTGTATCATTAAAAATACCTTGTAATATAACGTAATATGCAGTGTATCATTGAAAATACCTAATAATATAACGTAATATGCAGCGTATCACTGAAAATACCTTCTAATATATCGTAGTTTATCATTGAAAATATCTTATAACATAACGTAATATACAGTGTAACATTGAAAATACCTTATAATATAACGTACTATGCAGCGTATCATTGAAAATACCTTATAATATATCGTAATATGCAGTGTATCATTGAAAATACCATATAATATAACGTAATATGCAGTGTATCATTGAAAATACCTTATAATATAACGTACTATGCAGTGTATCATTGAAAATACCTTATAATATAACGTAATTTGTAGTGTATATTTGAAAATACCTTATAATATAAAGTAATATTAAGTGTATAATTGAAAATAACTTATAATATAACGAAATAAGCAGTGTGTCATTGAAAAGACCTTGTAATATAACGTAATATGCAGTGTATCATTGAAAACACCTTATAATATAACGAAATATGCAGTGTATCATTGAAAATACCTTATAATATGTCGTAGTTTAACATTGAAAATACCTTATAATATAACGTAATATGCAGTGTATCATTGAGAAATGCCTTATAATGTAACGTAATATGGAGTGTTTCAATGAAAATACCTTATAATACAACGTAATATGCAGTGTATCATTGAAAATACCTAATAATATAACGTAATATGCAGTGTATCATTGAAAATACATTATAATATAACGTAATATGCAGTGTATCATTGAAAATACCTTATAATATAACGGAATTTGTAGTGTATCATTGAAAATACCTTATATTATAACGTAATATGCAGTGTATCATTAAAAATACCTTGTAATATAACGTAATATGCAGTGTATCATTGAAAATACCTAATAATATAACGTAATATGCAGCGTATCACTGAAAATACCTTCTAATATATCGTAGTTTATCATTGAAAATATCTTATAACATAACGTAATATACAGTGTAACATTGAAAATACCTTATAATATAACGTACTATGCAGCGTATCATTGAAAATACCTTATAATATATCGTAATATGCAGTGTATCATTGAAAATACCATATAATATAACGTAATATGCAGTGTATCATTGAAAATACCTTATAATATAGCGTACTATGCAGTGTATCATTGAAAATACCTTATAATATAACGTAATTTGTAGTGTATATTTGAAAATACCTTATAATATAACGTAATATGCAGTGTATAATTGAAAATAACTTATAATATAACGAAATAAGCAGTGTGTCATTGAAAAGACCTTGTAATATAACGTAATATGCAGTGTATCATTGAAAACACCTTATAATATAACGAAATATGCAGTGTATCATTGAAAATACCTTATAATATGTCGTAGTTTAACATTGAAAATACCTTATAATATAACGTAATATGCAGTGTATCATTGAGAAATGCCTTATAATGTAACGTAATATGGAGTGTTTCAATGAAAATACCTTATAATACAACGTAATATGCAGTGTATCATTGAAAATACCTAATAATATAACGTAATATGCAGTGTATCATTGAAAATACATTATAATATAACGTAATATGCAGTGTATCATTGAAAATACCTTATAATATAACGGAATTTGTAGTGTATCATTGAAAATACCTTATAATATAACGTAATATGCAGTGTATCATTGAAAATACCTTATAATATATCGTATTATGCAATGTATCATTGAAAATACCTTATAATATAACGGAATTTGTAGTGTATCATTGAAAATACCTTATAATATAACGTAATATGCAGTGTATCATTGAAAATACCTTATAATATATCGTATTATGCAATGTATCATTGAAAATACCTTATAATATAACGTAATATGCAGTGTATCATTGAAAATACCTTATAATATATAGTAGTTTATCATTGAAAATACCTTATAACATAACGTAATATACAGTGTAACATTGAAAATACCTTATAATATAACGTATTATGAAGCGTATTATTGAAAATACCTTATAATATAGCGTAATATGCAGTGTATCATTGAAAATACCTTATAATATAACGTAATATGCAGTGTATCATAGAAAATACCATGTAATATAACGTAATATACAGTGTATCATTGAAAATACCTTATAATATAACGTAATATGCAGTGTATCATTGAAAATACCTTCTAATATATCGTAGTTTATCATTGAAAATACCTTATAATATAACGTAATATGCAGTGTATCATTGGAAATAACTTATAATATGACGTAATATGGAGTGTATCATTGAAAATACCTTATAATATATCGTAGTTTATCATTGAAAATTCCTTATAATATAACGTAATATGCAGTGTATCATTGGCAATACCATATAATATGACGTAATATGCAGTGTATCATAGAAAATACCTTATAATATAACGTAACATGCAGTGTATCATTGAAAATACCGTATAATATAACGTAATATGCAGTGTATCATTGAAAATACCTTATAATATAGCGTAATATGCAGTATATCATTGAAAATACCTTATAATATAACGTAATATGCAGTGTATCATTGAAAATACCTTATAATATAACGAAATATGCAGTGTATCATTGAAAATACCTTATAATATGTCGTAGTTTATCATTGAAAATACCTTATAATATATCGTAATATGCAGTATATCATTGAAAATACCATATAATATAACGTAATATGCAGTGTATCATTGAAAATACCTTATATTATAACGTAATATGCAGTGTATCATTGAAAATACCTTGTAATATAACGTAATATGCAGTGTATCATTGAAAATACCTAATAATATAACGTACATTGCAGCGTATCACTGAAAATACCTTCTAATATATCGTAGTTTATCATTGAAAATACCTTATAATATAACGTAATATACAGTGTATCATTGAAAATGCCTTATAATGTAACGTAATATGGAGTGTTTCAATGAAAATACCTTATAATACAACGTAATATGCAGTGTATCATTGAAAATACCTAATAATATAACGTAATATGCAGTGTATCATTGAAAATACATTATAATATAACGTAATATGCAGTGTATCATTGAAAATACCTTATAATATAACGGAATTTGTAGTGTATCATTGAAAATACCTTATAATATAACGTAATATGCAGTGTATCATTGAAAATACCTTATAATATATCGTATTATGCAATGTATCATTGAAAATACCTTATAATATAACGGAATTTGTAGTGTATCATTGAAAATACCTTATAATATAACGTAATATGCAGTGTATCATTGAAAATACCTTATAATATATCGTATTATGCAATGTATCATTGAAAATACCTTATAATATAACGTAATATGCAGTGTATCATTGAAAATACCTTATAATATATAGTAGTTTATCATTGAAAATACCTTATAACATAACGTAATATACAGTGTAACATTGAAAATACCTTATAATATAACGTATTATGAAGCGTATTATTGAAAATACCTTATAATATAGCGTAATATGCAGTGTATCATTGAAAATACCTTATAATATAACGTAATATGCAGTGTATCATAGAAAATACCATGTAATATAACGTAATATACAGTGTATCATTGAAAATACCTTATAATATAACGTAATATGCAGTGTATCATTGAAAATACCTTCTAATATATCGTAGTTTATCATTGAAAATACCTTATAATATAACGTAATATGCAGTGTATCATTGGAAATAACTTATAATATGACGTAATATGGAGTGTATCATTGAAAATACCTTATAATATATCGTAGTTTATCATTGAAAATTCCTTATAATATAACGTAATATGCAGTGTATCATTGGCAATACCATATAATATGACGTAATATGCAGTGTATCATAGAAAATACCTTATAATATAACGTAACATGCAGTGTATCATTGAAAATACCTTATATTATAACGTAATATGCAGTGTATCATTGAAAATACCTTGTAATATAACGTAATATGCAGTGTATCATTGAAAATACCTAATAATATAACGTACATTGCAGCGTATCACTGAAAATACCTTCTAATATATCGTAGTTTATCATTGAAAATACCTTATAATATAACGTAATATACAGTGTATCATTGAAAATGCCTTATAATGTAACGTAATATGGAGTGTTTCAATGAAAATACCTTATAATACAACGTAATATGCAGTGTATCATTGAAAATACCTAATAATATAACGTAATATGCAGTGTATCATTGAAAATACATTATAATATAACGTAATATGCAGTGTATCATTGAAAATACCTTATAATATAACGGAATTTGTAGTGTATCATTGAAAATACCTTATAATATAACGTAATATGCAGTGTATCATTGAAAATACCTTATAATATATCGTATTATGCAATGTATCATTGAAAATACCTTATAATATAACGGAATTTGTAGTGTATCATTGAAAATACCTTATAATATAACGTAATATGCAGTGTATCATTGAAAATACCTTATAATATATCGTATTATGCAATGTATCATTGAAAATACCTTATAATATAACGTAATATGCAGTGAATCATTGAAAATACCTTATAATATATAGTAGTTTATCATTGAAAATACCTTATAACATAACGTAATATACAGTGTAACATTGAAAATACCTTATAATATAACGTATTATGAAGCGTATTATTGAAAATACCTTATAATATAGCGTAATATGCAGTGTATCATTGAAAATACCTTATAATATAACGTAATATGCAGTGTATCATAGAAAATACCATGTAATATAACGTAATATACAGTGTATCATTGAAAATACCTTATAATATAACGTAATATGCAGTGTATCATTGAAAATACCTTCTAATATATCGTAGTTTATCATTGAAAATACCTTATAATATAACGTAATATACAGTGTAACATTGAAAATACCTTATAATATAACGTACTATGCAGCGTATCATTGAAAATACCTTATAATATATCGTAATATGCAGTGTATCATTGAAAATACCATATAATATAACGTTATATGCAGTGTATCATTGAAAATACCTTATATTATAACGTAATATGCAGTGTATCATTGAAAATACCTTGTAATATAACGTAATATGCAGTGTATCATTGAAAATACCTAATAATATAACGTACATTGCAGCGTATCACTGAAAATACCTTCTAATATATCGTAGTTTATCATTGAAAATACCTTATAATATAACGTAATATACAGTGTATCATTGAAAATACCTTATAATATAACGTAATATGCAGTTTATCATTGAAAATACCTTATAATATATAGTAGTTTATCATTGAAAATATCTTATAACATAACGTAATATACAGTGTAACATTGAAAATACCTTATAATATAACGTACTATGCAGCGTATCATTGAAAATACCTTGTAATATAACGTAATATGCAGTGTATCATTGAAAACACCTTATAATATAACGAAATATGCAGTGTATCATGGAAAATACCTTATAATATGTCGTAGTTTAACATTGAAAATACCTAATAATATAACGTAATATGCAGTGTATCATTGAAAATACCTTATAATATTTCGTAATTTGTAGTGTATCAGTGAAAATACCTTATAATATAACGTAATATGCAGTGTATCATTGAAAATACATTATAATATAACGTAATATGCAGTGTATCATTGAAAATACCTTATAATATAACGGAATTTGTAGTGTATCATTGAAAATACCTTATAATATAACGTAATATGCAGTGTATCATTGAAAATACCTTATAATATATCGTTTTATGCAATGTATCATTGAAAATACCTTATAATATTTCGTAATTTGTAGTGTATCATTGAAAATACCTTATAATATAACGTACATTGCAGCGTATCACTGAAAATACCTTCTAATATATCGTAGTTTATCATTGAAAATACCTTATAATATAACGTAATATACAGTGTAGCATTGAAAATACCTTATAATATAACGTAATATGCAGTGTATCATTTAAAATACCTTATAATATATAGTAGTTTATCATTGAAAATACCTTATAACATAACGTAATATACAGTGTAACATTGAAAATACCTTATAATATAACGTACTATGCAGCGTATCATTGAAAATACCTTATAATATATCGTAATATGCAGTGTATCATTGAAAATACCATATAATATAACGTAATATGCAGTGTATCATTGAAAATGCCTTATAATGTAACGTAATATGGAGTGTTTCAATGAAAATACCTTATAATACAACGGAATATGCAGAGTATCATTGAAAATACCTTATAATATAACGTAATATGCAGTGTATCATTGAAAATACCTTATAATATATCGTAATATGCAGTGTATCATTGAAAATACCTTATAACATAACGTAATATACAGTGTAACATTGAAAATACCTTATAATATAACGTACTATGCAGCGTATCATTGAAAATACCTTATAATATATCGTATTATGCAGTGTATCATTGAAAATACCTTATAATATAGCGTAATATGCAGTGTATCATTGAAAATACCTTATAATATAACGAAATATGCAGTGTAACATTGAAAATACCTTATAATATGTCGTAGTTTATCATTGAAAATACCTTATAATATAACGTAATATGCAGTGTATCATTGAAAATACCTTATAATATAACGTAATATGCAGTGTATCATTGAAAATACCTTATAATATAGCGTAATATGCAGTATATCATTGAAAATACCTTATAATATAGCGTAATATGCAGTGTATCATTGAAAATACCTTATAATATAACGAAATATGCAGTGTATCATTGAAAATACCTTATAATATGTCGTAGTTTATCATTGAAAATACCTTATAATATAACGTAATATGCAGTGTATCATTGAAAATGCCTTATAATGTAACGTAATATGGAGTGTTTCAATGAAAATACCTTATAATACAACGTAATATGCAGTGTATCATTGAAAATGCCTTATAATGTAACGTAATATGGAGTGTTTCAATGAAAATACCTTATAATACAACGTAATATGCAGTGTATCATTGAAAATACCTAATAATATAACGTAATATGCAGTGTATCATTGAAAATACCTAATAATATAACGTACATTGCAGCGTATCACTGAAAATACCTTCTAATATATCGTAGTTTATCATTGAAAATACCTTATAATATAACGTAATATACAGTGTATCATTGAAAATACCTTATAATATAACGTAATATGCAGTGTATCATTGAAAATACCTTATAATATATAGTAGTTTATCATTGAAAATACCTTATAACATAACGTAATATACAGTGTAACATTGAAAATACCTTATAATATAACGTACATTGCAGCGTATCACTGAAAATACCTTCTAATATATCGTAGTTTATCATTGAAAATACCTTATAATATAACGTAATATACAGTGTATCATTGAAAATACCTTATAATATAACGTAATATGCAGTGTATCATTGAAAATACCTTATAATATATAGTAGTTTATCATTGAAAATACCTTATAACATAACGTAATATACAGTGTAACATTGAAAATACCTTATAATATAACGTACTATGCAGCGTATCATTGAAAATACCTTATAATATATCGTAATATGCAGTGTATCATTGAAAATACCATATAATATAGCGTAATATGCAGTGTATCATTGAAAATACCTTATAATATAACGAAATATGCAGTGTATCATTGAAAATACCTTATAATATGTCGTAGTTTATCATTGAAAATACCTTATAATATAACGTAATATGCAGTGTATCATTGAAAATGCCTTATAATGTAACGTAATATGGAGTGTTTCAATGAAAATACCTTATAATATAGCGTAATATGCAGTATATCATTGAAAATACCTTATAATATAGCGTAATATGCAGTGTATCATTGAAAATACCTTATAATATAACGAAATATGCAGTGTATCATTGAAAATACCTTATAATATGTCGTAGTTTATCATTGAAAATACCTTATAATATAACGTAATATGCAGTGTATCATTGAAAATACCTTATAATATAACGTAATATGCAGTGTATCATTGAAAATACCTTATAATATAACGTAATATACAGTGTAACATTGAAAATACCTTATAATATAACGTACTATGCAGCGTATCATTGAAAATACCTTATAATATATCGTAATATGCAGTGTATCATTGAAAATACCATATAATATAACGTAATATGCAGTGTATCATTGAAAATACCTTATATTACAACGTAATATGCAGTGTATCATTGAAAATACCTTGTAATATAACGTAATATGCAGTGTATCATTGAAAATACCTAATAATATAACGTACATTGCAGCGTATCACTGAAAATACCTTCTAATATATCGTAGTTTATCATTGAAAATACCTTATAATATAACGTAATATACAGTGTAGCATTGAAAATACCTTATAATATAACGTAATATGCAGTGTATCATTTAAAATACCTTATAATATATAGTAGTTTATCATTGAAAATACCTTATAACATAACGTAATATACAGTGTAACATTGAAAATACCTTATAATATAACGTACTATGCAGCGTATCATTGAAAATACCTTATAATATATCGTAATATGCAGTGTATCATTGAAAATACCATATAATATAACGTAATATGCAGTGTATCATTGAAAATGCCTTATAATGTAACGTAATATGGAGTGTTTCAATGAAAATACCTTATAATACAACGGAATATGCAGAGTATCATTGAAAATACCTTATAATATAACGTAATATGCAGTGTATCATTGAAAATACCTTATAATATATCGTAATATGCAGTGTATCATTGAAAATACCTTATAACATAACGTAATATACAGTGTAACATTGAAAATACCTTATAATATAACGTACTATGCAGCGTATCATTGAAAATACCTTATAATATATCGTATTATGCAGTGTATCATTGAAAATACCTTATAATATAGCGTAATATGCAGTGTATCATTGAAAATACCTTATAATATAACGAAATATGCAGTGTAACATTGAAAATACCTTATAATATGTCGTAGTTTATCATTGAAAATACCTTATAATATAACGTAATATGCAGTGTATCATTGAAAATACCTTATAATATAGCGTAATATGCAGTATATCATTGAAAATACCTTATAATATAGCGTAATATGCAGTGTATCATTGAAAATACCTTATAATATAACGAAATATGCAGTGTATCATTGAAAATACCTTATAATATGTCGTAGTTTATCATTGAAAATACCTTATAATATAACGTAATATGCAGTGTATCATTGAAAATGCCTTATAATGTAACGTAATATGGAGTGTTTCAATGAAAATACCTTACAATACAACGTAATATGCAGTGTATCATTGAAAATACCTAATAATATAACGTAATATGCAGTGTATCATTGAAAATACCTAATAATATAACGTACATTGCAGCGTATCACTGAAAATACCTTCTAATATATCGTAGTTTATCATTGAAAATACCTTATAATATAACGTAATATACAGTGTATCATTGAAAATACCTTATAATATAACGTAATATGCAGTGTATCATTGAAAATACCTTATAATATATAGTAGTTTATCATTGAAAATACCTTATAACATAACGTAATATACAGTGTAACATTGAAAATACCTTATAATATAACGTACTATGCAGCGTATCATTGAAAATACCTTATAATATATCGTAATATGCAGTGTATCATTGAAAATACCATATAATATAACGTAATATGCAGTGTATCATTGAAAATACCTTATATTATAACGTAATATGCAGTGTATCATTAAAAATACCTTGTAATATAACGTAATATGCAGTGTATCATTGAAAATACCTAATAATATAACGTAATATGCAGCGTATCACTGAAAATACCTTCTAATATATCGTAGTTTATCATTGAAAATATCTTATAACATAACGTAATATACAGTGTAACATTGAAAATACCTTATAATATAACGTACTATGCAGCGTATCATTGAAAATACCTTATAATATATCGTAATATGCAGTGTATCATTGAAAATACCATATAATATAACGTAATATGCAGTGTATCATTGAAAATACCTTATAATATAGCGTACTATGCAGTGTATCATTGAAAATACCTTATAATATAACGTAATTTGTAGTGTATATTTGAAAATACCTTATAATATAACGTAATATGCAGTGTATAATTGAAAATAACTTATAATATAACGAAATAAGCAGTGTGTCATTGAAAAGACCTTGTAATATAACGTAATATGCAGTGTATCATTGAAAACACCTTATAATATAACGAAATATGCAGTGTATCATTGAAAATACCTTATAATATGTCGTAGTTTAACATTGAAAATACCTTATAATATAACGTAATATGCAGTGTATCATTGAGAAATGCCTTATAATGTAACGTAATATGGAGTGTTTCAATGAAAATACCTTATAATACAACGTAATATGCAGTGTATCATTGAAAATACCTAATAATATAACGTAATATGCAGTGTATCATTGAAAATACATTATAATATAACGTAATATGCAGTGTATCATTGAAAATACCTTATAATATAACGGAATTTGTAGTGTATCATTGAAAATACCTTATATTATAACGTAATATGCAGTGTATCATTAAAAATACCTTGTAATATAACGTAATATGCAGTGTATCATTGAAAATACCTAATAATATAACGTAATATGCAGCGTATCACTGAAAATACCTTCTAATATATCGTAGTTTATCATTGAAAATATCTTATAACATAACGTAATATACAGTGTAACATTGAAAATACCTTATAATATAACGTACTATGCAGCGTATCATTGAAAATACCTTATAATATATCGTAATATGCAGTGTATCATTGAAAATACCATATAATATAACGTAATATGCAGTGTATCATTGAAAATACCTTATAATATAGCGTACTATGCAGTGTATCATTGAAAATACCTTATAATATAACGTAATTTGTAGTGTATATTTGAAAATACCTTATAATATAACGTAATATGCAGTGTATAATTGAAAATAACTTATAATATAACGAAATAAGCAGTGTGTCATTGAAAAGACCTTGTAATATAACGTAATATGCAGTGTATCATTGAAAACACCTTATAATATAACGAAATATGCAGTGTATCATTGAAAATACCTTATAATATGTCGTAGTTTAACATTGAAAATACCTTATAATATAACGTAATATGCAGTGTATCATTGAGAAATGCCTTATAATGTAACGTAATATGGAGTGTTTCAATGAAAATACCTTATAATACAACGTAATATGCAGTGTATCATTGAAAATACCTAATAATATAACGTAATATGCAGTGTATCATTGAAAATACATTATAATATAACGTAATATGCAGTGTATCATTGAAAATACCTTATAATATAACGGAATTTGTAGTGTATCATTGAAAATACCTTATATTATAACGTAATATGCAGTGTATCATTAAAAATACCTTGTAATATAACGTAATATGCAGTGTATCATTGAAAATACCTAATAATATAACGTAATATGCAGCGTATCACTGAAAATACCTTCTAATATATCGTAGTTTATCATTGAAAATATCTTATAACATAACGTAATATACAGTGTAACATTGAAAATACCTTATAATATAACGTACTATGCAGCGTATCATTGAAAATACCTTATAATATATCGTAATATGCAGTGTATCATTGAAAATACCATATAATATAACGTAATATGCAGTGTATCATTGAAAATACCTTATAATATAGCGTACTATGCAGTGTATCATTGAAAATACCTTATAATATAACGTAATTTGTAGTGTATATTTGAAAATACCTTATAATATAACGTAATATGCAGTGTATAATTGAAAATAACTTATAATATAACGAAATAAGCAGTGTGTCATTGAAAAGACCTTGTAATATAACGTAATATGCAGTGTATCATTGAAAACACCTTATAATATAACGAAATATGCAGTGTATCATTGAAAATACCTTATAATATGTCGTAGTTTAACATTGAAAATACCTTATAATATAACGTAATATGCAGTGTATCATTGAGAAATGCCTTATAATGTAACGTAATATGGAGTGTTTCAATGAAAATACCTTATAATACAACGTAATATGCAGTGTATCATTGAAAATACCTAATAATATAACGTAATATGCAGTGTATCATTGAAAATACATTATAATATAACGTAATATGCAGTGTATCATTGAAAATACCTTATAATATAACGGAATTTGTAGTGTATCATTGAAAATACCTTATAATATAACGTAATATGCAGTGTATCATTGAAAATACCTTATAATATATCGTATTATGCAATGTATCATTGAAAATACCTTATAATATAACGGAATTTGTAGTGTATCATTGAAAATACCTTATAATATAACGTAATATGCAGTGTATCATTGAAAATACCTTATAATATATCGTATTATGCAATGTATCATTGAAAATACCTTATAATATAACGTAATATGCAGTGTATCATTGAAAATACCTTATAATATATAGTAGTTTATCATTGAAAATACCTTATAACATAACGTAATATACAGTGTAACATTGAAAATACCTTATAATATAACGTATTATGAAGCGTATTATTGAAAATACCTTATAATATAGCGTAATATGCAGTGTATCATTGAAAATACCTTATAATATAACGTAATATGCAGTGTATCATAGAAAATACCATGTAATATAACGTAATATACAGTGTATCATTGAAAATACCTTATAATATAACGTAATATGCAGTGTATCATTGAAAATACCTTCTAATATATCGTAGTTTATCATTGAAAATACCTTATAATATAACGTAATATGCAGTGTATCATTGGAAATAACTTATAATATGACGTAATATGGAGTGTATCATTGAAAATACCTTATAATATATCGTAGTTTATCATTGAAAATTCCTTATAATATAACGTAATATGCAGTGTATCATTGGCAATACCATATAATATGACGTAATATGCAGTGTATCATAGAAAATACCTTATAATATAACGTAACATGCAGTGTATCATTGAAAATACCGTATAATATAACGTAATATGCAGTGTATCATTGAAAATACCTTATAATATAGCGTAATATGCAGTATATCATTGAAAATACCTTATAATATATCGTAATATGCAGTGTATCATTGAAAATACCTTATAATATAACGAAATATGCAGTGTATCATTGAAAATACCTTATAATATGTCGTAGTTTATCATTGAAAATACCTTATAATATATCGTAATATGCAGTATATCATTGAAAATACCTTATAATATAACGTAATATGCAGTGTATCATTGAAAATACCTTATATTATAACGTAATATGCAGTGTATCATTGAAAATACCTTGTAATATAACGTAATATGCAGTGTATCATTGAAAATACCTAATAATATAACGTACATTGCAGCGTATCACTGAAAATACCTTCTAATATATCGTAGTTTATCATTGAAAATACCTTATAATATAACGTAATATACAGTGTATCATTGAAAATGCCTTATAATGTAACGTAATATGGAGTGTTTCAATGAAAATACCTTATAATACAACGTAATATGCAGTGTATCATTGAAAATACCTAATAATATAACGTAATATGCAGTGTATCATTGAAAATACATTATAATATAACGTAATATGCAGTGTATCATTGAAAATACCTTATAATATAACGGAATTTGTAGTGTATCATTGAAAATACCTTATAATATAACGTAATATGCAGTGTATCATTGAAAATACCTTATAATATATCGTATTATGCAATGTATCATTGAAAATACCTTATAATATAACGGAATTTGTAGTGTATCATTGAAAATACCTTATAATATAACGTAATATGCAGTGTATCATTGAAAATACCTTATAATATATCGTATTATGCAATGTATCATTGAAAATACCTTATAATATAACGTAATATGCAGTGTATCATTGAAAATACCTTATAATATATAGTAGTTTATCATTGAAAATACCTTATAACATAACGTAATATACAGTGTAACATTGAAAATACCTTATAATATAACGTATTATGAAGCGTATTATTGAAAATACCTTATAATATAGCGTAATATGCAGTGTATCATTGAAAATACCTTATAATATAACGTAATATGCAGTGTATCATAGAAAATACCATGTAATATAACGTAATATACAGTGTATCATTGAAAATACCTTATAATATAACGTAATATGCAGTGTATCATTGAAAATACCTTCTAATATATCGTAGTTTATCATTGAAAATACCTTATAATATAACGTAATATGCAGTGTATCATTGGAAATAACTTATAATATGACGTAATATGGAGTGTATCATTGAAAATACCTTATAATATATCGTAGTTTATCATTGAAAATTCCTTATAATATAACGTAATATGCAGTGTATCATTGGCAATACCATATAATATGACGTAATATGCAGTGTATCATAGAAAATACCTTATAATATAACGTAACATGCAGTGTATCATTGAAAATACCTTATATTATAACGTAATATGCAGTGTATCATTGAAAATACCTTATAATATAACGGAATATGCAGAGTATCATTGAAAATACCTTATAATATAACGTAATATGCAGTGTATCATTGAAAATACCTTATAATATAACGGAATTTGTAGTGTATCATTGAAAATACCTTATAATATAACGTAATATGCAGTGTATCATTGAAAATACCTTATAATATATCGTTTTATGCAATGTATCATTGAAAATACCTTATAATATTTCGTAATTTGTAGTGTATCATTGAAAATACCTTATAATATAACGTAATATGCAGTGTATCATTGAAAATACCTTATAATATAACGTAATATGCAGTGTATCATAGAAAATACCATGTAATATAACGTAATATACAGTGTATCATTGAAAATACCTTATAATATAACGTAATATGCAGTGTATCATTGAAAATACCTTCTAATATATCGTAGTTTATCATTGAAAATACCTTATAATATAACGTAATATGCAGTGTATCATTGGAAATAACTTATAATATGACGTAATATGGAGTGTATCATTGAAAATACCTTATAATATATCGTAGTTTATCATTGAAAATTCCTTATAATATAACGTAATATGCAGTGTATCATTGGCAATACCATATAATATGACGTAATATGCAGTGTATCATAGAAAATACCTTATAATATAACGTAACATGCAGTGTATCATTGAAAATACCTTATAATATAACGTAATATGCAGTGTATCATTGAAAATACCTTATAATATAGCGTAATATGCAGTATATCATTGAAAATACCTTATAATATAGCGTAATATGCAGTGTATCATTGAAAATACCTTATAATATAACGAAATATGCAGTGTATCATTGAAAATACCTTATAATATAACGTAATATGCAGTGTATCATAGAAAATACCATGTAATTTAACGTAATATACAGTGTATCATTGAAAATACCTTATAATATAACGTAATATGCAGTGTATCATTGAAAATACCTTCTAATATATCGTAGTTTATCATTGAAAATACCTTATAATATAACGTAATATGCAGTGTATCATTGGAAATAACTTATAATATGACGTAATATGGAGTGTATCATTGAAAATACCTTATAATATATCGTAGTTTATCATTGAAAATTCCTTATAATATAACGTAATATGCAGTGTATCATTGGCAATACCATATAATATGACGTAATATGCAGTGTATCATAGAAAATACCTTATAATATAACGTAACATGCAGTGTATCATTGAAAATACCTTATAATATAACGTAATATGCAGTGTATCATTGAAAATACCTTATAATATAGCGTAATATGCAGTATATCATTGAAAATACCTTATAATATAGCGTAATATGCAGTGTATCATTGAAAATACCTTATAATATAACGAAATATGCAGTGTATCATTGAAAATACCTTATAATATGTCGTAGTTTATCATTGAAAATACCTTATAATATAACGTAATATGCAGTGTATCATTGAAAATGCCTTATAATGTAACGTAATATGGAGTGTTTCAATGAAAATACCTTATAATACAACGTAATATGCAGTGTATCATTGAAAATACCTAATAATATAACGTAATATGCAGTGTATCATTGAAAATACCTTATAATATAACGTACATTGCAGCGTATCACTGAAAATACCTTCTAATATATCGTAGTTTATCATTGAAAATACCTTATAATATAACGTAATATGAAGTGTATCATTTAAAATACCTTATAATATATAGTAGTTTATCATTGAAAATACCTTATAACATAACGTAATATACAGTGTAACATTGAAAATACCTTATAATATAACGTACTATGCAGCGTATCATTGAAAATACCTTATAATATATCGTAATATGCAGTGTATCATTGAAAATACCATATAATATAACGTAATATGCAGTGTATCATTGAAAATTCCTTATAATGTAACGTAATATGGAGTGTTTCAATGAAAATACCTTATAATACAACGGAATATGCAGAGTATCATTGAAAATACCTTATAATATAACGTAATATGCAGTGTATCATTGAAAACACCTTATAATATAACGTAATATGCAGTGTATCATTGAAAATACCTTATAATATAACGTAATATGCAGTGTATCATTGAAAATACATTATAATATAACGTAATCTGCAGTTTATCATTGAAAATACCTTATAATATAACGGAATTTGTAGTGTATCATTGAAAATACCTTATAATATAACGTAATATGCAGTGTATCATTGAAAATACCTTATAATATTTCGTAATTTGTAGTGTATCAGTGAAAATACCTTATAATATAACGGAATTTGTAGTGTATCATTGAAAATACCTTATAATATAACGTAATATGCAGTGTATCATTGAAAATACCTTATAATATTTCGTAATTTGTAGTGTATCAGTGAAAATACCTTATAATATAGCGTACTATGCAGTGTATCATTGAAAATACCTTATAATATAACGTAATTTGTAGTGTATCTTTGAAAATACCTTATAATATAACGTAATATGCAGTGTATAATTGAAAATAACTTATAATATAACGAAATAAGCAGTGTGTCATTGAAAAGACCTTGTAATATAACGTAATATGCAGTGTATCATTGAAAACACCTTATAATATAACGAAATATGCAGTGTATCATTGAAAATACCTTATAATATGTCGTAGTTTAACATTGAAAATACCTAATAATATAACGTAATATGCAGTGTATCATTGAAAATGCCTTATAATATAACGTAATATGCAGTGTATCATTGAAAATACCTTATAATATTTCGTAATTTGTAGTGTATCAGTGAAAATACCTTATAATATAACGGAATATGCAGAGTATCATTGAAAATACCTTATAATATAACGTAATATGCAGTGTATCATTGAAAATACCTTATAATATAACGGAATTTGTAGTGTATCATTGAAAATACCTTATAATATAACGTAATATGCAGTGTATCATTGAAAATACCTTATAATATATCGTTTTATGCAATGTATCATTGAAAATACCTTATAATATTTCGTAATTTGTAGTGTATCATTGAAAATACCTTATAATATAACGTAATATGCAGTGTATCATTGAAAATACCTTATAATATTTCGTAATTTGTAGTGTATCAGTGAAAATACCTTATAATATAGCGTACTATGCAGTGTATCATTGAAAATACCTTATAATATAACGTAATTTGTAGTGTATCTTTGAAAATACCTTATAATATAACGTAATATGCAGTGTATAATTGAAAATAACTTATAATATAACGAAATAAGCAGTGTGTCATTGAAAAGACCTTGTAATATAACGTAATATGCAGTGTATCATTGAAAACACCTTATAATATAACGAAATATGCAGTGTATCATTGAAAATACCTTATAATATGTCGTAGTTTAACATTGAAAATACCTAATAATATAACGTAATATGCAGTGTATCATTGAAAATGCCTTATAATATAACGTAATATGCAGTGTATCATTGAAAATACCTTATAATATTTCGTAATTTGTAGTGTATCAGTGAAAATACCTTATAATATAACGGAATATGCAGAGTATCATTGAAAATACCTTATAATATAACGTAATATGCAGTGTATCATTGAAAATACCTTATAATATAACGGAATTTGTAGTGTATCATTGAAAATACCTTATAATATAACGTAATATGCAGTGTATCATTGAAAATACCTTATAATATATCGTTTTATGCAATGTATCATTGAAAATACCTTATAATATTTCGTAATTTGTAGTGTATCATTGAAAATACCTTATAATATAACGTACATTGCAGCGTATCACTGAAAATACCTTCTAATATATCGTAGTTTATCATTGAAAATACCTTATAATATAACGTAATATACAGTGTAGCATTGAAAATACCTTATAATATAACGTACTATGCAGCGTATCATTGAAAATACCTTATAATATATCGTATTATGCAGTGTATCATTGAAAATACCTTATAATATAGCGTAATATGCAGTGTATCATTGAAAATACCTTATAATATAACGAAATATGCAGTGTAACATTGAAAATACCTTATAATATGTCGTAGTTTATCATTGAAAATACCTTATAATATAACGTAGTATGCAGTGTATCATTGAAAATGCCTTATAATGTAACGTAATATGGAGTGTTTCAATGAAAATACCTTATAATATAGCGTAATATGCAGTATATCATTGAAAATACCTTATAATATAGCGTAATATGCAGTGTATCATTGAAAATACCTTATAATATAACGAAATATGCAGTGTATCATTGAAAATACCTTATAATATAACGAAATATGCAGTGTAACATTGAAAATACCTTATAATATGTCGTAGTTTATCATTGAAAATACCTTATAATATAACGTAATATGCAGTGTATCATTGAAAATACCTTATAATATGTCGTAGTTTATCATTGAAAATACCTTATAATATAACGTAGTATGCAGTGTATCATTGAAAATGCCTTATAATGTAACGTAATATGGAGTGTTTCAATGAAAATACCTTATAATATAGCGTAATATGCAGTATATCATTGAAAATACCTTATAATATAGCGTAATATGCAGTGTATCATTGAAAATACCTTATAATATAACGAAATATGCAGTGTATCATTGAAAATACCTTATAATATGTCGTAGTTTATCATTGAAAATACCTTATAATATAACGTAATATGCAGTGTATCATTGAAAATACCTTATAATATAACGTAATATGCAGTGTATCATTGAAAATACCTTATAATATAACGTAATATACAGTGTAACATTGAAAATACCTTATAATATAACGTACTATGCAGCGTATCATTGAAAATACCTTATAATATATCGTAATATGCAGTGTATCATTGAAAATACCATATAATATAACGTAATATGCAGTGTATCATTGAAAATACCTTATATTATAACGTAATATGCAGTGTATCATTGAAAATACCTTGTAATATAACGTAATATGCAGTGTATCATTGAAAATACCTAATAATATAACGTACATTGCAGCGTATCACTGAAAATACCTTCTAATATATCGTAGTTTATCATTGAAAATACCTTATAATATAACGTAATATACAGTGTATCATTGAAAATACCTTATAATATAACGTAATATGCAGTTTATCATTGAAAATACCTTATAATATATAGTAGTTTATCATTGAAAATATCTTATAACATAACGTAATATACAGTGTAACATTGAAAATACCTTATAATATAACGTACTATGCAGCGTATCATTGAAAATACCTTGTAATATAACGTAATATGCAGTGTATCATTGAAAACACCTTATAATATAACGAAATATGCAGTGTATCATTGAAAATACCTTATAATATGTCGTAGTTTAACATTGAAAATACCTAATAATATAACGTAATATGCAGTGTATCATTGAAAATACCTTATAATATTTCGTAATTTGTAGTGTATCAGTGAAAATACCTTATAATATAACGTAATATGCAGTGTATCATTGAAAATACATTATAATATAACGTAATATGCAGTGTATCATTGAAAATACCTTATAATATAACGGAATTTGTAGTGTATCATTGAAAATACCTAATAATATAACGTAATATGCAGTGTATCATTGAAAATGCCTTATAGTGTAACGTAATTTGTAGTGTATCATTGAAAATACCTTATAATATAACGTAATATGCAGTGTATCATTGAAAATACCTTATAATATAACGTAATATGCAGTGTATCATTGAAAATACCTTATAATATAACGTAATATGCAGTTTATCATTGAAAATACCTTATAATATAACGGAATTTGTAGTGTATCATTGAAAATACCTTATAATATAACGTAATATGCAGTATATCATTGAAAATACCTTATAATATAACGTAATATGCAGTGTATCATTGAAAATACATTATAATATAACGTAATATGCAGTTTATCATTGAAAATACCTTATAATATAACGGAATTTGTAGTGTATCATTGAAAATACCTTATAATATAACGTAATATGCAGTGTATCATTTAAAATACCTTATAATATAACGAAATATGCAGTGTATCATTGAAAATACCTTATGATATGTCGTAGTTTATCATTGAAAATACCTTATAATATAACGTAATATGCAGTGTATCATTGAAAATGCCTTATAATGTAACGTAATATGGAGTGTTTCAATGAAAATACCTTATAATACAACGTAATATGCAGTGTATCATTGAAAATACCTAATAATATAACGTAATATGCAGTGTATCATTGAAAATACCTAATAATATAACGTACATTGCAGCGTATCACTGAAAATACCTTCTAATATATCGTAGTTTATCATTGAAAATACCTTATAATATAACGTATTATGCAGCGTATCATTGAAAATACCTTATAATATAGCGTAATATGCAGCGTATCATTGAAAATACCTTATAATATAACGTAATATGCAGTGTATCATTGAAAACACCTTATAATATAACGAAATAAGCAGTGTGTCATTGAAAAGACCTTGTAATATAACGTAATATGCAGTGTATCATTGAAAACACCTTATAATATAACGAAATATGCAGTGTATCATTGAAAATACCTTATAATATGTCGTAGTTTAACATTGAAAATACCTAATAATATAACGTAATATGCAGTGTATCATTGAAAATGCCTTATAGTGTAACGTAATTTGTAGTGTATCATTGAAAATATCTTATAATATAACGTAATATGCAGTGTATCATTGAAAATACCTTATAATATAACGTAATATGCAGTGTATCATTGAAAATACATTATAATATAACGTAATATGCAGTTTATCATTGAAAATACCTTATAATATAACGGAATTTGTAGTGTATCATTGAAAATACCTTATAATATAACGTAATATGCAGTGTATCATTTAAAATACCTTATAATATAACGAAATATGCAGTGTATCATTGAAAATACCTTATAATATGTCGTAGTTTATCATTGAAAATACCTTATAATATAACGTAGTATGCAGTGTATCATTGAAAATGCCTTATAATGTAACGTAATATGGAGTGTTTCAATGAAAATACCTTATAATATAGCGTAATATGCAGTATATCATTGAAAATACCTTATAATATAGCGTAATATGCAGTGTATCATTGAAAATACCTTATAATATAACGAAATATGCAGTGTATCATTGAAAATACCTTATAATATGTCGTAGTTTATCATTGAAAATACCTTATAATATAACGTAATATGCAGTGTATCATTGAAAATACCTTATAATATAACGTAATATGCAGTGTATCATTGAAAATACCTTATAATATAACGTAATATACAGTGTAACATTGAAAATACCTTATAATATAACGTACTATGCAGCGTATCATTGAAAATACCTTATAATATATCGTAATATGCAGTGTATCATTGAAAATACCATATAATATAACGTAATATGCAGTGTATCATTGAAAATACCTTATATTATAACGTAATATGCAGTGTATCATTGAAAATACCTTGTAATATAACGTAATATGCAGTGTATCATTGAAAATACCTAATAATATAACGTACATTGCAGCGTATCACTGAAAATACCTTCTAATATATCGTAGTTTATCATTGAAAATACCTTATAATATAACGTAATATACAGTGTATCATTGAAAATACCTTATAATATAACGTAATATGCAGTTTATCATTGAAAATACCTTATAATATATAGTAGTTTATCATTGAAAATATCTTATAACATAACGTAATATACAGTGTAACATTGAAAATACCTTATAATATAACGTACTATGCAGCGTATCATTGAAAATACCTTGTAATATAACGTAATATGCAGTGTATCATTGAAAACACCTTATAATATAACGAAATATGCAGTGTATCATTGAAAATACCTTATAATATGTCGTAGTTTAACATTGAAAATACCTAATAATATAACGTAATATGCAGTGTATCATTGAAAATACCTTATAATATTTCGTAATTTGTAGTGTATCAGTGAAAATACCTTATAATATAACGTAATATGCAGTGTATCATTGAAAATACATTATAATATAACGTAATATGCAGTGTATCATTGAAAATACCTTATAATATAACGGAATTTGTAGTGTATCATTGAAAATACCTAATAATATAACGTAATATGCAGTGTATCATTGAAAATGCCTTATAGTGTAACGTAATTTGTAGTGTATCATTGAAAATACCTTATAATATAACGTAATATGCAGTGTATCATTGAAAATACCTTATAATATAACGTAATATGCAGTGTATCATTGAAAATACATTATAATATAACGTAATATGCAGTTTATCATTGAAAATACCTTATAATATAACGGAATTTGTAGTGTATCATTGAAAATACCTTATAATATAACGTAATATGCAGTATATCATTGAAAATACCTTATAATATAACGTAATATGCAGTGTATCATTGAAAATACCTTATAATATAACGTAATATGCAGTTTATCATTGAAAATACCTTATAATATAACGGAATTTGTAGTGTATCATTGAAAATACCTTATAATATAACGTAATATGCAGTGTATCATTTAAAATACCTTATAATATAACGAAATATGCAGTGTATCATTGAAAATACCTTATGATATGTCGTAGTTTATCATTGAAAATACCTTATAATATAACGTAATATGCAGTGTATCATTGAAAATGCCTTATAATGTAACGTAATATGGAGTGTTTCAATGAAAATACCTTATAATACAACGTAATATGCAGTGTATCATTGAAAATACCTATTAATATAACGTAATATGCAGTGTATCATTGAAAATACCTAATAATATAACGTACATTGCAGCGTATCACTGAAAATACCTTCTAATATATCGTAGTTTATCATTGAAAATACCTTATAATATAACGTATTATGCAGCGTATCATTGAAAATACCTTATAATATATCGTAATATGCAGCGTATCATTGAAAATACCTTATAATATAACGTAATATGCAGTGTATAATTGAAAATAACTTATAATATAACGAAATAAGCAGTGTGTCATTGAAAAGACCTTGTAATATAACGTAATATGCAGTGTATCATTGAAAACACCTTATAATATAACGAAATATGCAGTGTATCATTGAAAATACCTTATAATATGTCGTAGTTTAACATTGAAAATACCTAATAATATAACGTAATATGCAGTGTATCATTGAAAATGCCTTATAGTGTAACGTAATTTGTAGTGTATCATTGAAAATATCTTATAATATAACGTAATATGCAGTGTATCATTGAAAATACCTTATAATATAACGTAATATGCAGTGTATCATTGAAAATACATTATAATATAACGTAATATGCAGTTTATCATTGAAAATACCTTATAATATAACGGAATTTGTAGTGTATCATTGAAAATACCTTATAATATAACGTAATATGCAGTGTATCATTTAAAATACCTTATAATATAACGAAATATGCAGTGTATCATTGAAAATACCTTATAATATGTCGTAGTTTATCATTGAAAATACCTTATAATATAACGTAATATGCAGTGTATCATTGAAAATGCCTTATAATGTAACGTAATATGGAGTGTTTCAATGAAAATACCTTATAATATAACGTAATATGCAGTGTATCATTGAAAATACCTAATAATATAACGTAATATGCAGTGTATCATTGAAAATACCTAATAATATAACGTACATTGCAGCGTATCACTGAAAATACCTTCTAATATATCGTAGTTTATCATTGAAAATACCTTATAATATAACGTAATATACAGTGTATCATTGAAAATACCTTATAATATAACGTAATATGCAGTGTATCATTGAAAATACCTTATAATATATAGTAGTTTATCATTGAAAATACCTTATAACATAACGTAATATACAGTGTAACATTGAAAATACCTTATAATATAACGTACTATGCAGCGTATCATTGAAAATACCTTATAATATATCGTAATATGCAGTGTATCATTGAAAATGCCTTATAGTGTAACGTAATTTGTAGTGTATCATTGAAAATACCTTATAATATAACGTAATATGCAGTGTATCATTGAAAATACCTTATAATATAACGTAATATGCAGTGTATCATTGAAAATACATTATAATATAACGTAATATGCAGTTTATCATTGAAAATACCTTATAATATAACGGAATTTGTAGTGTATCATTGAAAATACCTTATAATATAACGTAATATGCAGTGTATCATTTAAAATACCTTATAATATATTGTAGTTTATCATTGAAAATACCTTATAACATAACGTAATATACAGTGTAACATTGAAAATACCTTATAATATAACGTACTATGCAGCGTATCATTGAAAATACCTTATAATATATCGTAATATGCAGTGTATCATTGAAAATACCATATAATATAACGTAATATGCAGTGTATCTTTGAAAATGCCTTATAATGTAACGTAATATGGAGTGTTTCAATGAAAATACCTTATAATACAACGGAATATGCAGAGTATCATTGAAAATACCTTATAATATAACGTAATATGCAGTGTATCATTGAAAACACCTTATAATATAACGAAATATGCAGTGTATCATTGAAAATACCTTATAATATGTCGTAGTTTAACATTGAAAATACCTAATAATATAACGTAATATGCAGTGTATCATTGAAAATGCCTTATAGTGTAACGTAATTTGTAGTGTATCATTGAAAATACCTTATAATATAACGTAATATGCAGTGTATCATTGAAAATACCTTATAATATATCGTTTTATGCAATGTATCATTGAAAATACCTTATAATATTTCGTAATTTGTAGTGTATCATTGAAAATACCTTATAATATAACGTACATTGCAGCGTATCACTGAAAATACCTTCTAATATATCGTAGTTTATCATTGAAAATACCTTATAATATAACGTAATATACAGTGTAGCATTGAAAATACCTTATAATATAACGTAATATGCAGTGTATCATTTAAAATACCTTATAATATATAGTAGTTTATCATTGAAAATACCTTATAACATAACGTAATATACAGTGTAACATTGAAAATACCTTATAATATAACGTACTATGCAGCGTATCATTGAAAATACCTTATAATATATCGTAATATGCAGTGTATCATTGAAAATACCATATAATATAACGTAATATGCAGTGTATCATTGAAAATGCCTTATAATGTAACGTAATATGGAGTGTTTCAATGAAAATACCTTATAATACAACGGAATATGCAGAGTATCATTGAAAATACCTTATAATATAACGTAATATGCAGTGTATCATTGAAAATACCTTATAATATATCGTAATATGCAGTGTATCATTGAAAATACCTTATAACATAACGTAATATACAGTGTAACATTGAAAATACCTTATAATATAACGTACTATGCAGCGTATCATTGAAAATACCTTATAATATATCGTATTATGCAGTGTATCATTGAAAATACCTTATAATATAACGTAATATGCAGTGTATCATTGAAAATACCTTATAATATAGCGTAATATGCAGTATATCATTGAAAATACCTTATAATATTGCGTAATATGCAGTGTATCATTGAAAATACCTTATAATATAACGAAATATGCAGTGTATCATTGAAAATACCTTATAATATGTCGTAGTTTATCATTGAAAATACCTTATAATATAACGTAATATGCAGTGTATCATTGAAAATGCCTTATAATGTAACGTAATATGGAGTGTTTCAATGAAAATACCTAATAATATAACGTAATATGCAGTGTATCATTGAAAATACATTATAATATAACGTAATATGCAGTGTATCATTGAAAATACCTTATAATATAACGGAATTTGTAGTGTATCATTGAAAATACCTTATAATATAACGTAATATGCAGTGTATCATTGAAAATACCTTATAATATATCGTTTTATGCAATGTATCATTGAAAATACCTTATAATATTTCGTAATTTGTAGTGTATCATTGAAAATACCTTATAATATAACGTACATTGCAGCGTATCACTGAAAATACCTTCTAATATATCGTAGTTTATCATTGAAAATACCTTATAATATAACGTAATATACAGTGTAGCATTGAAAATACCTTATAATATAACGTAATATGCAGTGTATCATTTAAAATACCTTATAATATATAGTAGTTTATCATTGAAAATACCTTATAACATAACGTAATATACAGTGTAACATTGAAAATACCTTATAATATAACGTACTATGCAGCGTATCATTGAAAATACCTTATAATATATCGTAATATGCAGTGTATCATTGAAAATACCATATAATATAACGTAATATGCAGTGTATCATTGAAAATGCCTTATAATGTAACGTAATATGGAGTGTTTCAATGAAAATACCTTATAATACAACGGAATATGCAGAGTATCATTGAAAATACCTTATAATATAACGTAATATGCAGTGTATCATTGAAAATACCTTATAATATATCGTAATATGCAGTGTATCATTGAAAATACCTTATAACATAACGTAATATACAGTGTAACATTGAAAATACCTTATAATATAACGTACTATGCAGCGTATCATTGAAAATACCTTATAATATATCGTATTATGCAGTGTATCATTGAAAATACCTTATAATATAGCGTAATATGCAGTGTATCATTGAAAATACCTTATAATATAACGAAATATGCAGTGTATCATTGAAAATACCTTATAATATGTCGTAGTTTATCATTGAAAATACCTTATAATATAACGTAATATGCAGTGTATCATTGAAAATGCCTTATAATGTAACGTAATATGGAGTGTTTCAATGAAAATACCTTATAATATAGCGTAATATGCAGTGTATCATTGAAAATACCTTATAATATAACGTAATATGCAGTGTATCATTGAAAATACCTTATAATATAGCGTAATATGCAGTATATCATTGAAAATACCTTATAATATAGCGTAATATGCAGTGTATCATTGAAAATACCTTATAATATAACGAAATATGCAGTGTATCATTGAAAATACCTTATAATATGTCGTAGTTTATCATTGAAAATACCTTATAATATAACGTAATATGCAGTGTATCATTGAAAATGCCTTATAATGTAACGTAATATGGAGTGTTTCAATGAAAATACCTTATAATACAACGTAATATGCAGTGTATCATTGAAAATACCTAATAATATAACGTAATATGCAGTGTATCATTGAAAATACCTAATAATATAACGTCCATTGCAGCGTATCACTGAAAATACCTTCTAATATATCGTAGTTTATCATTGAAAATACCTTATAATATAACGTAATATACAGTGTATCATTGAAAATACCTTATAATATAACGTAATATGCAGTGTATCATTGAAAATACCTTATAATATATAGTAGTTTATCATTGAAAATACCTTATAACATAACGTAATATACAGTGTAACATTGAAAATACCTTATAATATAACGTACTATGCAGCGTATCATTGAAAATACCTTATAATATATCGTAATATGCAGTGTATCATTGAAAATGCCTTATAGTGTAACGTAATTTGTAGTGTATCATTGAAAATACCTTATAATATAACGTAATATGCAGTGTATCATTGAAAATACCTTATAATATAACGTAATATGCAGTGTATCATTGAAAATATATTATAATATAACGTAATATGCAGTTTATCATTGAAAATACCTTATAATATAACGGAATTTGTAGTGTATCATTGAAAATACCTTATAATATAACGTAATATGCAGTGTATCATTTAAAATACCTTATAATATATTGTAGTTTATCATTGAAAATACCTTATAACATAACGTAATATACAGTGTAACATTGAAAATACCTTATAATATAACGTACTATGCAGCGTATCATTGAAAATACCTTATAATATATCGTAATATGCAGTGTATCATTGAAAATGCCTTATAGTGTAACGTAATTTGTAGTGTATCATTGAAAATACCTTATAATATAACGTAATATGCAGTGTATCATTGAAAATACCTTATAATATAACGTAATATGCAGTGTATCATTGAAAATACATTATAATATAACGTAATATGCAGTTTATCATTGAAAATACCTTATAATATAACGGAATTTGTAGTGTATCATTGAAAATACCTTATAATATAACGTAATATGCAGTGTATCATTTAAAATACCTTATAATATATTGTAGTTTATCATTGAAAATACCTTATAACATAACGTAATATACAGTGTAACATTGAAAATACCTTATAATATAACGTACTATGCAGCGTATCATTGAAAATACCTTATAATATATCGTAATATGCAGTGTATCATTGAAAATACCATATAATATAACGTAATATGCAGTGTATCTTTGAAAATGCCTTATAATGTAACGTAATATGGAGTGTTTCAATGAAAATACCTTATAATACAACGGAATATGCAGAGTATCATTGAAAATACCTTATAATATAACGTAATATGCAGTGTATCATTGAAAACACCTTATAATATAACGAAATATGCAGTGTATCATTGAAAATACCTTATAATATAACGTAATATGCAGTGTATCATTGAAAATACCTTATAATATAACGTAATATGCAGTGTATCATTGAAAATACATTATAATATAACGTAATATGCAGTTTATCATTGAAAATACCTTATAATATAACGGAATTTGTAGTGTATTATTGAAAATACCTTATAATATAACGTAACATGCAGTGTATCATTGAAAATACCTTATAATATATCGTATTATGCAATGTATCATTGAAAATACCTTATAATATAACGTAATATGCAGTGTATCATTGAAAATACCTTATAATATAGCGTAATATGCAGTATATCATTGAAAATACCTTATAATATTGCGTAATATGCAGTGTATCATTGAAAATACCTTATAATATAACGAAATATGCAGTGTATCATTGAAAATACCTTATAATATGTCGTAGTTTATCATTGAAAATACCTTATAATATAACGTAATATGCAGTGTATCATTGAAAATGCCTTATAATGTAACGTAATATGGAGTGTTTCAATGAAAATACCTTATAATGTAACGTAATATGGAGTGTTTCAATGAAAATACCTTATAATACAACGGAATATGCAGAGTATCATTGAAAATACCTTATAATATAACGTAATATGCAGTGTATCATTGAAAACACCTTATAATATAACGAAATATGCAGTGTATCATTGAAAATACCTTATAGTGTAACGTAATTTGTAGTGTATCATTGAAAATACCTTATAATATAACGTAATATGCAGTGTATCATTGAAAATACCTTATAATATAACGTAATATGCAGTGTATCATTGAAAATACATTATAATATAACGTAATATGCAGTTTATCATTGAAAATACCTTATAATATATCGTAATATGCAGTGTATCATTGAAAATACCTTATAACATAACGTAATATACAGTGTAACATTGAAAATACCTTATAATATAACGTACTATGCAGCGTATCATTGAAAATACCTTATAATATATCGTATTATGCAGTGTATCATTGAAAATACCTTATAATATAGCGTAATATGCAGTGTAACATTGAAAATACCTTACAATATGTCGTAGTTTATCATTGAAAATACCTTATAATATAACGTAATATGCAGTGTATCATTGAAAATGCCTTATAATGTAACGTAATATGGAGTGTTTCAATGAAAATACCTTATAATATAACGTAATATGCAGTGTATCATTGAAAATACCTTATAATATAACGTAATATGCAGTGCATCATTGAAAATACCTTATAATATAGCGTAATATGCAGTATATCATTGAAAATACCTTATAATATAGCGTAATATGCAGTGTATCATTGAAAATACCTTATAATATAACGAAATATGCAGTGTATCATTGAAAATACCTTATAATATGTCGTAGTTTATCATTGAAAATACCTTATAATATAACGTAATATACAGTGTATCATTGAAAATACCTTATAATGTAACGTAATATGGAGTGTTTCAATGAAAATACCTTATAATACAACGTAATATGCAGTGTATCATTGAAAATACCTAATAATATAACGTAATATGCAGTGTATCATTGAAAATACCTAATAATATAACGTACATTGCAGCGTATCACTGAAAATACCTTCTAATATATCGTAGTTTATCATTGAAAATACCTTATAATATAACGTAATATACAGTGTATCATTGAAAATACCTTATAATATAACGTAATATGCAGTGTATCATTGAAAATACCATATAATATAACGTAATATGCAGTGTATCATTGAAAATGCCTTATAATGTAACGTAATATGGAGTGTTTCAATGAAAATACCTTATAATACAACGGAATATGCAGAGTATCATTGAAAATACCTTATAATATAACGTAATATGCAGTGTATCATTGAAAATACCTTATAATATATCGTAATATGCAGTGTATCATTGAAAATACCTTATAACATAACGTAATATACAGTGTAACATTGAAAATACCTTATAATATGTCGTAGTTTATCATTGAAAATACCTTATAATATAACGTAATATGCAGTGTATCATTGAAAATGCCTTATAATGTAACGTAATATGGAGTGTTTCAATGAAAATACCTTATAATGTAACGTAATATGGAGTGTTTCAATGAAAATACCTTATAATACAACGGAATATGCAGAGTATCATTGAAAATACCTTATAATATAACGTAATATGCAGTGTATCATTGAAAACACCTTATAATATAACGAAATATGCAGTGTATCATTGAAAATACCTTATAGTGTAACGTAATTTGTAGTGTATCATTGAAAATACCTTATAATATAACGTAATATGCAGTGTATCATTGAAAATACCTTATAATATAACGTAATATGCAGTGTATCATTGAAAATACATTATAATATAACGTAATATGCAGTTTATCATTGAAAATACCTTATAATATATCGTAATATGCAGTGTATCATTGAAAATACCTTATAACATAACGTAATATACAGTGTAACATTGAAAATACCTTATAATATAACGTACTATGCAGCGTATCATTGAAAATACCTTATAATATATCGTATTATGCAGTGTATCATTGAAAATACCTTATAATATAGCGTAATATGCAGTGTAACATTGAAAATGCCTTATAATGTAACGTAATATGGAGTGTTTCAATGAAAATACCTTATAATATAACGTAATATGCAGTGTATCATTGAAAATACCTTATAATATAACGTAATATGCAGTGCATCATTGAAAATACCTTATAATATAGCGTAATATGCAGTATATCATTGAAAATACCTTATAATGTAACGTAATATGGAGTGTTTCAATGAAAATACCTTATAATATAACGTAATATGCAGTGTATCATTGAAAATACCTTATAATATAACGTAATATGCAGTGCATCATTGAAAATACCTTATAATATAGCGTAATATGCAGTATATCATTGAAAATACCTTATAATATAGCGTAATATGCAGTGTATCATTGAAAATACCTTATAATATAACGAAATATGCAGTGTATCATTGAAAATACCTTATAATATGTCGTAGATTATCATTGAAAATACCTTATAATATAACGTAATATACAGTGTATCATTGAAAATACCTTATAATGTAACGTAATATGGAGTGTTTCAATGAAAATACCTTATAATACAACGTAATATGCAGTGTATCATTGAAAATACCTAATAATATAACGTAATATGCAGTGTATCATTGAAAATACCTAATAATATAACGTACATTGCAGCGTATCACTGAAAATACCTTCTAATATATCGTAGTTTATCATTGAAAATACCTTATAATATAACGTAATATACAGTGTATCATTGAAAATACCTTATAATATAACGTAATATGCAGTGTATCATTGAAAATACCATATAATATAACGTAATATACAGTGTATCATTGAAAATGCCTTATAATGTAACGTAATATGGAGTGTTTCAATGAAAATACCTTATAATACAACGGAATATGCAGAGTATCATTGAAAATACCTTATAATATAACGTAATATGCAGTGTATCATTGAAAATACCTTATAATATATCGTAATATGCAGTGTATCATTGAAAATACCTTATAACATAACGTAATATACAGTGTAACATTGAAAATACCTTATAATATAACGTACTATGCAGCGTATCATTGAAAATACCTTATAATATATCGTATTATGCAGTGTATCATTGAAAATACCTTATAATATAGCGTAATATGCAGTGTATCATTGAAAATACCTTATAATATAACGAAATATGCAGTGTAACATTGAAAATACCTTATAATATGTCGTAGTTTATCATTGAAAATACCTTATAATATAACGTAATATGCAGTGTATCATTGAAAATACCTTATAATATAACGTAATATGCAGTGTATCATTGAAAATACCTTATAATATAGCGTAATATGCAGTATATCATTGAAAATACCTTATAATATAGCGTAATATGCAGTGTATCATTGAAAATACCTTATAATATAACGAAATATGCAGTGTATCATTGAAAATACCTTATAATATGTCGTAGTTTATCATTGAAAATACCTAATAATATAACGTAATATGCAGTGTATCATTGAAAATACCTTATAATATTTCGTAATATGGAGTGTTTCAATGAAAATACCTTATAATACAACGTAATATGCAGTGTATCATTGAAAATACATTATAATATAACGTAATATGCAGTGTATCATTGAAAATACCTTATAATATAACGGAATTTGTAGTGTATCATTGAAAATACCTTATAATATAACGTAATATGCAGTGTATCATTGAAAATACCTTATAATATTTCGTAATATGGAGTGTTTCAATGAAAATACCTTATAATACAACGTAATATGCAGTGTATCATTGAAAATACATTATAATATAACGTAATATGCAGTGTATCATTGAAAATACCTTATAATATAACGGAATTTGTAGTGTATCATTGAAAATACCTTATAATATAACGTAATATGCAGTGTATCATTGAAAATACCTTATAATATATCGTTTTATGCAATGTATCATTGAAAATACCTTATAATATTTCGTAATTTGTAGTGTATCATTGAAAATACCTTATAATATAACGTACATTGCAGCGTATCACTGAAAATACCTTCTAATATACCGTAGTTTATCATTGAAAATACCTTATAATATAACGTAATATACAGTGTAGCATTGAAAATACCTTATAATATAACGTAATATGCAGTGTATCATTTAAAATACCTTATAATATATAGTAGTTTATCATTGAAAATACCTTATAACATAACGTAATATACAGTGTAACATTGAAAATACCTTATAATATAACGTACTATGCAGCGTATCATTGAAAATACCTTATAATATATCGTAATATGCAGTGTATCATTGAAAATACCATATAATATAACGTAATATGCAGTGTATCATTGAAAATGCCTTATAATGTAACGTAATATGGAGTGTTTCAATGAAAATACCTTATAATACAACGGAATATGCAGAGTATCATTGAAAATACCTTATAATATAACGTAATATGCAGTGTATCATTGAAAATACCTTATAATATATCGTAATATGCAGTGTATCATTGAAAATACCTTATAACATAACGTAATATACAGTGTAACATTGAAAATACCTTATAATATAACGTACTATGCAGCGTATCATTGAAAATACCTTATAATATATCGTATTATGCAGTGTATCATTGAAAATACCTTATAATATAGCGTAATATGCAGTGTATCATTGAAAATACCTTATAATATAACGAAATATGCAGTGTAACATTGAAAATACCTTATAATATGTCGTAGTTTATCATTGAAAATACCTTATAATATAACGTAATATGCAGTGTATCATTGAAAATACCTTATAATATAACGTAATATGCAGTGTATCATTGAAAATACCTTATAATATAGCGTAATATGCAGTATATCATTGAAAATACCTTATAATATAGCGTAATATGCAGTGTATCATTGAAAATACCTTATAATATAACGAAATATGCAGTGTATCATTGAAAATACCTTATAATATGTCGTAGTTTATCATTGAAAATACCTTATAATATAACGTAATATGCAGTGTATCATTGAAAATGCCTTATAATGTAACGTAATATGGAGTGTTTCAATGAAAATACCTTATAATATAGCGTAATATGCAGTATATCATTGAAAATACCTTATAATATAACGTAATATGCAGTGTATCATTGAAAATACCTTATAATATAACGAAATATGCAGTGTATCATTGAAAATACCTTATAATATGTCGTAGTTTATCATTGAAAATACCTTATAATATGTCGTAGTTTATCATTGAAAATACCTTATAATATAACGTAATATGCAGTGTATCATTGAAAATGCCTTATAATGTAACGTAATATGGAGTGTTTCAATGAAAATACCTTATAATATAGCGTAATATGCAGTATATCATTGAAAATACCTTATAATATAACGTAATATACAGTGTATCATTGAAAATACCTTATAATATAACGTAATATACAGTGTAACATTGAAAATACCTTATAATATAACGTACTATGCAGCGTATCATTGAAAATACCTTATAATATATCGTAATATGCAGTGTATCATTGAAAATACCATATAATATAACGTAATATGCAGTGTATCATTGAAAATACCTTATATTATAACGTAATATGCAGTGTATCATTGAAAATACCTTGTAATATAACGTAATATGCAGTGTATCATTGAAAATACCTGATAATATAACGTACATTGCAGCGTATCACTGAAAATACCTTCTAATATATCGTAGTTTATCATTGAAAATACCTTATAATATAACGTAATATACAGTGTATCATTGAAAATACCTTATAATATAACGTAATATGCAGTTTATCATTGAAAATACCTTATAATATATAGTAGTTTATCATTGAAAATATCTTATAACATAACGTAATATACAGTGTAACATTGAAAATACCTTATAATATAACGTACTATGCAGCGTATCATTGAAAATACCTTGTAATATAACGTAATATGCAGTGTATCATTGAAAACACCTTATAATATAACGAAATATGCAGTGTATCATTGAAAATACCTTATAATATGTCGTAGTTTAACATTGAAAATACCTAATAATATAACGTAATATGCAGTGTATCATTGAAAATACCTTATAATATTTCGTAATTTGTAGTGTATCAGTGAAAATACCTTATAATATAACGTAATATGCAGTGTATCATTGAAAATACATTATAATATAACGTAATATGCAGTGTATTATTGAAAATACCTTATAATATAACGGAATTTGTAGTGTATCATTGAAAATACCTTATAATATAACGTAATATGCAGTGTATCATTGAAAATACCTTATAATATATCGTTTTATGCAGCGTATCATTGAAAATACCTTATAATATATCGTAATATGCAGTGTATCATTGAAAATACCATATAATATAACGTAATATGCAGTGTATCATTGAAAATGCCTTATAATGTAACGTAATATGGAGTGTTTCAATGAAAATACCTTATAATACAACGGAATATGCAGAGTATCATTGAAAATACCTTATAATATAACGTAATATGCAGTGTATCATTGAAAATACCTTATAATATATCGTAATATGCAGTGTATCATTGAAAATACCTTATAATATAACGAAATATGCAGTGTAACATTGAAAATGCCTTATAATATAGCGTAATATGCAGTGTATCATTGAAAATACCTTATAATATAACGAAATATGCAGTGTAACATTGAAAATGCCTTATAATGTAACGTAATGTGGAGTGTTTCAATGAAAATACCTTATAATATATCGTTTTATGCAATGTATCATTGAAAATACCTTATAATATTTCGTAATTTGTAGTGTATCATTGAAAATACCTTATAATATAACGTACATTGCAGCGTATCACTGAAAATACCTTCTAATATATCGTAGTTTATCATTGAAAATACCTTATAATATAACGTAATATACAGTGTAGCATTGAAAATACCTTATAATATAACGTAATATGCAGTGTATCATTTAAAATACCTTATAATATATAGTAGTTTATCATTGAAAATACCTTATAACATAACGTAATATACAGTGTAACATTGAAAATACCTTATAATATAACGTACTATGCAGCGTATCATTGAAAATACCTTATAATATATCGTAATATGCAGTGTATCATTGAAAATACCATATAATATAACGTAATATGCAGTGTATCATTGAAAATGCCTTATAATGTAACGTAATATGGAGTGTTTCAATGAAAATACCTTATAATACAACGGAATATGCAGAGTATCATTGAAAATACCTTATAATATAACGTAATATGCAGTGTATCATTGAAAATACCTTATAATATAACGTAATATGCAGTGTATCATTGAAAATACCTTATAACATAACGTAATATACAGTGTAACATTGAAAATACCTTATAATATAACGTACTATGCAGCGTATCATTGAAAATACCTTATAATATATCGTATTATGCAGTGTATCATTGAAAATACCTTATAATATAACGTAATATGCAGTGTATCATTGAAAATACCTTATAATATAGCGTAATATGCAGTATATCATTGAAAATACCTTATAATATTGCGTAATATGCAGTGTATCATTGAAAATACCTTATAATATAACGAAATATGCAGTGTATCATTGAAAATACCTTATAATATGTCGTAGTTTATCATTGAAAATACCTTATAATATAACGTAATATGCAGTGTATCATTGAAAATACCTTATAATATAACGGAATTTGTAGTGTATCATTGAAAATACCTTATAATATAACGTAATATGCAGTGTATCATTGAAAATACCTTATAATATATCGTTTTATGCAATGTATCATTGAAAATACCTTATAATATTTCGTAATTTGTAGTGTATCATTGAAAATACCTTATAATATAACGTACATTGCAGCGTATCACTGAAAATACCTTCTAATATATCGTAGTTTATCATTGAAAATACCTTATAATATAACGTAATATACAGTGTAGCATTGAAAATACCTTATAATATAACGTAATATGCAGTGTATCATTTAAAATACCTTATAATATATAGTAGTTTATCATTGAAAATACCTTATAACATAACGTAATATACAGTGTAACATTGAAAATACCTTATAATATAACGTACTATGCAGCGTATCATTGAAAATACCTTATAATATATCGTAATATGCAGTGTATCATTGAAAATACCACATAATATAACGTAATATGCAGTGTATCATTGAAAATGCCTTATAATGTAACGTAATATGGAGTGTTTCAATGAAAATACCTTATAATACAACGGAATATGCAGAGTATCATTGAAAATACCTTATAATATAACGTAATATGCAGTGTATCATTGAAAATACCTTATAATATATCGTAATATGCAGTGTATCATTGAAAATACCTTATAACATAACGTAATATACAGTGTAACATTGAAAATACCTTATAATATAACGTACTATGCAGCGTATCATTGAAAATACCTTATAATATATCGTATTATGCAGTGTATCATTGAAAATACCTTATAATATAGCGTAATATGCAGTGTATCATTGAAAATACCTTATAATATAACGAAATATGCAGTGTAACATTGAAAATACCTTATAATATGTCGTAGTTTATCATTGAAAATACCTTATAATATAACGTAATATGCAGTGTATCATTGAAAATGCCTTATAATGTAACGTAATATGGAGTGTTTCAATGAAAATACCTTATAATATAACGTAATATGCAGTGTATCATTGAAAATACCTTATAATATAACGTAATATGCAGTGTATCATTGAAAATACCTTATAATATAGCGTAATATGCAGTATATCATTGAAAATACCTTATAATATAACGTAATATGCAGTGTATCATTGACAATACCTTATAATATAACGAAATATGCAGTGTATCATTGAAAATACCTTATAATATGTCGTAGTTTATCATTGAAAATACCTTATAATATAACGTAATATGCAGTGTATCATTGAAAATGCCTTATAATGTAACGTAATATGGAGTGTTTCAATGAAAATACCTTATAATACAACGTAATATGCAGTGTATCATTGAAAATACCTAATAATATAACGTAATATGCAGTGTATCATTGAAAATACCTAATAATATAACGTCCATTGCAGCGTATCACTGAAAATACCTTCTAATATATCGTAGTTTATCATTGAAAATACCTTATAATATAACGTAATATACAGTGTATCATTGAAAATACCTTATAATATAACGTAATATGCAGTGTATCATTGAAAATACCTTATAATATATAGTAGTTTATCATTGAAAATACCTTATAACATAACGTAATATACAGTGTAACATTGAAAATACCTTATAATATAACGTACTATGCAGCGTATCATTGAAAATACCTTATAATATATCGTAATATGCAGTGTATCATTGAAAATGCCTTATAGTGTAACGTAATTTGTAGTGTATCATTGAAAATACCTTATAATATAACGTAATATGCAGTGTATCATTGAAAATACCTTATAATATAACGTAATATGCAGTGTATCATTGAAAATATATTATAATATAACGTAATATGCAGTTTATCATTGAAAATACCTTATAATATAACGGAATATGCAGTGTATCATTGAAAATACCTTATAATATAACGTAATATGCAGTGTATCATTTAAAATACCTTATAATATATTGTAGTTTATCATTGAAAATACCTTATAACATAACGTAATATACAGTGTAACATTGAAAATACCTTATAATATAACGTACTATGCAGCGTATCATTGAAAATACCTTATAATATATCGTAATATGCAGTGTATCATTGAAAATGCCTTATAGTGTAACGTAATTTGTAGTGTATCATTGAAAATACCTTATAATATAACGTAATATGCAGTGTATCATTGAAAATACCTTATAATATAACGTAATATGCAGTGTATCATTGAAAATACATTATAATATAACGTAATATGCAGTTTATCATTGAAAATACCTTATAATATAACGGAATTTGTAGTTTATCATTGAAAATACCTTATAATATAACGTAATATGCAGTGTATCATTTAAAATACCTTATAATATATTGTAGTTTATCATTGAAAATACCTTATAACATAACGTAATATACAGTGTAACATTGAAAATACCTTATAATATAACGTACTATGCAGCGTATCATTGAAAATACCTTATAATATATCGTAATATGCAGTGTATCATTGAAAATACCATATAATATAACGTAATATGCAGTGTATCTTTGAAAATGCCTTATAATGTAACGTAATATGGAGTGTTTCAATGAAAATACCTTATAATACAACGGAATATGCAGAGTATCATTGAAAATACCTTATAATATAACGTAATATGCAGTGTATCATTGAAAACACCTTATAATATAACGAAATATGCAGTGTATCATTGAAAATACCTTATAATATAACGTAATATGCAGTGTATCATTGAAAATACCTTATAATATAACGTAATATGCAGTGTATCATTGAAAATACATTATAATATAACGTAATATGCAGTTTATCATTGAAAATACCTTATAATATAACGGAATTTGTAGTGTATTATTGAAAATACCTTATAATATAACGTAATATGCAGTGTATCATTGAAAATACCTTATAATATATCGTATTATGCAATGTATCATTGAAAATACCTTATAATATAACGTAATATGCAGTGTATCATTGAAAATACCTTATAATATAGCGTAATATGCAGTATATCATTGAAAATACCTTATAATATTGCGTAATATGCAGTGTATCATTGAAAATACCTTATAATATAACGAAATATGCAGTGTATCATTGAAAATACCTTATAATATGTCGTAGTTTATCATTGAAAATACCTTATAATATAACGTAATATGCAGTGTATCATTGAAAATGCCTTATAATGTAACGTAATATGGAGTGTTTCAATGAAAATACCTTATAATGTAACGTAATATGGAGTGTTTCAATGAAAATACCTTATAATACAACGGAATATGCAGAGTATCATTGAAAATACCTTATAATATAACGTAATATGCAGTGTATCATTGAAAATACCTTATAATATAACGTAATATGCAGTGTATCATTGAAAATACCTTATAGTGTAACGTAATTTGTAGTGTATCATTGAAAATACCTTATAATATAACGTAATATGCAGTGTATCATTGAAAATACCTTATAATATAACGTAATATGCAGTGTATCATTGAAAATACATTATAATATAACGTAATATGCAGTTTATCATTGAAAATACCTTATAATATATCGTAATATGCAGTGTATCATTGAAAATACCTTATAACATAACGTAATATACAGTGTAACATTGAAAATACCTTATAATATAACGTACTATGCAGCGTATCATTGAAAATACCTTATAATATATCGTATTATGCAGTGTATCATTGAAAATACCTTATAATATAGCGTAATATGCAGTGTAACATTGAAAATACCTTACAATATGTCGTAGTTTATCATTGAAAATACCTTATAATATAACGTAATATACAGTGTATCATTGAAAATACCTTATAGTATAACGTAATATGCAGTTTATCATTGAAAATACCTTATAATATATAGTAGTTTATCATTGAAAATATCTTATAACATAACGTAATATACAGTGTAACATTGAAAATACCTTATAATATAACGTAATATGCAGTGCATCATTGAAAATACCTTATAATATAGCGTAATATGCAGTATATCATTGAAAATACCTTATAATATAGCGTAATATGCAGTGTATCATTGAAAATACCTTATAATATAACGAAATATGCAGTGTATCATTGAAAATACCTTATAATATGTCGTAGTTTATCATTGAAAATACCTTATAATATAACGTAATATACAGTGTATCATTGAAAATACCTTATAATGTAACGTAATATGGAGTGTTTCAATGAAAATACCTTATAATACAACGTAATATGCAGTGTATCATTGAAAATACCTAATAATATAACGTAATATGCAGTGTATCATTGAAAATACCTAATAATATAACGTACATTGCAGCGTATCACTGAAAATACCTTCTAATATATCGTAGTTTATCATTGAAAATACCTTATAATATAACGTAATATACAGTGTATCATTGAAAATACCTTATAATATAACGTAATATGCAGTGTATCATTGAAAATACCATATAATATAACGTAATATGCAGTGTATCATTGAAAATGCCTTATAATGTAACGTAATATGGAGTGTTTCAATGAAAATACCTTATAATACAACGGAATATGCAGAGTATCATTGAAAATACCTTATAATATAACGTAATATGCAGTGTATCATTGAAAATACCTTATAATATATCGTAATATGCAGTGTATCATTGAAAATACCTTATAACATAACGTAATATACAGTGTAACATTGAAAATTCCTTATAATATAACGTACTATGCAGCGTATCATTGAAAATACCTTATAATATATCGTATTATGCAGTGTATCATTGAAAATACCTTATAATATAGCGTAATATGCAGTGTATCATTGAAAATACCTTATAATATAACGAAATATGCAGTGTAACATTGAAAATACCTTATAATATGTCGTAGTTTATCATTGAAAATACCTTATAATATAACGTAATATGCAGTGTATCATTGAAAATACCTTATAATATAACGTAATATGCAGTGTATCATTGAAAATACCTTATAATATAGCGTAATATGCAGTATATCATTGAAAATACCTTATAATATAGCGTAATATGCAGTGTATCATTGAAAATACCTTATAATATAACGAAATATGCAGTGTATCATTGAAAATACCTTATAATATGTCGTAGTTTATCATTGAAAATACCTAATAATATAACGTAATATGCAGTGTATCATTGAAAATACCTTATAATATTTCGTAATATGGAGTGTTTCAATGAAAATACCTTATAATACAACGTAATATGCAGTGTATCATTGAAAATACATTATAATATAACGTAATATGCAGTGTATCATTGAAAATACCTTATAATATAACGGAATTTGTAGTGTATCATTGAAAATACCTTATAATATAACGTAATATGCAGTGTATCATTGAAAATACCTTATAATATATCGTTTTATGCAATGTATCATTGAAAATACCTTATAATATTTCGTAATTTGTAGTGTATCATTGAAAATACCTTATAATATAACGTACATTGCAGCGTATCACTGAAAATACCTTCTAATATACCGTAGTTTATCATTGAAAATACCTTATAATATAACGTAATATACAGTGTAGCATTGAAAATACCTTATAATATAACGTAATATGCAGTGTATCATTTAAAATACCTTATAATATATAGTAGTTTATCATTGAAAATACCTTATAACATAACGTAATATACAGTGTAACATTGAAAATACCTTATAATATAACGTACTATGCAGCGTATCATTGAAAATACCTTATAATATATCGTAATATGCAGTGTATCATTGAAAATACCATATAATATAACGTAATATGCAGTGTATCATTGAAAATGCCTTATAATGTAACGTAATATGGAGTGTTTCAATGAAAATACCTTATAATACAACGGAATATGCAGAGTATCATTGAAAATACCTTATAATATAACGTAATATGCAGTGTATCATTGAAAATACCTTATAATATATCGTAATATGCAGTGTATCATTGAAAATACCTTATAACATAACGTAATATACAGTGTAACATTGAAAATACCTTATAATATAACGTACTATGCAGCGTATCATTGAAAATACCTTATAATATATCGTATTATGCAGTGTATCATTGAAAATACCTTATAATATAGCGTAATATGCAGTGTATCATTGAAAATACCTTATAATATAACGAAATATGCAGTGTAACATTGAAAATACCTTATAATATGTCGTAGTTTATCATTGAAAATACCTTATAATATAACGTAATATGCAGTGTATCATTGAAAATACCTTATAATATAACGTAATATGCAGTGTATCATTGAAAATACCTTATAATATAGCGTAATATGCAGTATATCATTGAAAATACCTTATAATATAGCGTAATATGCAGTGTATCATTGAAAATACCTTATAATATAACGAAATATGCAGTGTATCATTGAAAATACCTTATAATATGTCGTAGTTTATCATTGAAAATACCTTATAATATAACGTAATATGCAGTGTATCATTGAAAATGCCTTATAATGTAACGTAATATGGAGTGTTTCAATGAAAATACCTTATAATATAGCGTAATATGCAGTATATCATTGAAAATACCTTATAATATAACGTAATATGCAGTGTATCATTGAAAATACCTTATAATATAACGAAATATGCAGTGTATCATTGAAAATACCTTATAATATGTCGTAGTTTATCATTGAAAATACCTTATAATATGTCGTAGTTTATCATTGAAAATACCTTATAATATAACGTAATATGCAGTGTATCATTGAAAATGCCTTATAATGTAACGTAATATGGAGTGTTTCAATGAAAATACCTTATAATATAGCGTAATATGCAGTATATCATTGAAAATACCTTATAATATAACGTAATATGCAGTGTATCATTGAAAATACCTTATAATATAACGTAATATACAGTGTAACATTGAAAATACCTTATAATATAACGTACTATGCAGCGTATCATTGAAAATACCTTATAATATATCGTAATATGCAGTGTATCATTGAAAATACCATATAATATAACGTAATATGCAGTGTATCATTGAAAATACCTTATATTATAACGTAATATGCAGTGTATCATTGAAAATACCTTGTAATATAACGTAATATGCAGTGTATCATTGAAAATACCTGATAATATAACGTACATTGCAGCGTATCACTGAAAATACCTTCTAATATATCGTAGTTTATCATTGAAAATACCTTATAATATAACGTAATATACAGTGTATCATTGAAAATACCTTATAATATAACGTAATATGCAGTTTATCATTGAAAATACCTTATAATATATAGTAGTTTATCATTGAAAATATCTTATAACATAACGTAATATACAGTGTAACATTGAAAATACCTTATAATATAACGTACTATGCAGCGTATCATTGAAAATACCTTGTAATATAACGTAATATGCAGTGTATCATTGAAAACACCTTATAATATAACGAAATATGCAGTGTATCATTGAAAATACCTTATAATATGTCGTAGTTTAACATTGAAAATACCTAATAATATAACGTAATATGCAGTGTATCATTGAAAATACCTTATAATATTTCGTAATTTGTAGTGTATCAGTGAAAATACCTTATAATATAACGTAATATGCAGTGTATCATTGAAAATACATTATAATATAACGTAATATGCAGTGTATTATTGAAAATACCTTATAATATAACGGAATTTGTAGTGTATCATTGAAAATACCTTATAATATAACGTAATATGCAGTGTATCATTGAAAATACCTTATAATATATCGTTTTATGCAGCGTATCATTGAAAATACCTTATAATATATCGTAATATGCAGTGTATCATTGAAAATACCATATAATATAACGTAATATGCAGTGTATCATTGAAAATGCCTTATAATGTAACGTAATATGGAGTGTTTCAATGAAAATACCTTATAATACAACGGAATATGCAGAGTATCATTGAAAATACCTTATAATATAACGTAATATGCAGTGTATCATTGAAAATACCTTATAATATATCGTAATATGCAGTGTATCATTGAAAATACCTTATAACATAACGTAATATACAGTGTAACATTGAAAATACCTTATAATATAACGTACTATGCAGCGTATCATTGAAAATACCTTATAATATATCGTATTATGCAGTGTATCATTGAAAATACCTTATAATATAGCGTAATATGCAGTGTATCATTGAAAATACCTTATAATATAACGAAATATGCAGTGTAACATTGAAAATACCTTATAATATGTCGTAGTTTATCATTGAAAATACCTTATAATATAACGTAATATGCAGTGTATCATTGAAAATACCTTATAATATGTCGTAGTTTATCATTGAAAATACCTTATAATATAACGTAGTATGCAGTGTATCATTGAAAATGCCTTATAATGTAACGTAATATGGAGTGTTTCAATGAAAATACCTTATAATATAGCGTAATATGCAGTATATCATTGAAAATACCTTATAATATAGCGTAATATGCAGTGTATCATTGAAAATACCTTATAATATAACGAAATATGCAGTGTATCATTGAAAATACCTTATAATATGTCGTAGTTTATCATTGAAAATACCTTATAATATAACGTAATATGCAGTGTATCATTGAAAATACCTTATAATATAACGTAATATGCAGTGTATCATTGAAAATACCTTATAATATAACGTAATATACAGTGTAACATTGAAAATACCTTATAATATAACGTACTATGCAGCGTATCATTGAAAATACCTTATAATATATCGTAATATGCAGTGTATCATTGAAAATACCATATAATATAACGTAATATGCAGTGTATCATTGAAAATACCTTATATTATAACGTAATATGCAGTGTATCATTGAAAATACCTTGTAATATAACGTAATATGCAGTGTATCATTGAAAATACCTAATAATATAACGTACATTGCAGCGTATCACTGAAAATACCTTCTAATATATCGTAGTTTATCATTGAAAATACCTTATAATATAACGTAATATACAGTGTATCATTGAAAATACCTTATAATATAACGTAATATGCAGTTTATCATTGAAAATACCTTATAATATATAGTAGTTTATCATTGAAAATATCTTATAACATAACGTAATATACAGTGTAACATTGAAAATACCTTATAATATAACGTACTATGCAGCGTATCATTGAAAATACCTTGTAATATAACGTAATATGCAGTGTATCATTGAAAACACCTTATAATATAACGAAATATGCAGTGTATCATTGAAAATACCTTATAATATGTCGTAGTTTAACATTGAAAATACCTAATAATATAACGTAATATGCAGTGTATCATTGAAAATGCCTTATAATGTAACGTAATATGGAGTGTTTCAATGAAAATACCTTATAATACAACGGAATATGCAGAGTATCATTGAAAATACCTTATAATATAACGTAATATGCAGTGTATCATTGAAAATACCTTATAATATATCGTAATATGCAGTGTATCATTGAAAATACCTTATAACATAACGTAATATACAGTGTAACATTGAAAATACCTTATAATATAACGTACTATGCAGCGTATCATTGAAAATACCTTATAATATATCGTATTATGCAGTGTATCATTGAAAATACCTTATAATATAGCGTAATATGCAGTGTATCATTGAAAATACCTTATAATATAACGAAATATGCAGTGTATCATTGAAAATACCTTATAATATGTCGTAGTTTATCATTGAAAATACCTTATAATATAACGTAATATGCAGTGTATCATTGAAAATACCTTATAATATGTCGTAGTTTATCATTGAAAATACCTTATAATATAACGTAGTATGCAGTGTATCATTGAAAATGCCTTATAATGTAACGTAATATGGAGTGTTTCAATGAAAATACCTTATAATATAGCGTAATATGCAGTATATCATTGAAAATACCTTATAATATAGCGTAATATGCAGTGTATCATTGAAAATACCTTATAATATAACGAAATATGCAGTGTATCATTGAAAATACCTTATAATATGTCGTAGTTTATCATTGAAAATACCTTATAATATAACGTAATATGCAGTGTATCATTGAAAATACCTTATAATATAACGTAATATGCAGTGTATCATTGAAAATACCTTATAATATAACGTAATATACAGTGTAACATTGAAAATACCTTATAATATAACGTACTATGCAGCGTATCATTGAAAATACCTTATAATATATCGTAATATGCAGTGTATCATTGAAAATACCTTATAATATAACGTAATATGCAGTGTATCATTGAAAATACCTTATATTATAACGTAATATGCAGTGTATCATTGAAAATACCTTGTAATATAACGTAATATGCAGTGTATCATTGAAAATACCTAATAATATAACGTACATTGCAGCGTATCACTGAAAATACCTTCTAATATATCGTAGTTTATCATTGAAAATACCTTATAATATAACGTAATATACAGTGTATCATTGAAAATACCTTATAATATAACGTAATATGCAGTTTATCATTGAAAATACCTTATAATATATAGTAGTTTATCATTGAAAATATCTTATAACATAACGTAATATACAGTGTAACATTGAAAATACCTTATAATATAACGTACTATGCAGCGTATCATTGAAAATACCTTGTAATATAACGTAATATGCAGTGTATCATTGAAAACACCTTATAATATAACGAAATATGCAGTGTATCATTGAAAATACCTTATAATATGTCGTAGTTTAACATTGAAAATACCTAATAATATAACGTAATATGCAGTGTATCATTGAAAATGCCTTATAATGTAACGTAATATGGAGTGTTTCAATGAAAATACCTTATAATACAACGGAATATGCAGAGTATCATTGAAAATACCTTATAATATAACGTAATATGCAGTGTATCATTGAAAATACCTTATAATATATCGTAATATGCAGTGTATCATTGAAAATACCTTATAACATAACGTAATATACAGTGTAACATTGAAAATACCTTATAATATAACGTACTATGCAGCGTATCATTGAAAATACCTTATAATATATCGTATTATGCAGTGTATCATTGAAAATACCTTATAATATAGCGTAATATGCAGTGTAACATTGAAAATACCTTATAATATAACGAAATATGCAGTGTAACATTGAAAATACCTTATAATATGTCGTAGTTTATCATTGAAAATACCTTATAATATAACGTAATATGCAGTGTATCATTGAAAATACCTTATAATATAACGTAATATGCAGTGTATCATTGAAAATACCTTATAATATAGCGTAATATGCAGTATATCATTGAAAATTCCTTATAATATAGCGTAATATGCAGTGTATCATTGAAAATACCTTATAATATAACGAAATATGCAGTGTATCATTGAAAATACCTTATAATATGTCGTAGTTTATCATTGAAAATACCTTATAATGTAACGTAATATGCAGTGTATCATTGAAAATGCCTTATAATGTAACGTAATATGGAGTGTTTCAATGAAAATACCTTATAATACAACGTAATATGCAGTGTATCATTGAAAATACCTAATAATATAACGTAATATGCAGTGTATCATTGAAAATACCTTATAATATAACGTACATTGCAGCGTATCACTGAAAATACCTTCTAATATATCGTAGTTTATCATTGAAAATACCTTATAATATAACGTAATATACAGTGTATCATTGAAAATACCTTATAATATAACGTAATATGCAGTGTATCATTGAAAATACCTTATAATATATAGTAGTTTATCATTGAAAATACCTTATAACATAACGTAATATACAGTGTAACATTGAAAATACCTTATAATATAACGTACTATGCAGCGTATCATTGAAAATACCTTATAATATATCGTAATATTCAGTGTATCATTGAAAATACCATATAATATAACGTAATATGCAGTGTATCATTGAAAATACCTTATATTATAACGTAATATGCAGTGTATCATTAAAAATACCTTGTAATATAACGTAATATGCAGTGTATCATTGAAAATACCTAATAATATAACGTAATATGCAGCGTATCACTGAAAATACCTTATAATATGTCGTAGTTTATCATTGAAAATACCTTATAATATAACGTAATATGCAGTGTATCATTGAAAATGCCTTATAATGTAACGTAATATGGAGTGTTTCAATGAAAATACCTTATAATACAACGTAATATGCAGTGTATCATTGAAAATACCTAATAATATAACGTAATATGCAGTGTATCATTGAAAATACCTAATAATATAACGTCCATTGCAGCGTATCACTGAAAATACCTTCTAATATATCGTAGTTTATCATTGAAAATACCTTATAATATAACGTAATATACAGTGTATCATTGAAAATACCTTATAATATAACGTAATATGCAGCGTATCATTGAAAATACCTTATAATATATAGTAGTTTATCATTGAAAATACCTTATAACATAACGTAATATACAGTGTAACATTGAAAATACCTTATAATATAACGTACTATGCAGCGTATCATTGAAAATACCTTATAATATATCGTAATATGCAGTGTATCATTGAAAATACCATATAATATAACGTAATATGCAGTGTATCATTGAAAATACCTTATATTATAACGTAATATGCAGTGTATCATTAAAAATACCTTGTAATATAACGTAATATGCAGTGTATCATTGAAAATACCTAATAATATAACGTAATATGCAGCGTATCACTGAAAATACCTTATAATATGTCGTAGTTTATCATTGAAAATACCTTATAATATAACGTACTATGCAGCGTATCATTGAAAATACCTTATAATATATCGTAATATGCAGTGTATCATTGAAAATGCCTTATAGTGTAACGTAATTTGTAGTGTATCATTGAAAATACCTTATAATATAACGTAATATGCAGTGTATCATTGAAAATACCTTATAATATAACGTAATATGCAGTGTATCATTGAAAATACCTTATAATATATCGTAATATGCAGTGTATCATTGAAAATGCCTTATAGTGTAACGTAATTTGTAGTGTATCATTGAAAATACCTTATAATATAACGTAATATGCAGTGTATCATTGAAAATACCTTATAATATATTGTAGTTTATCATTGAAAATACCTTATAACATAACGTAATATACAGTGTAACATTGAAAATACCTTATAATATAACGTACTATGCAGCGTATCATTGAAAATACCTTATAATATATCGTAATATGCAGTGTATCATTGAAAATGCCTTATAGTGTAACGTAATTTGTAGTGTATCATTGAAAATACCTTATAATATAACGTAATATGCAGTGTATCATTGAAAATACCTTATAATATAACGTAATATGCAGTGTATCATTGAAAATACATTATAATATAACGTAATATGCAGTTTATCATTGAAAATACCTTATAATATAACGGAATTTGTAGTGTATCATTGAAAATACCTTATAATATAACGTAATATGCAGTGTATCATTTAAAATACCTTATAATATATTGTAGTTTATCATTGAAAATACCTTATAATATAACGTAATATGCAGTGTAACATTGAAAATACCTTATAATATAACGTACTATGCAGCGTATCATTGAAAATACCTTATAATATATCGTAATATGCAGTGTATCATTGAAAATACCATATAATATAACGTAATATGCAGTGTATCTTTGAAAATGCCTTATAATGTAACGTAATATGGAGTGTTTCAATGAAAATACCTTATAATACAACGGAATATGCAGAGTATCATTGAAAATACCTTATAATGTAACGTAATATGCAGTGTATCATTGAAAACACCTTATAATATAACGAAATATGCAGTGTATCATTGAAAATACCTTATAATATAACGTAATATGCAGTGTATCATTGAAAATACCTTATAATATAACGTAATATGCAGTGTATCATTGAAAATACATTATAATATAACGTAATATGCAGTTTATCATTGAAAATACCTTATAATATAACGGAATTTGTAGTGTATTATTGAAAATACCTTATAATATAACGTAATATGCAGTGTATCATTGAAAATACCTTATAATATATCGTATTATGCAATGTATCATTGAAAATACCTTATAATATAACGTAATATGCAGTGTATCATTGAAAATACCTTATAATATAGCGTAATATGCAGTATATCATTGAAAATACCTTATAATATTGCGTAATATGCAGTGTATCATTGAAAATACCTTATAATATAACGAAATATGCAGTGTATCATTGAAAATACCTTATAATATGTCGTAGTTTATCATTGAAAATACCTTATAATATAACGTAATATGCAGTGTATCATTGAAAATGCCTTATAATGTAACGTAATATGGAGTGTTTCAATGATAATACCTTATAATGTAACGTAATATGGAGTGTTTCAATGAAAATACCTTATAATACAACGGAATATGCAGAGTATCATTGAAAATACCTTATAATATAACGTAATATGCAGTGTATCATTGAAAACACCTTATAATATAACGAAATATGCAGTGTATCATTGAAAATACCTTATAGTGTAACGTAATTTGTAGTGTATCATTGAAAATACCTTATAATATAACGTAATATGCAGTGTATCATTGAAAATACCTTATAATATAACGTAATATGCAGTGTATCATTGAAAATACATTATAATATAACGTAATATGCAGTTTATCATTGAAAATACCTTATAATATAACGGAATTTGTAGTGTATCATTGAAAATACCTTATAATATAACGTAATATGCAGTGTATCATTGAAAATACCTTATAATATATCGTAATTTGTAGTGTATCAGTGAAAATACCTTATAATATAACGTAATATGCAGTGTATCATTGAAAATACATTATAATATAACGTAATATGCAGTGTATCATTGAAAATACCTTATAATATAACGGAATTTGTAGTGTATCATTGAAAATACCTTATAATATAACGTAATATGCAGTGTATCATTGAAAATACCTTATAATATATCGTTTTATGCAATGTATCATTGAAAATACCTTATAATATTTCGTAATTTGTAGTGTATCATTGAAAATACCTTATAATATAACGTACATTGCAGCGTATCACTGAAAATACCTTCTAATATATCGTAGTTTATCATTGAAAATACCATATAATATAACGTAATATACAGTGTAGCATTGAAAATACCTTATAATATAACGTAATATGCAGTGTATCATTTAAAATACCTTATAATATATAGTAGTTTATCATTGAAAATACCTTATAACATAACGTAATATACAGTGTAACATTGAAAATACCTTATAATATAACGTACTATGCAGCGTATCATTGAAAATACCTTATAATATATCGTAATATGCAGTGTATCATTGAAAATACCATATAATATAACGTAATATGCAGTGTATCATTGAAAATGCCTTATAGTGTAACGTAATATGGAGTGTTTCATTGAAAATACCTTATAATACAACGGAATATGCAGAGTATCATTGAAAATACCTTATAATATAACGTAATATGCAGTGTATCATTGAAAATACCTTATAATATATCGTAATATGCAGTGTATCATTGAAAATACCTTATAACATAACGTAATATACAGTGTAACATTGAAAATACCTTATAATATAACGTACTATGCAGCGTATCATTGAAAATACCTTATAATATATCGTATTATGCAGTGTATCATTGAAAATACCTTATAATATAGCGTAATATGCAGTGTATCATTGAAAATACCTTATAATATAACGAAATATGCAGTGTAACATTGAAAATACCTTATAATATGTCGTAGTTTATCATTGAAAATACCTTATAATATAACGTAATATGCAGTGTATCATTGAAAATGCCTTATAATGTAACGTAATATGGAGTGTTTCAATGAAAATACCTTATAATATAACGTAATATGCAGTGTATCATTGAAAATACCTTATAATATAACGTAATATGCAGTGTATCATTGAAAATACCTTATAATATAGCGTAATATGCAGTGTATCATTGAAAATACCTTATAATATAACGTACTATGCAGCGTATCATTGAAAATACCTTATAATATATCGTAATATGCAGTGTATCATTGAAAATACCATATAATATAACGTAATATGCAGTGTATCATTGAAAATACCTTATAATATAGCGTACTATGCAGTGTATCATTGAAAATACCTTATAATATAACGTAATATGCAGTGTATCATTGAAAATACCTTATAATATAACGTAATATGCAGTGTATAATTGAAAATAACTTATAATATAACGAAATAAGCAGTGTGTCATTGAAAAGACCTTGTAATATAACGTAGTATGCAGTGTATCATTGAAAACACCTTATAATATAACGAAATATGCAGTGTATCATTGAAAATACCTTATAATATGTCGTAGTTTAACATTGAAAATACCTAATAATATAACGTAATATGCAGTGTATCATTGAAAATACCTTATAATATTTCGTAATTTGTAGTGTATCAGTGAAAATACCTTATAATATAACGTAATATGCAGTGTATCATTGAAAATACATTATAATATAACGTAATATGCAGTGTATCATTGAAAATACCTTATAATATAACGTAATTTGTAGTGTATCATTGAAAATACCTTATAATATAACGTAATATGCAGTGTATCATTGAAAATACCTTATAATATATCGTTTTATGCAATGTATCATTGAAAATACCTTATAATATTTCGTAATTTGTAGTGTATCATTGAAAATACCTTATAATATAACGTACATTGCAGCGTATCACTGAAAATACCTTCTAATATATCGTAGTTTATCATTGAAAATACCTTATAATATAACGTAATATACAGTGTAGCATTGAAAATACCTTATAATATAACGTAATATGCAGTGTATCATTTAAAATACCTTATAATATATAGTAGTTTATCATTGAAAATACCTTATAACATAACGTAATATACAGTGTAACATTGAAAATACCTTATAATATAACGTACTATGCAGTGTATCATTGAAAACACCTTATAATATAACGAAATATGCAGTGTATCATTGAAAATACCTCATAATATGTCGTAGTTTAACATTGAAAATACCTAATAATATAACGTAATATGCAGTGTATCATTGAAAATACCTTATAATATTTCGTAATTTGTAGTGTATCAGTGAAAATACCTTATAATATAACGTAATATGCAGTGTATCATTGAAAATACATTATAATATAACGTAATATGCAGTGTATCATTGAAAATACCTTATAATATAACGTAATTTGTAGTGTATCATTGAAAATACCTTATAATATAACGTAATATGCAGTGTATCATTGAAAATACCTTATAATATATCGTTTTATGCAATGTATCATTGAAAATACCTTATAATATTTCGTAATTTGTAGTGTATCATTGAAAATACCTTATAATATAACGTACATTGCAGCGTATCACTGAAAATACCTTCTAATATATCGTAGTTTATCATTGAAAATACCTTATAATATAACGTAATATACAGTGTAGCATTGAAAATACCTTATAGTGTAACGTAATTTGTAGTGTATCATTGAAAATACCTTATAATATAACGTAATATGCAGTGTATCATTGAAAATACCTTATAATATAACGTAATATGCAGTGTATCATTGAAAATACATTATAATATAACGTAATATGCAGTTTATCATTGAAAATACCTTATAATATAACGGAATTTGTAGTGTATCATTGAAAATACCTTATAATATAACGTAATATGCAGTGTATCATTGAAAATACCTTATAATATTTCGTAATTTGTAGTGTATCAGTGAAAATACCTTATAATATAACGTAATATGCAGTGTATCATTGAAAATACATTATAATATAACGTAATATGCAGTGTATCATTGAAAATACCTTATAATATAACGGAATTTGTAGTGTATCATTGAAAATACCTTATAATATAACGTAATATGCAGTGTATCATTGAAAATACCTTATAATATATCGTTTTATGCAATGTATCATTGAAAATACCTTATAATATTTCGTAATTTGTAGTGTATCATTGAAAATACCTTATAATATAACGTACATTGCAGCGTATCACTGAAAATACCTTCTAATATATCGTAGTTTATCATTGAAAATACCTTATAATATAACGTAATATACAGTGTAGCATTGAAAATACCTTATAATATAACGTAATATGCAGTGTATCATTTAAAATACCTTATAATATATAGTAGTTTATCATTGAAAATACCTTATAACATAACGTAATATACAGTGTAACATTGAAAATACCTTATAATATAACGTACTATGCAGCGTATCATTGAAAATACCTTATAATATATCGTAATATGCAGTGTATCATTGAAAATACCATATAATATAACGTAATATGCAGTGTATCATTGAAAATGCCTTATAGTGTAACGTAATATGGAGTGTTTCATTGAAAATACCTTATAATACAACGGAATATGCAGAGTATCATTGAAAATACCTTATAATATAACGTAATATGCAGTGTATCATTGAAAATACCTTATAATATATCGTAATATGCAGTGTATCATTGAAAATACCTTATAACATAACGTAATATACAGTGTAACATTGAAAATACCTTATAATATAACGTACTATGCAGCGTATCATCGAAAATACCTTATAATATATCGTATTATGCAGTGTATCATTGAAAATACCTTATAATATAGCGTAATATGCAGTGTATCATTGAAAATACCTTATAATATAACGAAATATGCAGTGTAACATTGAAAATACCTTATAATATGTCGTAGTTTATCATTGAAAATACCTTATAATATAACGTAATATGCAGTGTATCATTGAAAATGCCTTATAATGTAACGTAATATGGAGTGTTTCAATGAAAATACCTTATAATATAACGTAATATGCAGTGTATCATTGAAAATACCTTATAATATAACGTAATATGCAGTGTATCATTGAAAATACCTTATAATATAGCGTAATATGCAGTGTATCATTGAAAATACCTTATAATATAACGTACTATGCAGCGTATCATTGAAAATACCTTATAATATATCGTAATATGCAGTGTATCATTGAAAATACCATATAATATAACGTAATATGCAGTGTATCATTGAAAATACCTTATAATATAACGTAATATGCAGTGTATCATTGAAAATACCTTATAATATAACGTAATATGCAGTGTATCATTGAAAATACCTTATAATATAACGTAATATGCAGTGTATAATTGAAAATAACTTATAATATAACGAAATAAGCAGTGTGTCATTGAAAAGACCTTGTAATATAACGTAATATGCAGTGTATCATTGAAAACACCTTATAATATAACGAAATATGCAGTGTATCATTGAAAATACCTTATAATATGTCGTAGTTTAACATTGAAAATACCTAATAATATAACGTAATATGCAGTGTATCATTGAAAATACCTTATAATATTTCGTAATTTGTAGTGTATCAGTGAAAATACCTTATAATATAACGTAATATGCAGTGTATCATTGAAAATACATTATAATATAACGTAATATGCAGTGTATCATTGAAAATACCTTATAATATAACGTAATTTGTAGTGTATCATTGAAAATACCTTATAATATAACGTAATATGCAGTGTATCATTGAAAATACCTTATAATATATCGTTTTATGCAATGTATCATTGAAAATACCTTATAATATTTCGTAATTTGTAGTGTATCATTGAAAATACCTTATAATATAACGTAATATGCAGTGTATCATTTAAAATACCTTATAATATATAGTAGTTTATCATTGAAAATACCTTATAACATAACGTAATATACAGTGTAACATTGAAAATACCTTATAATATAACGTACTATGCAGCGTATCATTGAAAATACCTTATAATATATCGTAATATGCAGTGTATCATTGAAAATACCATATAATATAACGTAATATGCAGTGTATCATTGAAAATGCCTTATAATGTAACGTAATATGGAGTGTTTCAATGAAAATACCTTATAATACAACGGAATATGCAGAGTATCATTGAAAATACCTTATAATATAACGTAATATGCAGTGTATCATTGAAAATACCTTATAATATAACGTAATATGCAGTGTATCATTGAAAATACCTTATAACATAACGTAATATACAGTGTAACATTGAAAATACCTTATAATATAGCGTAATATGCAGTGTATCATTGAAAATACCTTATAATATAACGTAATATGCAGTGTAACATTGAAAATACCTTATAATATGTCGTAGTTTATCATTGAAAATACCTTATAATATAACGTAATATGCAGTGTATCATTGAAAATACCTTATAATATAACGTAATATGCAGTGTATCATTGAAAATACCTTATAATATAGCGTAATATGCAGTATATCATTGAAAATACCTTATAATATAGCGTAATATGCAGTGTATCATTGAAAATACCTTATAATATAACGAAATATGCAGTGTATCATTGAAAATACCTTATAATATGTCGTAGTTTATCATTGAAAATACCTTATAATATAACGTAATATGCAGTGTATCATTGAAAATGCCTTATAATATAACGTAATATGCAGTGTATCATTGAAAATACCTTATAATATTACGAAATATGCAGTGTATCATTGAAAATACCTTATAATATGTCGTAGTTTATCATTGAAAATACCTTATAATATAACGTAATATGCAGTGTATCATTGAAAATACCTTATAATATAACGTAATATGCAGTGTATCATTGAAAATACCTTATATTATAACGTAATATGCAGTGTATCATTGAAAATACCTTGTAATATAACGTAATATGCAGTGTATCATTGAAAATACCTAATAATATAACGTACATTGCAGCGTATCACTGAAAATACCTTCTAATATATCGTAGTTTATCATTGAAAATACCTTATAATATAACGTAATATACAGTGTATCATTGAAAATACCTTATAATATAACGTAATATGCAGTTTATCATTGAAAATACCTTATAATATATAGTAGTTTATCATTGAAAATATCTTATAACATAACGTAATATACAGTGTAACATTGAAAATACCTTATAATATAACGTACTATGCAGCGTATCATTGAAAATACCTTGTAATATAACGTAATATGCAGTGTATCATTGAAAACACCTTATAATATAACGAAATATGCAGTGTATCATTGAAAATACCTTATAATATGTCGTAGTTTAACATTCAAAATACCTTATAATATAACGTAATATGCAGTGTATCATTGAAAATGCCTTATAATATAGCGTAATATGCAGTGTATCATTGAAAATACCTTATAATATTACGAAATATGCAGTGTATCATTGAAAATACCTTATAATATGTCGTAGTTTATCATTGAAAATACCTTATAATATAACGTAATATGCAGTGTATCATTGAAAATACCTAATAATATAACGTAATATGCAGTGTATCATTGAAAATACCTTATAATATTTCGTAATTTGTAGTGTATCAGTGAAAATACCTTATAATATAACTTAATATGCAGTGTATCATTGAAAATTCCTTATGATATAACGTAATATGCAGTGTGTCATTGAAAATAACTTATAATATAACGAAATATGCAATGTTTGTCATTGAAAAGACCTTATAATATAACGTAATATGCAGTGTATCATTGAAAATACCTTATAATATATCGTAATATGCAGTGTATCATTGAAAATACCTTATAATATATCGTAATATGCAGTGTATCATTGAAAATACCATATAATATAACGTAATATGCAGTGTATCATTGAAAATGCCTTATAATGTAACGTAATATGGAGTGTTTCAATGAAAATACCTTATAATACAACGGAATATGCAGAGTATCATTGAAAATACCTTATAATATAACGTAATATGCAGTGTATCATTGAAAATACCTTATAATATATCGTAATATGCAGTGTATCATTGAAAATACCTTATAACATAACGTAATATACAGTGTAACATTGAAAATACCTTATAATATAACGTACTATGCAGCGTATCATTGAAAATACCTTATAATATATCGTATTATGCAGTGTATCATTGAAAATACCTTATAATATAGCGTAATATGCAGTGTATCATTGAAAATACCTTATAATATAACGAAATATGCAGTGTAACATTGAAAATACCTTATAATATGTCGTAGTTTATCATTGAAAATACCTTATAATATAACGTAATATGCAGTGTATCATTGAAAATACCTTATAATATAACGTAATATGCAGTGTATCATTGAAAATACCTTATAATATAGCGTAATATGCAGTATATCATTGAAAATACCTTATAATATAGCGTAATTTGCAGTGTATCATTGAAAATACCTTATAATATAACGAAATATGCAGTGTATCATTGAAAATACCTTATAATATGTCGTAGTTTATCATTGAAAATACCTTATAATATAACGTAATATGCAGTGTATCATTGAAAATGCCTTATAATGTAACGTAATATGGAGTGTTTCAATGAAAATACCTTATAATACAACGTAATATGCAGTGTATCATTGAAAATACCTAATAATATAACGTAATATGCAGTGTATCATTGAAAATACCTAATAATATAACGTACATTGCAGCGTATCACTGAAAATACATTCTAATATATCGTAGTTTATCATTGAAAATACCTTATAATATAACGTAATATACAGTGTATCATTGAAAATACCTTATAATATAACGTAATATGCAGTGTATCATTGAAAATACCTTATAATATATAGTAGTTTATCATTGAAAATACCTTATAACATAACGTAATATACAGTGTAACATTGAAAATACCTTATAATATAACGTACTATGCAGCGTATCATTGAAAATACCTTATAATATATCGTAATATGCAGTGTATCATTGAAAATACCATATAATATAGCGTAATATGCAGTGTATCATTGAAAATACCTTATAATATAACGAAATATGCAGTGTATCATTGAAAATACCTTATAATATGTCGTAGTTTATCATTGAAAATACCTTATAATATAACGTAATATGCAGTGTATCATTGAAAATGCCTTATAATGTAACGTAATATGGAGTGTTTCAATGAAAATACCTTATAATATAGCGTAATATGCAGTATATCATTGAAAATACCTTATAATATAGCGTAATATGCAGTGTATCATTGAAAATACCTTATAATATAACGAAATATGCAGTGTATCATTGAAAATACCTTATAATATGTCGTAGTTTATCATTGAAAATACCTTATAATATAACGTAATATGCAGTGTATCATTGAAAATACCTTATAATATAACGTAATATGCAGTGTATCATTGAAAATACCTTATAATATAACGTAATATACAGTGTAACATTGAAAATACCTTATAATATAACGTACTATGCAGCGTATCATTGAAAATACCTTATAATATAACGTAATATGCAGTGTATCATTGAAAATACCATATAATATAACGTAATATGCAGTGTATCATTGAAAATACCTTATATTACAACGTAATATGCAGTGTATCATTGAAAATACCTTGTAATATAACGTAATATGCAGTGTATCATTGAAAATACCTAATAATATAACGTACATTGCAGCGTATCACTGAAAATACCTTCTAATATATCGTAGTTTATCATTGAAAATACCTTATAATATAACGTAATATACAGTGTATCATTGAAAATACCTTATAATATAACGTAATATGCAGTTTATCATTGAAAATACCTTATAATATATAGTAGTTTATCATTGAAAATATCTTATAATATAACGTAATATACAGTGTATCATTGAAAATACCTTATAATATAACGTACTATGCAGCGTATCATTGAAAATACCTTGTAATATAACGTAATATGCAGTGTATCATTGAAAACACCTTATAATATAACGAAATATGCAGTGTATCATTGAAAATACCTTATAATATGTCGTAGTTTAACATTGAAAATACCTAATAATATAACGTAATATGCAGTGTATCATTGAAAATACCTTATAATATATCGTAATTTGTAGTGTATCAGTGAAAATACCTTATAATATAACGTAATATGCAGTGTATCATTGAAAATACATTATAATATAACGTAATATGCAGTGTATCATTGAAAATACCTTATAATATAACGGAATTTGTAGTGTATCATTGAAAATACCTTATAATATAACGTAATATGCAGTGTATCATTGAAAATACCTTATAATATATCGTTTTATGCAATGTATCATTGAAAATACCTTATAATATTTCGTAATTTGTAGTGTATCATTGAAAATACCTTATAATATAACGTACATTGCAGCGTATCACTGAAAATACCTTCTAATATATCGTAGTTTATCATTGAAAATACCTTATAATATAACGTAATATACAGTGTAGCATTGAAAATACCTTATAATATAACGTAATATGCAGTGTATCATTTAAAATACCTTATAATATATAGTAGTTTATCATTGAAAATACCTTATAACATAACGTAATATACAGTGTAACATTGAAAATACCTTATAATATAACGTACTATGCAGCGTATCATTGAAAATACCTTATAATATATCGTAATATGCAGTGTATCATTGAAAATACCATATAATATAACGTAATATGCAGTGTATCATTGAAAATGCCTTATAATGTAACGTAAAATGGAGTGTTTCAATGAAAATACCTTATAATACAACGGAATATGCAGAGTATCATTGATTGAAAATACCTTATAATATAACGTACTATGCAGCGTATCATTGAAAATACCTTATAATATATCGTAATATGCAGTGTATCATTGAAAATACCATATAATATAACGTAATATGCAGTGTATCATTGAAAATACCTTATATTATAACGTAATATGCAGTGTATCATTGAAAATACCTTGTAATATAACGTAATATGCAGTGTATCATTGAAAATACCTAATAATATAACGTACATTGCAGCGTATCACTGAAAATACCTTCTAATATATCGTAGTTTATCATTGAAAATACCTTATAATATAACGTAATATACAGTGTATCATTGAAAATACCTTATAATATAACGTAATATGCAGTTTATCATTGAAAATACCTTATAATATATAGTAGTTTATCATTGAAAATATCTTATAACATAACGTAATATACAGTGTAACATTGAAAATACCTTATAATATAACGTACTATGCAGCGTATCATTGAAAATACCTTGTAATATAACGTAATATGCAGTGTATCATTGAAAACACCTTATAATATAACGAAATATGCAGTGTATCATGGAAAATACCTTATAATATGTCGTAGTTTAACATTGAAAATACCTAATAATATAACGTAATATGCAGTGTATCATTGAAAATACCTTATAATATTTCGTAATTTGTAGTGTATCAGTGAAAATACCTTATAATATAACGTAATATGCAGTGTATCATTGAAAATACATTATAATATAACGTAATATGCAGTGTATCATTGAAAATACCTTATAATATAACGGAATTTGTAGTGTATCATTGAAAATACCTTATAATATAACGTAATATGCAGTGTATCATTGAAAATACCTTATAATATATCGTTTTATGCAATGTATCATTGAAAATACCTTATAATATTTCGTAATTTGTAGTGTATCATTGAAAATACCTTATAATATAACGTACATTGCAGCGTATCACTGAAAATACCTTCTAATATATCGTAGTTTATCATTGAAAATACCTTATAATATAACGTAATATACAGTGTAGCATTGAAAATACCTTATAATATAACGTAATATGCAGTGTATCATTTAAAATACCTTATAATATATAGTAGTTTATCATTGAAAATACCTTATAACATAACGTAATATACAGTGTAACATTGAAAATACCTTATAATATAACGTACTATGCAGCGTATCATTGAAAATACCTTATAATATATCGTAATATGCAGTGTATCATTGAAAATACCATATAATATAACGTAATATGCAGTGTATCATTGAAAATGCCTTATAATGTAACGTAATATGGAGTGTTTCAATGAAAATACCTTATAATACAACGGAATATGCAGTGTATCATTGAAAATACCTTATAATATAACGTAATATGCAGTGTATCATTGAAAATACCTTATAATATATCGTAATATGCAATGTATCATTGAAAATACCTTATAACATAACGTAATATACAGTGTAACATTGAAAATACCTTATAATATAACGTACTATGCAGCGTATCATTGAAAATACCTTATAATATATCGTATTATGCAGTGTATCATTGAAAATACCTTATAATATAGCGTAATATGCAGTGTATCATTGAAAATACCTTATAATATAACGAAATATGCAGTGTAACATTGAAAATACCTTATAATATGTCGTAGTTTATCATTGAAAATACCTTATAATATAACGTAATATGCAGTGTATCATTGAAAATACCTTATAATATAACGTAATATGCAGTGTATCATTGAAAATACCTTATAATATAGCGTAATATGCAGTATATCATTGAAAATACCTTATAATATAGCGTAATATGCAGTGTATCATTGAAAATACCTTATAATATAACGAAATATGCAGTGTATCATTGAAAATACCTTATAATATGTCGTTGTTTATCATTGAAAATACCTTATAATATAACGTAATATGCAGTGTATCATTGAAAATGCCTTATAATGTAACGTAATATGGAGTGTTTCAATGAAAATACCTTATAATACAACGTAATATGCAGTGTATCATTGAAAATACCTAATAATATAACGTAATATGCAGTGTATCATTGAAAATACCTAATAATATAACGTACATTGCAGCGTATCACTGAAAATACCTTCTAATATATCGTAGTTTATCATTGAAAATACCTTATAATATAACGTAATATACAGTGTATCATTGAAAATACCTTATAATATAACGTAATATGCAGTGTATCATTGAAAATACCTTATAATATATATAGTAGTTTATCATTGAAAATACCTTATAACATAACGTAATATACAGTGTAACATTGAAAATACCTTATAATATAACGTACATTGCAGCGTATCACTGAAAATACCTTCTAATATATCGTAGTTTATCATTGAAAATACCTTATAATATAACGTAATATACAGTGTATCATTGAAAATACCTTATAATATAACGTAATATGCAGTGTATCATTGAAAATACCTTATAATATATAGTAGTTTATCATTGAAAATACCTTATAACATAACGTAATATACAGTGTAACATTGAAAATACCTTATAATATAACGTACTATGCAGCGTATCATTGAAAATACCTTATAATATATCGTAATATGCAGTGTATCATTGAAAATACCTTATAATATAGCGTAATATGCAGTGTATCATTGAAAATACCTTATAATATAACGAAATATGCAGTGTATCATTGAAAATACCTTATAATATGTCGTAGTTTATCATTGAAAATACCTTATAATATAACGTAATATGCAGTGTATCATTGAAAATGCCTTATAATGTAACGTAATATGGAGTGTTTCAATGAAAATACCTTATAATATAGCGTAATATGCAGTATATCATTGAAAATACCTTATAATATAGCGTAATATGCAGTGTATCATTGAAAATACCTTATAATATAACGAAATATGCAGTGTATCATTGAAAATACCTTATAATATGTCGTAGTTTATCATTGAAAATACCTTATAATATAACGTAATATGCAGTGTATCATTGAAAATACCTTATAATATAACGTAATATGCAGTGTATCATTGAAAATACCTTATAATATAACGTAATATACAGTGTAACATTGAAAATACCTTATAATATAACGTACTATGCAGCGTATCATTGAAAATACCTTATAATATATCGTAATATGCAGTGTATCATTGAAAATACCATATAATATAACGTAATATGCAGTGTATCATTGAAAATACCTTATATTACAACGTAATATGCAGTGTATCATTGAAAATACCTTGTAATATAACGTAATATGCAGTGTATCATTGAAAATACCTAATAATATAACGTACATTGCAGCGTATCACTGAAAATACCTTCTAATATATCGTAGTTTATCATTGAAAATAACTTATAATATAACGTAATATACAGTGTATCATTGAAAATACCTTATAATATAACGTAATATGCAGTTTATCATTGAAAATACCTTATAATATATAGTAGTTTATCATTGAAAATATCTTATAACATAACGTAATATACAGTGTAACATTGAAAATACCTTATAATATAACGTACTATGCAGCGTATCATTGAAAATACCTTGTAATATAACGTAATATGCAGTGTATCATTGAAAACACCTTATAATATAACGAAATATGCAGTGTATCATTGAAAATACCTTATAATATGTCGTAGTTTAACATTGAAAATACCTAATAATATAACGTAATATGCAGTGTATCATTGAAAATACCTTATAATATTTCGTAATTTGTAGTGTATCAGTGAAAATACCTTATAATATAACGTAATATGCAGTGTATCATTGAAAATACATTATAATATAACGTAATATGCAGTGTATCATTGAAAATACCTTATAATATAACGGAATTTGTAGTGTATCATTGAAAATACCTTATAATATAACGTAATATGCAGTGTATCATTGAAAATACCTTATAATATATCGTTTTATGCAATGTATCATTGAAAATACCTTATAATATTTCGTAATTTGTAGTGTATCATTGAAAATACCTTATAATATAACGTACATTGCAGCGTATCACTGAAAATACCTTCTAATATATCGTAGTTTATCATTGAAAATACCTTATAATATAACGTAATATACAGTGTAGCATTGAAAATACCTTATAATATAACGTAATATGCAGTGTATCATTTAAAATACCTTATAATATATAGTAGTTTATCATTGAAAATACCTTATAACATAACGTAATATACAGTGTAACATTGAAAATACCTTATAATATAACGTACTATGCAGCGTATCATTGAAAATACCTTATAATATATCGTAATATGCAGTGTATCATTGAAAATACCATATAATATAACGTAATATGCAGTGTATCATTGAAAATGCCTTATAATGTAACGTAATATGGAGTGTTTCAATGAAAATACCTTATAATACAACGGAATATGCAGAGTATCATTGAAAATACCTTATAATATAACGTAATATGCAGTGTATCATTGAAAATACCTTATAATATATCGTAATATGCAGTGTATCATTGAAAATACCTTATAACATAACGTAATATACAGTGTAACATTGAAAATACCTTATAATATAACGTACTATGCAGCGTATCATTGAAAATACCTTATAATATATCGTATTATGCAGTGTATCATTGAAAATACCTTATAATATAGCGTAATATGCAGTGTATCATTGAAAATACCTTATAATATAACGAAATATGCAGTGTAACATTGAAAATACCTTATAATATGTCGTAGTTTATCATTGAAAATACCTTATAATATAACGTAATATGCAGTGTATCATTGAAAATACCTTATAATATAACGTAATATGCAGTGTATCATTGAAAATACCTTATAATATAGCGTAATATGCAGTATATCATTGAAAATACCTTATAATATAGCGTAATATGCAGTGTATCATTGAAAATACCTTATAATATAACGAAATATGCAGTGTATCATTGAAAATACCTTATAATATGTCGTAGTTTATCATTGAAAATACCTTATAATATAACGTAATATGCAGTGTATCATTGAAAATGCCTTATAATGTAACGTAATATGGAGTGTTTCAATGAAAATACCTTATAATACAACGTAATATGCAGTGTATCATTGAAAATACCTAATAATATAACGTAATATGCAGTGTATCATTGAAAATACCTAATAATATAACGTACATTGCAGCGTATCACTGAAAATACCTTCTAATATATCGTAGTTTATCATTGAAAATACCTTATAATATAACGTAATATACAGTGTATCATTGAAAATACCTTATAATATAACGTAATATGCAGTGTATCATTGAAAATACCTTATAATATATAGTAGTTTATCATTGAAAATACCTTATAACATAACGTAATATACAGTGTAACATTGAAAATACCTTATAATATAACGTACTATGCAGCGTATCATTGAAAATACCTTATAATATATCGTAATATGCAGTGTATCATTGAAAATACCATATAATATAACGTAATATGCAGTGTATCATTGAAAATACCTTATATTATAACGTAATATGCAGTGTATCATTAAAAATACCTTGTAATATAACGTAATATGCAGTGTATCATTGAAAATACCTAATAATATAACGTAATATGCAGCGTATCACTGAAAATACCTTCTAATATATCGTAGTTTATCATTGAAAATATCTTATAACATAACGTAATATACAGTGTAACATTGAAAATACCTTATAATATAACGTACTATGCAGCGTATCATTGAAAATACCTTATAATATATCGTAATATGCAGTGTATCATTGAAAATACCATATAATATAACGTAATATGCAGTGTATCATTGAAAATACCTTATAATATAGCGTACTATGCAGTGTATCATTGAAAATACCTTATAATATAACGTAATTTGTAGTGTATATTTGAAAATACCTTATAATATAAAGTAATATTCAGTGTATAATTGAAAATAACTTATAATATAACGAAATAAGCAGTGTGTCATTGAAAAGACCTTGTAATATAACGTAATATGCAGTGTATCATTGAAAACACCTTATAATATAACGAAATATGCAGTGTATCATTGAAAATACCTTATAATATGTCGTAGTTTAACATTGAAAATACCTTATAATATAACGTAATATGCAGTGTATCATTGAGAAATGCCTTATAATGTAACGTAATATGGAGTGTTTCAATGAAAATACCTTATAATACAACGTAATATGCAGTGTATCATTGAAAATACCTAATAATATAACGTAATATGCAGTGTTTCAATGAAAATACCTTATAATACAACGTAATATGCAGTGTATCATTGAAAATACCTTATAATATAACGGAATTTGTAGTGTATCATTGAAAATACCTTATATTATAACGTAATATGCAGTGTATCATTAAAAATACCTTGTAATATAACGTAATATGCAGTGTATCATTGAAAATACCTAATAATATAACGTAATATGCAGCGTATCACTGAAAATACCTTCTAATATATCGTAGTTTATCATTGAAAATACCTTATAACATAACGTAATATACAGTGTAACATTGAAAATACCTTATAATATAACGTACTATGCAGCGTATCATTGAAAATACCTTATAATATAACGAAATATGCAGTGTATCATTGAAAATACCTTATAATATGTCGTAGTTTATCATTGAAAATACCTTATAATATAACGTAATATGCAGTGTATCATTGAAAATGCCTTATAATGTAACGTAATATGGAGTGTTTCAATGAAAATACCTTATAATACAACGTAATATGCAGTGTATCATTGAAAATACCTAATAATATAACGTAATATGCAGTGTATCATTGAAAATACCTAATAATATAACGTACATTGCAGCGTATCACTGAAAATACCTTCTAATATATCGTAGTTTATCATTGAAAATACCTTATAATATAACGTAATATACAGTGTATCATTGAAAATACCTTATAATATAACGTAATATGCAGTGTATCATTGAAAATACCTTATAATATATAGTAGTTTATCATTGAAAATACCTTATAACATAACGTAATATACAGTGTAACATTGAAAATACCTTATAATATAACGTACTATGCAGCGTATCATTGAAAATACCTTATAATATATCGTAATATGCAGTGTATCATTGAAAATACCATATAATATAACGTAATATGCAGTGTATCATTGAAAATACCTTATATTATAACGTAATATGCAGTGTATCATTAAAAATACCTTGTAATATAACGTAATATGCAGTGTATCATTGAAAATACCTAATAATATAACGTAATATGCAGCGTATCACTGAAAATACCTTCTAATATATCGTAGTTTATCATTGAAAATATCTTATAACATAACGTAATATACAGTGTAACATTGAAAATACCTTATAATATAACGTACTATGCAGCGTATCATTGAAAATACCTTATAATATATCGTAATATGCAGTGTATCATTGAAAATACCATATAATATAACGTAATATGCAGTGTATCATTGAAAATACCTTATATTATAACGTAATATGCAGTGTATCATTGAAAATACCTTGTAATATAACGTAATATGCAGTGTATCATTGAAAATACCTAATAATATAACGTACATTGCAGCGTATCACTGAAAATACCTTCTAATATATCGTAGTTTATCATTGAAAATACCTTATAATATAACGTAATATACAGTGTATCATTGAAAATACCTTATAATATAACGTAATATGCAGTGTATCATTGAAAATACCTTATAATATATAGTAGTTTATCATTGAAAATATCTTATAACATAACGTAATATACAGTGTAACATTGAAAATACCTTATAATATAACGTACTATGCAGCGTATCATTGAAAATACCTTGTAATATAACGTAATATGCAGTGTATCATTGAAAACACCTTATAATATAACGAAATATGCAGTGTATCATGGAAAATACCTTATAATATGTCGTAGTTTAACATTGAAAATACCTAATAATATAACGTAATATGCAGTGTATCATTGAAAATACCTTATAATATTTCGTAATTTGTAGTGTATCAGTGAAAATACCTTATAATATAACGTAATATGCAGTGTATCATTGAAAATACATTATAATATAACGTAATATGCAGTGTATCATTGAAAATACCTTATAATATAACGGAATTTGTAGTGTATCATTGAAAATACCTTATAATATAACGTAATATGCAGTGTATCATTGAAAATACCTTATAATATATCGTTTTATGCAATGTATCATTGAAAATACCTTATAATATTTCGTAATTTGTAGTGTATCATTGAAAATACCTTATAATATAACGTACATTGCAGCGTATCACTGAAAATACCTTCTAATATATCGTAGTTTATCATTGAAAATACCTTATAATATAACGTAATATACAGTGTAGCATTGAAAATACCTTATAATATAACGTAATATGCAGTGTATCATTTAAAATACCTTATAATATATAGTAGTTTATCATTGAAAATACCTTATAACATAACGTAATATACAGTGTAACATTGAAAATACCTTATAATATAACGTACTATGCAGCGTATCATTGAAAATACCTTATAATATATCGTAATATGCAGTGTATCATTGAAAATACCATATAATATAACGTAATATGCAGTGTATCATTGAAAATGCCTTATAATGTAACGTAATATGGAGTGTTTCAATGAAAATACCTTATAATACAACGGAATATGCAGTGTATCATTGAAAATACCTTATAATATTGCGTAATATGCAGTGTATCATTGAAAATACCTTATAATATATCGTAATATGCAATGTATCATTGAAAATACCTTATAACATAACGTAATATACAGTGTAACATTGAAAATACCTTATAATATAACGTACTATGCAGCGTATCATTGAAAATACCTTATAATATATCGTATTATGCAGTGTATCATTGAAAATACCTTATAATATAGCGTAATATGCAGTGTATCATTGAAAATACCTTATAATATAACGAAATATGCAGTGTAACATTGAAAATACCTTATAATATGTCGTAGTTTATCATTGAAAATACCTTATAATATAACGTAATATGCAGTGTATCATTGAAAATACCTTATAATATAACGTAATATGCAGTGTATCATTGAAAATACCTTATAATATAGCGTAATATGCAGTATATCATTGAAAATACCTTATAATATAGCGTAATATGCAGTGTATCATTGAAAATACCTTATAATATAACGAAATATGCAGTGTATCATTGAAAATACCTTATAATATGTCGTTGTTTATCATTGAAAATACCTTATAATATAACGTAATATGCAGTGTATCATTGAAAATGCCTTATAATGTAACGTAATATGGAGTGTTTCAATGAAAATACCTTATAATACAACGTAATATGCAGTGTATCATTGAAAATACCTAATAATATAACGTAATATGCAGTGTATCATTGAAAATACCTAATAATATAACGTACATTGCAGCGTATCACTGAAAATACCTTCTAATATATCGTAGTTTATCATTGAAAATACCTTATAATATAACGTAATATACAGTGTATCATTGAAAATACCTTATAATATAACGTAATATGCAGTGTATCATTGAAAATACCTTATAATATATAGTAGTTTATCATTGAAAATACCTTATAACATAACGTAATATACAGTGTAACATTGAAAATACCTTATAATATAACGTACATTGCAGCGTATCACTGAAAATACCTTCTAATATATCGTAGTTTATCATTGAAAATACCTTATAATATAACGTAATATACAGTGTATCATTGAAAATACCTTATAATATAACGTAATATGCAGTGTATCATTGAAAATACCTTATAATATATAGTAGTTTATCATTGAAAATACCTTATAACATAACGTAATATACAGTGTAACATTGAAAATACCTTATAATATAACGTACTATGCAGCGTATCATTGAAAATACCTTATAATATATCGTAATATGCAGTGTATCATTGAAAATACCATATAATATAGCGTAATATGCAGTGTATCATTGAAAATACCTTATAATATAACGTAATATGCAGTGTATCATTGAAAATACCTTATAATATGTCGTAGTTTATCATTGAAAATACCTTATAATATAACGTAATATGCAGTGTATCATTGAAAATGCCTTATAATGTAACGTAATATGGAGTGTTTCAATGAAAATACCTTATAATATAGCGTAATATGCAGTATATCATTGAAAATACCTTATAATATAACGTAATATGCAGTGTATCATTGAAAATACCTTATAATATAACGAAATATGCAGTGTATCATTGAAAATACCTTATAATATGTCGTAGTTTATCATTGAAAATACCTTATAATATAACGTAATATGCAGTGTATCATTGAAAATACCTTATAATATAACGTAATATGCAGTGTATCATTGAAAATACCTTATAATATAACGTAATATACAGTGTAACATTGAAAATACCTTATAATATAACGTACTATGCAGCGTATCATTGAAAATACCTTATAATATATCGTAATATGCAGTGTATCATTGAAAATACCATATAATATAACGTAATATGCAGTGTATCATTGAAAATACCTTATATTACAACGTAATATGCAGTGTATCATTGAAAATACCTTGTAATATAACGTAATATGCAGTGTATCATTGAAAATACCTAATAATATAACGTACATTGCAGCGTATCACTGAAAATACCTTCTAATATATCGTAGTTTATCATTGAAAATAACTTATAATATAACGTAATATACAGTGTATCATTGAAAATACCTTATAATATAACGTAATATGCAGTGTATCATTGAAAATACCTTATAATATATAGTAGTTTATCATTGAAAATATCTTATAACATAACGTAATATACAGTGTAACATTGAAAATACCTTATAATATAACGTACTATGCAGCGTATCATTGAAAATACCTTGTAATATAACGTAATATGCAGTGTATCATTGAAAACACCTTATAATATAACGAAATATGCAGTGTATCATTGAAAATACCTTATAATATGTCGTAGTTTAACATTGAAAATACCTAATAATATAACGTAATATGCAGTGTATCATTGAAAATACCTTATAATATTTCGTAATTTGTAGTGTATCAGTGAAAATACCTTATAATATAACGTAATATGCAGTGTATCATTGAAAATACATTATAATATAACGTAATATGCAGTGTATCATTGAAAATACCTTATAATATAACGGAATTTGTAGTGTATCATTGAAAATACCTTATAATATAACGTAATATGCAGTGTATCATTGAAAATACCTTATAATATATCGTTTTATGCAATGTATCATTGAAAATACCTTATAATATTTCGTAATTTGTAGTGTATCATTGAAAATACCTTATAATATAACGTACATTGCAGCGTATCACTGAAAATACCTTCTAATATATCGTAGTTTATCATTGAAAATACCTTATAATATAACGTAATATACAGTGTAGCATTGAAAATACCTTATAATATAACGTAATATGCAGTGTATCATTTAAAATACCTTATAATATATAGTAGTTTATCATTGAAAATACCTTATAACATAACGTAATATACAGTGTAACATTGAAAATACCTTATAATATAACGTACTATGCAGCGTATCATTGAAAATACCTTATAATATATCGTAATATGCAGTGTATCATTGAAAATACCATATAATATAACGTAATATGCAGTGTATCATTGAAAATGCCTTATAATGTAACGTAATATGGAGTGTTTCAATGAAAATACCTTATAATACAACGGAATATGCAGAGTATCATTGAAAATACCTTATAATATAACGTAATATGCAGTGTATCATTGAAAATACCTTATAATATATCGTAATATGCAGTGTATCATTGAAAATACCTTATAACATAACGTAATATACAGTGTAACATTGAAAATACCTTATAATATAACGTACTATGCAGCGTATCATTGAAAATACCTTATAATATATCGTATTATGCAGTGTATCATTGAAAATACCTTATAATATAGCGTAATATGCAGTGTATCATTGAAAATACCTTATAATATAACGAAATATGCAGTGTAACATTGAAAATACCTTATAATATGTCGTAGTTTATCATTGAAAATACCTTATAATATAACGTAATATGCAGTGTATCATTGAAAATACCTTATAATATAACGTAATATGCAGTGTATCATTGAAAATACCTTATAATATAGCGTAATATGCAGTATATCATTGAAAATACCTTATAATATAGCGTAATATGCAGTGTATCATTGAAAATACCTTATAATATAACGAAATATGCAGTGTATCATTGAAAATACCTTATAATATGTCGTAGTTTATCATTGAAAATACCTTATAATATAACGTAATATGCAGTGTATCATTGAAAATGCCTTATAATGTAACGTAATATGGAGTGTTTCAATGAAAATACCTTATAATACAACGTAATATGCAGTGTATCATTGAAAATACCTAATAATATAACGTAATATGCAGTGTATCATTGAAAATACCTAATAATATAACGTACATTGCAGCGTATCACTGAAAATACCTTCTAATATATCGTAGTTTATCATTGAAAATACCTTATAATATAACGTAATATACAGTGTATCATTGAAAATACCTTATAATATAACGTAATATGCAGTGTATCATTGAAAATACCTTATAATATATAGTAGTTTATCATTGAAAATACCTTATAACATAACGTAATATACAGTGTAACATTGAAAATACCTTATAATATAACGTACTATGCAGCGTATCATTGAAAATACCTTATAATATATCGTAATATGCAGTGTATCATTGAAAATACCATATAATATAACGTAATATGCAGTGTATCATTGAAAATACCTTATATTATAACGTAATATGCAGTGTATCATTAAAAATACCTTGTAATATAACGTAATATGCAGTGTATCATTGAAAATACCTAATAATATAACGTAATATGCAGCGTATCACTGAAAATACCTTCTAATATATCGTAGTTTATCATTGAAAATATCTTATAACATAACGTAATATACAGTGTAACATTGAAAATACCTTATAATATAACGTACTATGCAGCGTATCATTGAAAATACCTTATAATATATCGTAATATGCAGTGTATCATTGAAAATACCATATAATATAACGTAATATGCAGTGTATCATTGAAAATACCTTATAATATAGCGTACTATGCAGTGTATCATTGAAAATACCTTATAATATAACGTAATTTGTAGTGTATATTTGAAAATACCTTATAATATAACGTAATATGCAGTGTATAATTGAAAATAACTTATAATATAACGAAATAAGCAGTGTGTCATTGAAAAGACCTTGTAATATAACGTAATATGCAGTGTATCATTGAAAACACCTTATAATATAACGAAATATGCAGTGTATCATTGAAAATACCTTATAATATGTCGTAGTTTAACATTGAAAATACCTTATAATATAACGTAATATGCAGTGTATCATTGAGAAATGCCTTATAATGTAACGTAATATGGAGTGTTTCAATGAAAATACCTTATAATACAACGTAATATGCAGTGTATCATTGAAAATACCTAATAATATAACGTAATATGCAGTGTATCATTGAAAATACATTATAATATAACGTAATATGCAGTGTATCATTGAAAATACCTTATAATATAACGGAATTTGTAGTGTATCATTGAAAATACCTTATATTATAACGTAATATGCAGTGTATCATTAAAAATACCTTGTAATATAACGTAATATGCAGTGTATCATTGAAAATACCTAATAATATAACGTAATATGCAGCGTATCACTGAAAATACCTTCTAATATATCGTAGTTTATCATTGAAAATATCTTATAACATAACGTAATATACAGTGTAACATTGAAAATACCTTATAATATAACGTACTATGCAGCGTATCATTGAAAATACCTTATAATATAACGTAATATGCAGTGTATCATTGAAAATACCTTATAATATAACGTACATTGCAGCGTATCACTGAAAATACCTTCTAATATATCGTAGTTTATCATTGAAAATACCTTATAATATAACGTAATATACAGTGTAGCATTGAAAATACCTTATAATATAACGTAATATGCAGTGTATCATTTAAAATACCTTATAATATATAGTAGTTTATCATTGAAAATACCTTATAACATAACGTAATATACAGTGTAACATTGAAAATACCTTATAATATAACGTACTATGCAGCGTATCATTGAAAATACCTTATAATATATCGTAATATGCAGTGTATCATTGAAAATACCATATAATATAACGTAATATGCAGTGTATCATTGAAAATGCCTTATAATGTAACGTAATATGGAGTGTTTCAATGAAAATACCTTATAATACAACGGAATATGCAGAGTATCATTGAAAATACCTTATAATATAACGTAATATGCAGTGTATCATTGAAAATACCTTATAATATATCGTAATATGCAATGTATCATTGAAAATACCTTATAACATAACGTAATATACAGTGTAACATTGAAAATACCTTATAATATAACGTAATATGCAGTGTATCATTGAAAATACCTTATAATATATCGTATTATGCAGTGTATCATTGAAAATACCTTATAATATAGCGTAATATGCAGTGTATCATTGAAAATACCTTATAATATAACGAAATATGCAGTGTAACATTGAAAATACCTTATAATATGTCGTAGTTTATCATTGAAAATACCTTATAATATAACGTAATATGCAGTGTATCATTGAAAATACCTTATAATATAACGTAATATGCAGTGTATCATTGAAAATACCTTATAATATAGCGTAATATGCAGTATATCATTGAAAATACCTTATAATATAGCGTAATATGCAGTGTATCATTGAAAATACCTTATAATATAACGAAATATGCAGTGTATCATTGAAAATACCTTATAATATGTCGTTGTTTATCATTGAAAATACCTTATAATATAACGTAATATGCAGTGTATCATTGAAAATGCCTTATAATGTAACGTAATATGGAGTGTTTCAATGAAAATACCTTATAATACAACGTAATATGCAGTGTATCATTGAAAATACCTAATAATATAACGTAATATGCAGTGTATCATTGAAAATACCTAATAATATAACGTACATTGCAGCGTATCACTGAAAATACCTTCTAATATATCGTAGTTTATCATTGAAAATACCTTATAATATAACGTAATATACAGTGTATCATTGAAAATACCTTATAATATAACGTAATATGCAGTGTATCATTGAAAATACCTTATAATATATAGTAGTTTATCATTGAAAATACCTTATAACATAACGTAATATACAGTGTAACATTGAAAATACCTTATAATATAACGTACATTGCAGCGTATCACTGAAAATACCTTCTAATATATCGTAGTTTATCATTGAAAATACCTTATAATATAACGTAATATACAGTGTATCATTGAAAATACCTTATAATATAACGTAATATGCAGTGTATCATTGAAAATACCTTATAATATATAGTAGTTTATCATTGAAAATACCTTATAACATAACGTAATATACAGTGTAACATTGAAAATACCTTATAATATAACGTACTATGCAGCGTATCATTGAAAATACCTTATAATATATCGTAATATGCAGTGTATCATTGAAAATACCATATAATATAGCGTAATATGCAGTGTATCATTGAAAATACCTTATAATATAACGAAATATGCAGTGTATCATTGAAAATACCTTATAATATGTCGTAGTTTATCATTGAAAATACCTTATAATATAACGTAATATGCAGTGTATCATTGAAAATGCCTTATAATGTAACGTAATATGGAGTGTTTCAATGAAAATACCTTATAATATAGCGTAATATGCAGTATATCATTGAAAATACCTTATAATATAGCGTAATATGCAGTGTATCATTGAAAATACCTTATAATATAACGAAATATGCAGTGTATCATTGAAAATACCTTATAATATGTCGTAGTTTATCATTGAAAATACCTTATAATATAACGTAATATGCAGTGTATCATTGAAAATACCTTATAATATAACGTAATATGCAGTGTATCATTGAAAATACCTTATAATATAACGTAATATACAGTGTAACATTGAAAATACCTTATAATATAACGTACTATGCAGCGTATCATTGAAAATACCTTATAATATATCGTAATATGCAGTGTATCATTGAAAATACCATATAATATAACGTAATATGCAGTGTATCATTGAAAATACCTTATATTACAACGTAATATGCAGTGTATCATTGAAAATACCTTATAATATAACGTAATATGCAGTGTATCATTGAAAATACCTAATAATATAACGTACATTGCAGCGTATCACTGAAAATACCTTCTAATATATCGTAGTTTATCATTGAAAATAACTTATAATATAACGTAATATACAGTGTATCATTGAAAATACCTTATAATATAACGTAATATGCAGTGTATCATTGAAAATACCTTATAATATATAGTAGTTTATCATTGAAAATATCTTATAACATAACGTAATATACAGTGTAACATTGAAAATACCTTATAATATAACGTACTATGCAGCGTATCATTGAAAATACCTTGTAATATAACGTAATATGCAGTGTATCATTGAAAACACCTTATAATATAACGAAATATGCAGTGTATCATTGAAAATACCTTATAATATGTCGTAGTTTAACATTGAAAATACCTAATAATATAACGTAATATGCAGTGTATCATTGAAAATACCTTATAATATTTCGTAATTTGTAGTGTATCAGTGAAAATACCTTATAATATAACGTAATATGCAGTGTATCATTGAAAATACATTATAATATAACGTAATATGCAGTGTATCATTGAAAATACCTTATAATATAACGGAATTTGTAGTGTATCATTGAAAATACCTTATAATATAACGTAATATGCAGTGTATCATTGAAAATACCTTATAATATATCGTTTTATGCAATGTATCATTGAAAATACCTTATAATATTTCGTAATTTGTAGTGTATCATTGAAAATACCTTATAATATAACGTACATTGCAGCGTATCACTGAAAATACCTTCTAATATATCGTAGTTTATCATTGAAAATACCTTATAATATAACGTAATATACAGTGTAGCATTGAAAATACCTTATAATATAACGTAATATGCAGTGTATCATTTAAAATACCTTATAATATATAGTAGTTTATCATTGAAAATACCTTATAACATAACGTAATATACAGTGTAACATTGAAAATACCTTATAATATAACGTACTATGCAGCGTATCATTGAAAATACCTTATAATATATCGTAATATGCAGTGTATCATTGAAAATACCATATAATATAACGTAATATGCAGTGTATCATTGAAAATGCCTTATAATGTAACGTAATATGGAGTGTTTCAATGAAAATACCTTATAATACAACGGAATATGCAGAGTATCATTGAAAATACCTTATAATATAACGTAATATGCAGTGTATCATTGAAAATACCTTATAATATATCGTAATATGCAGTGTATCATTGAAAATACCTTATAACATAACGTAATATACAGTGTAACATTGAAAATACCTTATAATATAACGTACTATGCAGCGTATCATTGAAAATACCTTATAATATATCGTATTATGCAGTGTATCATTGAAAATACCTTATAATATAGCGTAATATGCAGTGTATCATTGAAAATACCTTATAATATAACGAAATATGCAGTGTAACATTGAAAATACCTTATAATATGTCGTAGTTTATCATTGAAAATACCTTATAATATAACGTAATATGCAGTGTATCATTGAAAATACCTTATAATATAACGTAATATGCAGTGTATCATTGAAAATACCTTATAATATAGCGTAATATGCAGTATATCATTGAAAATACCTTATAATATAGCGTAATATGCAGTGTATCATTGAAAATACCTTATAATATAACGAAATATGCAGTGTATCATTGAAAATACCTTATAATATGTCGTAGTTTATCATTGAAAATACCTTATAATATAACGTAATATGCAGTGTATCATTGAAAATGCCTTATAATGTAACGTAATATGGAGTGTTTCAATGAAAATACCTTATAATACAACGTAATATGCAGTGTATCATTGAAAATACCTAATAATATAACGTAATATGCAGTGTATCATTGAAAATACCTAATAATATAACGTACATTGCAGCGTATCACTGAAAATACCTTCTAATATATCGTAGTTTATCATTGAAAATACCTTATAATATAACGTAATATACAGTGTATCATTGAAAATACCTTATAATATAACGTAATATGCAGTGTATCATTGAAAATACCTTATAATATATAGTAGTTTATCATTGAAAATACCTTATAACATAACGTAATATACAGTGTAACATTGAAAATACCTTATAATATAACGTACTATGCAGCGTATCATTGAAAATACCTTATAATATATCGTAATATGCAGTGTATCATTGAAAATACCATATAATATAACGTAATATGCAGTGTATCATTGAAAATACCTTATATTATAACGTAATATGCAGTGTATCATTAAAAATACCTTGTAATATAACGTAATATGCAGTGTATCATTGAAAATACCTAATAATATAACGTAATATGCAGCGTATCACTGAAAATACCTTCTAATATATCGTAGTTTATCATTGAAAATATCTTATAACATAACGTAATATACAGTGTAACATTGAAAATACCTTATAATATAACGTACTATGCAGCGTATCATTGAAAATACCTTATAATATATCGTAATATGCAGTGTATCATTGAAAATACCATATAATATAACGTAATATGCAGTGTATCATTGAAAATACCTTATAATATAGCGTACTATGCAGTGTATCATTGAAAATACCTTATAATATAACGTAATTTGTAGTGTATAATTGAAAATACCTTATAATATAACGTAATATGCAGTGTATAATTGAAAATAACTTATAATATAACGAAATAAGCAGTGTGTCATTGAAAAGACCTTGTAATATAACGTAATATGCAGTGTATCATTGAAAACACCTTATAATATAACGAAATATGCAGTGTATCATTGAAAATACCTTATAATATGTCGTAGTTTAACATTGAAAATACCTTATAATATAACGTAATATGCAGTGTATCATTGAGAAATGCCTTATAATGTAACGTAATATGGAGTGTTTCAATGAAAATACCTTATAATACAACGTAATATGCAGTGTATCATTGAAAATACCTAATAATATAACGTAATATGCAGTGTATCATTGAAAATACATTATAATATAACGTAATATGCAGTGTATCATTGAAAATACCTTATAATATAACGGAATTTGTAGTGTATCATTGAAAATACCTTATATTATAACGTAATATGCAGTGTATCATTAAAAATACCTTGTAATATAACGTAATATGCAGTGTATCATTGAAAATACCTAATAATATAACGTAATATGCAGCGTATCACTGAAAATACCTTCTAATATATCGTAGTTTATCATTGAAAATATCTTATAACATAACGTAATATACAGTGTAACATTGAAAATACCTTATAATATAACGTACTATGCAGCGTATCATTGAAAATACCTTATAATATAACGAAATATGCAGTGTATCATTGAAAATACCTTATAATATGTCGTAGTTTATCATTGAAAATACCTTATAATATAACGTAATATGCAGTGTATCATTGAAAATGCCTTATAATGTAACGTAATATGGAGTGTTTCAATGAAAATACCTTATAATACAACGTAATATGCAGTGTATCATTGAAAATACCTATTAATATAACGTAATATGCAGTGTATCATTGAAAATACCTAATAATATAACGTACATTGCAGCGTATCACTGAAAATACCTTCTAATATATCGTAGTTTATCATTGAAAATACCTTATAATATAACGTAATATACAGTGTATCATTGAAAATACCTTATAATATAACGTAATATGCAGTGTATCATTGAAAATACCTTATAATATATAGTAGTTTATCATTGAAAATACCTTATAACATAACGTAATATACAGTGTAACATTGAAAATACCTTATAATATAACGTACTATGCAGCGTATCATTGAAAATACCTTATAATATATCGTAATATGCAGTGTATCATTGAAAATACCATATAATATAACGTAATATGCAGTGTATCATTGAAAATACCTTATATTATAACGTAATATGCAGTGTATCATTAAAAATACCTTGTAATATAACGTAATATGCAGTGTATCATTGAAAATACCTAATAATATAACGTAATATGCAGCGTATCACTGAAAATACCTTCTAATATATCGTAGTTTATCATTGAAAATATCTTATAACATAACGTAATATACAGTGTAACATTGAAAATACCTTATAATATAACGTACTATGCAGCGTATCATTGAAAATACCTTATAATATATCGTAATATGCAGTGTATCATTGAAAATACCATATAATATAACGTAATATGCAGTGTATCATTGAAAATACCTTATAATATAGCGTACTATGCAGTGTATCATTGAAAATACCTTATAATATAACGTAATTTGTAGTGTATATTTGAAAATACCTTATAATATAACGTAATATGCAGTGTATAATTGAAAATAACTTATAATATAACGAAATAAGCAGTGTGTCATTGAAAAGACCTTGTAATATAACGTAATATGCAGTGTATCATTGAAAACACCTTATAATATAACGAAATATGCAGTGTATCATTGAAAATACCTTATAATATGTCGTAGTTTAACATTGAAAATACCTTATAATATAACGTAATATGCAGTGTATCATTGAGAAATGCCTTATAATGTAACGTAATATGGAGTGTTTCAATGAAAATACCTTATAATACAACGTAATATGCAGTGTATCATTGAAAATACCTAATAATATAACGTAATATGCAGTGTATCATTGAAAATACATTATAATATAACGTAATATGCAGTGTATCATTGAAAATACCTTATAATATAACGTAATTTGTAGTGTATCATTGAAAATACCTTATATTATAACGTAATATGCAGTGTATCATTAAAAATACCTTGTAATATAACGTAATATGCAGTGTATCATTGAAAATACCTAATAATATAACGTAATATGCAGCGTATCACTGAAAATACCTTCTAATATATCGTAGTTTATCATTGAAAATATCTTATAACATAACGTAATATACAGTGTAACATTGAAAATACCTTATAATATAACGTACTATGCAGCGTATCATTGAAAATACCTTATAATATATCGTAATATGCAGTGTATCATTGAAAATACCATATAATATAACGTAATATGCAGTGTATCATTGAAAATACCTTATAATATAGCGTACTATGCAGTGTATCATTGAAAATACCTTATAATATAACGTAATTTGTAGTGTATATTTGAAAATACCTTATAATATAACGTAATATGCAGTGTATAATTGAAAATAACTTATAATATAACGAAATAAGCAGTGTGTCATTGAAAAGACCTTGTAATATAACGTAATATGCAGTGTATCATTGAAAACACCTTATAATATAACGAAATATGCAGTGTATCATTGAAAATACCTTATAATATGTCGTAGTTTAACATTGAAAATACCTTATAATATAACGTAATATGCAGTGTATCATTGAGAAATGCCTTATAATGTAACGTAATATGGAGTGTTTCAATGAAAATACCTTATAATACAACGTAATATGCAGTGTATCATTGAAAATACCTAATAATATAACGTAATATGCAGTGTATCATTGAAAATACATTATAATATAACGTAATATGCAGTGTATCATTGAAAATACCTTATAATATAACGGAATTTGTAGTGTATCATTGAAAATACCTTATAATATAACGTAATATGCAGTGTATCATTGAAAATACCTTATAATATATCGTATTATGCAATGTATCATTGAAAATACCTTATAATATAACGGAATTTGTAGTGTATCATTGAAAATACCTTATAATATAACGTAATATGCAGTGTATCATTGAAAATACCTTATAATATATCGTATTATGCAATGTATCATTGAAAATACCTTATAATATAACGTAATATGCAGTGTATCATTGAAAATACCTTATAATATATAGTAGTTTATCATTGAAAATACCTTATAACATAACGTAATATACAGTGTAACATTGAAAATACCTTATAATATAACGTATTATGAAGCGTATTATTGAAAATACCTTATAATATAACGGAATTTGTAGTGTATCATTGAAAATACCTTATAATATAACGTAATATGCAGCGTATCACTGAAAATACCTTCTAATATATCGTAGTTTATCATTGAAAATATCTTATAACATAACGTAATATACAGTGTAACATTGAAAATACCTTATAATATAACGTACTATGCAGCGTATCATTGAAAATACCTTATAATATAACGAAATATGCAGTGTATCATTGAAAATACCTTATAATATGTCGTAGTTTATCATTGAAAATACCTTATAATATAACGTAATATGCAGTGTATCATTGAAAATGCCTTATAATGTAACGTAATATGGAGTGTTTCAATGAAAATACCTTATAATACAACGTAATATGCAGTGTATCATTGAAAATACCTAATAATATAACGTAATATGCAGTGTATCATTGAAAATACCTAATAATATAACGTACATTGCAGCGTATCACTGAAAATACCTTCTAATATATCGTAGTTTATCATTGAAAATACCTTATAATATAACGTAATATACAGTGTATCATTGAAAATACCTTATAATATAACGTAATATGCAGTGTATCATTGAAAATACCTTATAATATATAGTAGTTTATCATTGAAAATACCTTATAACATAACGTAATATACAGTGTAACATTGAAAATACCTTATAATATAACGTACTATGCAGCGTATCATTGAAAATACCTTATAATATATCGTAATATGCAGTGTATCATTGAAAATACCATATAATATAACGTAATATGCAGTGTATCATTGAAAATACCTTATATTATAACGTAATATGCAGTGTATCATTAAAAATACCTTGTAATATAACGTAATATGCAGTGTATCATTGAAAATACCTAATAATATAACGTAATATGCAGCGTATCACTGAAAATACCTTCTAATATATCGTAGTTTATCATTGAAAATATCTTATAACATAACGTAATATACAGTGTAACATTGAAAATACCTTATAATATAACGTACTATGCAGCGTATCATTGAAAATACCTTATAATATATCGTAATATGCAGTGTATCATTGAAAATACCATATAATATAACGTAATATGCAGTGTATCATTGAAAATACCTTATAATATAGCGTACTATGCAGTGTATCATTGAAAATACCTTATAATATAACGTAATTTGTAGTGTATATTTGAAAATACCTTATAATATAACGTAATATGCAGTGTATAATTGAAAATAACTTATAATATAACGAAATAAGCAGTGTGTCATTGAAAAGACCTTGTAATATAACGTAATATGCAGTGTATCATTGAAAACACCTTATAATATAACGAAATATGCAGTGTATCATTGAAAATACCTTATAATATGTCGTAGTTTAACATTGAAAATACCTTATAATATAACGTAATATGCAGTGTATCATTGAGAAATGCCTTATAATGTAACGTAATATGGAGTGTTTCAATGAAAATACCTTATAATACAACGTAATATGCAGTGTATCATTGAAAATACCTAATAATATAACGTAATATGCAGTGTATCATTGAAAATACATTATAATATAACGTAATATGCAGTGTATCATTGAAAATACCTTATAATATAACGGAATTTGTAGTGTATCATTGAAACTACCTTATATTATAACGTAATATGCAGTGTATCATTAAAAATACCTTGTAATATAACGTAATATGCAGTGTATCATTGAAAATACCTAATAATATAACGTAATATGCAGCGTATCACTGAAAATACCTTCTAATATATCGTAGTTTATCATTGAAAATATCTTATAACATAACGTAATATACAGTGTAACATTGAAAATACCTTATAATATAACGTACTATGCAGCGTATCATTGAAAATACCTTATAATATATCGTAATATGCAGTGTATCATTGAAAATACCATATAATATAACGTAATATGCAGTGTATCATTGAAAATACCTTATAATATAGCGTACTATGCAGTGTATCATTGAAAATACCTTATAATATAACGTAATTTGTAGTGTACATTTGAAAATACCTTATAATATAACGTAATATGCAGTGTATAATTGAAAATAACTTATAATATAACGAAATAAGCAGTGTGTCATTGAAAAGACCTTGTAATATAACGTAATATGCAGTGTATCATTGAAAACACCTTATAATATAACGAAATATGCAGTGTATCATTGAAAATACCTTATAATATGTCGTAGTTTAACATTGAAAATACCTTATAATATAACGTAATATGCAGTGTATCATTGAGAAATGCCTTATAATGTAACGTAATATGGAGTGTTTCAATGAAAATACCTTATAATACAACGTAATATGCAGTGTATCATTGAAAATACCTAATAATATAACGTAATATGCAGTGTATCATTGAAAATACATTATAATATAACGTAATATGCAGTGTATCATTGAAAATACCTTATAATATAACGGAATTTGTAGTGTATCATTGAAAATACCTTATATTATAACGTAATATGCAGTGTATCATTAAAAATACCTTGTAATATAACGTAATATGCAGTGTATCATTGAAAATACCTAATAATATAACGTAATATGCAGCGTATCACTGAAAATACCTTCTAATATATCGTAGTTTATCATTGAAAATATCTTATAACATAACGTAATATACAGTGTAACATTGAAAATACCTTATAATATAACGTACTATGCAGCGTATCATTGAAAATACCTTATAATATATCGTAATATGCAGTGTATCATTGAAAATACCTTATAATATAACGTAATATGCAGTGTATCATTGAAAATACCTTATAATATAGCGTACTATGCAGTGTATCATTGAAAATACCTTATAATATAACGTAATTTGTAGTGTATATTTGAAAATACCTTATAATATAACGTAATATGCAGTGTATAATTGAAAATAACTTATAATATAACGAAATAAGCAGTGTGTCATTGAAAAGACCTTGTAATATAACGTAATATGCAGTTTATCATTGAAAACACCTTATAATATAACGAAATATGCAGTGTATCATTGAAAATACCTTATAATATGTCGTAGTTTAACATTGAAAATACCTTATAATATAACGTAATATGCAGTGTATCATTGAGAAATGCCTTATAATGTAACGTAATATGGAGTGTTTCAATGAAAATACCTTATAATACAACGTAATATGCAGTGTATCATTGAAAATACCTAATAATATAACGTAATATGCAGTGTATCATTGAAAATACCTTATAATATAACGTAATATGCAGTGTATCATTGAAAATACCTTATAATATAACGGAATTTGTAGTGTATCATTGAAAATACCTTATAATATAACGTAATATGCAGTGTATCATTGAAAATACCTTATAATATATCGTATTATGCAATGTATCATTGAAAATACCTTATAATATAACGGAATTTGTAGTGTATCATTGAAAATACCTTATAATATAACGTAATATGCAGTGTATCATTGAAAATACCTTATAATATATCGTATTATGCAATGTATCATTGAAAATACCTTATAATATAACGTAATATGCAGTGTATCATTGAAAATACCTTATAATATATAGTAGTTTATCATTGAAAATACCTTATAACATAACGTAATATACAGTGTAACATTGAAAATACCTTATAATATAACGTATTATGAAGCGTATTATTGAAAATACCTTATAATATAGCGTAATATGCAGTGTATCATTGAAAATACCTTATAATATAACGTAATATGCAGTGTATCATAGAAAATACCATGTAATATAACGTAATATACAGTGTATCATTGAAAATACCTTATAATATAACGTAATATGCAGTGTATCATTGAAAATACCTTCTAATATATCGTAGTTTATCATTGAAAATACCTTATAATATAACGTAATATGCAGTGTATCATTGGAAATAACTTATAATATGACGTAATATGGAGTGTATCATTGAAAATACCTTATAATATATCGTAGTTTATCATTGAAAATTCCTTATAATATAACGTAATATGCAGTGTATCATTGGCAATACCATATAATATGACGTAATATGCAGTGTATCATAGAAAATACCTTATAATATAACGTAACATGCAGTGTATCATTGAAAATACCGTATAATATAACGTAATATGCAGTGTATCATTGAAAATACCTTATAATATAGCGTAATATGCAGTATATCATTGAAAATACCTTATAATATAGCGTAATATGCAGTGTATCATTGAAAATACCTTATAATATAACGAAATATGCAGTGTATCATTGAAAATACCTTATAATATGTCGTAGTTTATCATTGAAAATACCTTATAATATATCGTAATATGCAGTATATCATTGAAAATACCATATAATATAACGTAATATGCAGTGTATCATTGAAAATACCTTATATTATAACGTAATATGCAGTGTATCATTGAAAATACCTTGTAATATAACGTAATATGCAGTGTATCATTGAAAATACCTAATAATATAACGTACATTGCAGCGTATCACTGAAAATACCTTCTAATATATCGTAGTTTATCATTGAAAATACCTTATAATATAACGTAATATACAGTGTATCATTGAAAATGCCTTATAATGTAACGTAATATGGAGTGTTTCAATGAAAATACCTTATAATACAACGTAATATGCAGTGTATCATTGAAAATACCTAATAATATAACGTAATATGCAGTGTATCATTGAAAATACATTATAATATAACGTAATATGCAGTGTATCATTGAAAATACCTTATAATATAACGGAATTTGTAGTGTATCATTGAAAATACCTTATAATATAACGTAATATGCAGTGTATCATTGAAAATACCTTATAATATATCGTATTATGCAATGTATCATTGAAAATACCTTATAATATAACGGAATTTGTAGTGTATCATTGAAAATACCTTATAATATAACGTAATATGCAGTGTATCATTGAAAATACCTTATAATATATCGTATTATGCAATGTATCATTGAAAATACCTTATAATATAACGTAATATGCAGTGTATCATTGAAAATACCTTATAATATATAGTAGTTTATCATTGAAAATACCTTATAACATAACGTAATATACAGTGTAACATTGAAAATACCTTATAATATAACGTATTATGAAGCGTATTATTGAAAATACCTTATAATATAGCGTAATATGCAGTGTATCATTGAAAATACCTTATAATATAACGTAATATGCAGTGTATCATAGAAAATACCATGTAATATAACGTAATATACAGTGTATCATTGAAAATACCTTATAATATAACGTAATATGCAGTGTATCATTGAAAATACCTTCTAATATATCGTAGTTTATCATTGAAAATACCTTATAATATAACGTAATATGCAGTGTATCATTGGAAATAACTTATAATATGACGTAATATGGAGTGTATCATTGAAAATACCTTATAATATATCGTAGTTTATCATTGAAAATTCCTTATAATATAACGTAATATGCAGTGTATCATTGGCAATACCATATAATATGACGTAATATGCAGTGTATCATAGAAAATACCTTATAATATAACGTAACATGCAGTGTATCATTGAAAATACCTTATAATATAACGTAATATGCAGTGTATCATTGAAAATACCTTATAATATAGCGTAATATGCAGTATATCATTGAAAATACCTTATAATATAACGTACATTGCAGCGTATCACTGAAAATACCTTCTAATATATCGTAGTTTATCATTGAAAATACCTTATAATATAACGTAATATACAGTGTATCATTGAAAATACCTTATAATATGACGTAATATGCAGTGTATCATTGAAAATACCTTATAATATATAGTAGTTTATCATTGAAAATACCTTATAACATAACGTAATATACAGTTTAACATTGAAAATACCTTATAATATAACGTACTATGCAGCGTATCATTGAAAATACCTTATAATATATCGTAATATGGAGTGTATCATTGAAAATACCATATAATATAACGTAATATGCAGTGTATCATTGAAAATACCTTATAATATAGCGTACTATGCAGTGTATCATTGAAAATACCTTATAATATAACGTAATTTGTAGTGTATCTTTGAAAATACCTTATAATATAACGTAATATGCAGTGTATCATTGAAAATACCTTATAATATAGCGTAATATGCAGTATATCATTGAAAATACCTTATAATATAGCGTAATATGCAGTGTATCATTGAAAATACCTTATAATATAACGAAATATGCAGTGTATCATTGAAAATACCTTATAATATGTCGTAGTTTATCATTGAAAATACCTTATAATATATCGTAATATGCAGTGTATCATTGAAAATACCTTATAATATAACGTAATATGCAGTGTATCATTGAAAATACCTTATAATATATCGTATTATGCAATGTATCATTGAAAATACCTTATAATATAACGTAATATGCAGTGTATCATTGAAAATACCTAATAATATATAGTAGTTTATCATTGAAAATACCTTATAACATAACGTAATATACAGTGTAACATTGAAAATACCTTATAATATAACGTATTATGAAGCGTATTATTGAAAATACCTTATAATATAGCGTAATATGCAGTGTATCATTGAAAATACCTTATAATATAACGTAATATGCAGTGTATCATAGAAAATACCATGTAATATAACGTAATATACAGTGTATCATTGAAAATACCTTATAATATAACGTAATATGCAGTGTATCATTGAAAATACCTTCTAATATATCGTAGTTTATCATTGAAAATACCTTATAATATAACGTAATATGCAGTGTATCATTGGAAATAACTTATAATATGACGTAATATGGAGTGTATCATTGAAAATACCTTATAATATATCGTAGTTTATCATTGAAAATTCCTTATAATATAACGTAATATGCAGTGTATCATTGGCAATACCATATAATATGACGTAATATGCAGTGTATCATAGAAAATACCTTATAATATAACGTAACATGCAGTGTATCATTGAAAATACCGTATAATATAACGTAATATGCAGTGTATCATTGAAAATACCTTATAATATAGCGTAATATGCAGTATATCATTGAAAATACCTTATAATATAGCGTAATATGCAGTGTATCATTGAAAATACCTTATAATATAACGAAATATGCAGTGTATCATTGAAAATACCTTATAATATGTCGTAGTTTATCATTGAAAATACCTTATAATATATCGTAATATGCAGTATATCATTGAAAATACCATATAATATAACGTAATATGCAGTGTATCATTGAAAATACCTTATATTATAACGTAATATGCAGTGTATCATTGAAAATACCTTGTAATATAACGTAATATGCAGTGTATCATTGAAAATACCTAATAATATAACGTACATTGCAGCGTATCACTGAAAATACCTTCTAATATATCGTAGTTTATCATTGAAAATACCTTATAATATAACGTAATATACAGTGTATCATTGAAAATGCCTTATAATGTAACGTAATATGGAGTGTTTCAATGAAAATACCTTATAATACAACGTAATATGCAGTGTATCATTGAAAATACCTAATAATATAACGTAATATGCAGTGTATCATTGAAAATACATTATAATATAACGTAATATGCAGTGTATCATTGAAAATACCTTATAATATAACGGAATTTGTAGTGTATCATTGAAAATACCTTATAATATAACGTAATATGCAGTGTATCATTGAAAATACCTTATAATATATCGTATTATGCAATGTATCATTGAAAATACCTTATAATATAACGGAATTTGTAGTGTATCATTGAAAATACCTTATAATATAACGTAATATGCAGTGTATCATTGAAAATACCTTATAATATATCGTATTATGCAATGTATCATTGAAAATACCTTATAATATAACGTAATATGCAGTGTATCATTGAAAATACCTTATAATATATAGTAGTTTATCATTGAAAATACCTTATAACATAACGTAATATACAGTGTAACATTGAAAATACCTTATAATATAACGTATTATGAAGCGTATTATTGAAAATACCTTATAATATAGCGTAATATGCAGTGTATCATTGAAAATACCTTATAATATAACGTAATATGCAGTGTATCATAGAAAATACCATGTAATATAACGTAATATACAGTGTATCATTGAAAATACCTTATAATATAACGTAATATGCAGTGTATCATTGAAAATACCTTCTAATATATCGTAGTTTATCATTGAAAATACCTTATAATATAACGTAATATGCAGTGTATCATTGGCAATACCATATAATATGACGTAATATGCAGTGTATCATAGAAAATACCTTATAATATAACGTAACATGCAGTGTATCATTGAAAATACCTTATAATATAACGTAATATGCAGTGTATCATTGAAAATACCTTATAATATAGCGTAATATGCAGTATATCATTGAAAATACCTTATAATATAACGTACATTGCAGCGTATCACTGAAAATACCTTCTAATATATCGTAGTTTATCATTGAAAATACCTTATAATATAACGTAATATACAGTGTATCATTGAAAATACCTTATAATATGACGTAATATGCAGTGTATCATTGAAAATACCTTATAATATATAGTAGTTTATCATTGAAAATACCTTATAATATGACGTAATATGCAGTGTATCATTGAAAATACCTTATAATATATAGTAGTTTATCATTGAAAATACCTTATAACATAACGTAATATACAGTTTAACATTGAAAATACCTTATAATATAACGTACTATGCAGCGTATCATTGAAAATACCTTATAATATATCGTAATATGGAGTGTATCATTGAAAATACCATATAATATAACGTAATATGCAGTGTATCATTGAAAATACCTTATAATATAGCGTACTATGCAGTGTATCATTGAAAATACCTTATAATATAACGTAATTTGTAGTGTATCTTTGAAAATACCTTATAATATAACGTAATATGCAGTGTATCATTGAAAATACCTTATAATATAGCGTAATATGCAGTATATCATTGAAAATACCTTATAATATAGCGTAATATGCAGTGTATCATTGAAAATACCTTATAATATAACGAAATATGCAGTGTATCATTGAAAATACCTTATAATATGTCGTAGTTTATCATTGAAAATACCTTATAATATAACGTAATATACAGTGTATCATTGAAAATACCTTATAATATAACGTAATATGCAGTTTATCATTGAAAATACCTTATAATATATAGTAGTTTATCATTGAAAATATCTTATAACATAACGTAATATACAGTGTAACATTGAAAATACCTTATAATATAACGTACTATGCAGCGTATCATTGAAAATACCTTATAATATATCGTAATATGCAGTGTATCATTGAAAATACCTTATAATATAACGTAATTTGTAGTGTATCTTTGAAAATGCCTTATAATGTAACGTAATATGGAGTGTTTCAATGAAAATACCTTATAATACAACGGAATATGCAGAGTATCATTGAAAATACCTTATAATATAACGTAATATGCAGTGTATCATTGAAAATACCTTATAATATAGCGTAATATGCAGTGTATCATTGAAAATACCTTATAATATAACGTATTATGCAGCGTATCATTGAAAATAACTTATAATATAGCGTAATATGCAGTGTATCATTGAAAATACCTTATAATATAACGTAATATGCAGTGTATCATAGAAAATACCATGTAATATAACGTAATATACAGTGTATCATTGAAAATACCTTATAATATAACGTAATATGCAGTGTATCATTGAAAATACCTTCTAATATATCGTAGTTTATCATTGAAAATACCTTATAATATAACGTACTATGCAGCGTATCATTGAAAATACCTTATAATATAACGTAATATGCAGTGTATCATTGAAAATACCTTATAATATAACGTAATATGCAGTGTATCATTGAAAATACCTTATAATATAGCGTAATATGCAGTATATCATTGAAAATACCTTATGATATAGCGTAATATGCAGTGTATCATTGAAAATACCTAATAATATAACGTAATATGCAGTGTATCATTGAAAATACCTAATAATATAACGTACATTGCAGCGTATCACTGAAAATACCTTCTAATATATCGTAGTTTATCATTGAAAATACCTTATAATATAACGTAATATACAGTGTATCATTGAAAATACCTTATAATATAACGTAATATGCAGTGTATCATTGAAAATACCTTATAATATATAGTAGTTTATCATTGAAAATACCTTATAACATAACGTAATATGCAGTGTATCATTGAAAATACCTTATAATATATCGTTTTATGCAATGTATCATTGAAAATACCTTATAATATTTCGTAATTTGTAGTGTATCATTGAAAATACCTTATAATATAACGTACATTGCAGCGTATCACTGAAAAATACCTTCTAATATATCGTAGTTTATCATTGAAAATACCTTATAATATAACGTAATATACAGTGTAGCATTGAAAATACCTTATAATATAACGTAATATGCAGTGTATCATTTAAAATACCTTATAATATATAGTAGTTTATCATTGAAAATACCTTATAACATAACGTAATATACAGTGTAACATTGAAAATACCTTATAATATAACGTACTATGCAGCGTATCATTGAAAATACCTTATAATATATCGTAATATGCAGTGTATCATTGAAAATACCATATAATATAACGTAATATGCAGTGTATCATTGAAAATGCCTTATAATGTAACGTAATATGGAGTGTTTCAATGAAAATACCTTATAATACAACGGAATATGCAGAGTATCATTGAAAATACCTTATAATATAACGTAATATGCAGTGTATCATTGAAAATACCTTATAATATAACGTAATATGCAGTGTATCATTGAAAATACCTTATAATATAACGTATTATGCAGCGTATCATTGAAAATACCTTATAATATAGCGTAATATGCAGTGTATCATTGAAAATACCTTATAATATAACGTAATATGCAGTGTATCATAGAAAATACCATGTAATATAACGTAATATACAGTGTATCATTGAAAATACCTTATAATATAACGTAATATGCAGTGTATCATTGAAAATACCTTCTAATATATCGTAGTTTATCATTGAAAATACCTTATAATATAACGTACTATGCAGCGTATCATTGAAAATACCTTATAATATAACGTAATATGCAGTGTATCATTGAAAATACCTTATAATATAACGTAATATGCAGTGTATCATTGAAAATACCTTATAATATAGCGTAATATGCAGTATATCATTGAAAATACCTTATGATATAGCGTAATATGCAGTGTATCATTGAAAATACCTAATAATATAACGTAATATGCAGTGTATCATTGAAAATACCTAATAATATAACGTACATTGCAGCGTATCACTGAAAATACCTTCTAATATATCGTAGTTTATCATTGAAAATACCTTATAATATAACGTAATATACAGTGTATCATTGAAAATACCTTATAATATAACGTAATATGCAGTGTATCATTGAAAATACCTTATAATATATAGTAGTTTATCATTGAAAATACCTTATAACATAACGTAATATACAGTGTAACATTGAAAATACCTTATAATATAACGTACTATGCAGCGTATCATTGAAAATACCTTATAATATATCGTAATATGCAGTGTATCATTGAAAATACCATGTAATATAACGTAATATGCAGTGTATCATTGAAAATACCTTATATTATAACGTAATATGCAGTGTATCATTGAAAATACCTTGTAATATAACGTAATATGCAGTGTATCATTGAAAATACCTAATAATATAACGTACATTGCAGCGTATCACTGAAAATACCTTCTAATATATCGTAGTTTATCATTGAAAATACCTTATAATATAACGTAATATACAGTGTAGCATTGAAAATACCTTATAATATAACGTAATATGCAGTGTATCATTTAAAATACCTTATAATATATAGTAGTTTATCATTGAAAATACCTTATAACATAACGTAATATACAGTGTAACATTGAAAATACCTTATAATATAACGTACTATGCAGTGTATCATTGAAAATACCTTATAATATAACGTAATTTGTAGTGTATCATTGAAAATACCTTATAATATAACGTAATATGCAGTGTATAATTGAAAATAACTTATAATATAACGAAATAAGCAGTGTGTCATTGAAAAGACCTTGTAATATAACGTAATATGCAGTGTATCATTGAAAACACCTTATAATATAACGAAATATGCAGTGTATCATTGAAAATACCTTATAATATGTCGTAGTTTAACATTGAAAATACCTAATAATATAACGTAATATGCAGTGTATCATTGAAAATGCCTTATAATATAACGTAATATGCAGTGTATCATTGAAAATACCTTATAATATTTCGTAATTTGTAGTGTATCAGTGAAAATACCTTATAATATAACGGAATATGCAGAGTATCATTGAAAATACCTTATAATATAACGTAATATGCAGTGTATCATTGAAAATACCTTATAATATAACGGAATTTGTAGTGTATCATTGAAAATACCTTATAATATAACGTAATATGCAGTGTATCATTGAAAATACCTTATAATATATCGTTTTATGCAATGTATCATTGAAAATACCTTATAATATTTCGTAATTTGTAGTGTATCATTGAAAATACCTTATAATATAACGTACATTGCAGCGTATCACTGAAAATACCTTCTAATATATCGTAGTTTATCATTGAAAATACCTTATAATATAACGTAATATACAGTGTAGCATTGAAAATACCTTATAATATAACGTAATATGCAGTGTATCATTTAAAATACCTTATAATATATAGTAGTTTATCATTGAAAATACCTTATAACATAACGTAATATACAGTGTAACATTGAAAATACCTTATAATATAACGTACTATGCAGCGTATCATTGAAAATACCTTATAATATATCGTAATATGCAGTGTATCATTGAAAATACCATATAATATAACGTAATATGCAGTGTATCATTGAAAATGCCTTATAATGTAACGTAATATGGAGTGTTTCAATGAAAATACCTTATAATACAACGGAATATGCAGAGTATCATTGAAAATACCTTATAATATAACGTAATATGCAGTGTATCATTGAAAATACCTTATAATATAGCGTAATATGCAGTGTATCATTGAAAATACCTTATAATATAACGTATTATGCAGCGTATCATTGAAAATAACTTATAATATAGCGTAATATGCAGTGTATCATTGAAAATACCTTATAATATAACGTAATATGCAGTGTATCATAGAAAATACCATGTAATATAACGTAATATACAGTGTATCATTGAAAATACCTTATAATATAACGTAATATGCAGTGTATCATTGAAAATACCTTCTAATATATCGTAGTTTATCATTGAAAATACCTTATAATATAACGTACTATGCAGCGTATCATTGAAAATACCTTATAATATAACGTAATATGCAGTGTATCATTGAAAATACCTTATAATATAACGTAATATGCAGTGTATCATTGAAAATACCTTATAATATAGCGTAATATGCAGTATATCATTGAAAATACCTTATGATATAGCGTAATATGCAGTGTATCATTGAAAATACCTAATAATATAACGTAATATGCAGTGTATCATTGAAAATACCTAATAATATAACGTACATTGCAGCGTATCACTGAAAATACCTTCTAATATATCGTAGTTTATCATTGAAAATACCTTATAATATAACGTAATATACAGTGTATCATTGAAAATACCTTATAATATAACGTAATATGCAGTGTATCATTGAAAATACCTTATAATATATAGTAGTTTATCATTGAAAATACCTTATAACATAACGTAATATACAGTGTAACATTGAAAATACCTTATAATATAACGTACTATGCAGCGTATCATTGAAAATACCTTATAATATATCGTAATATGCAGTGTATCATTGAAAATACCATGTAATATAACGTAATATGCAGTGTATCATTGAAAATACCTTATATTATAACGTAATATGCAGTGTATCATTGAAAATACCTTGTAATATAACGTAATATGCAGTGTATCATTGAAAATACCTAATAATATAACGTACATTGCAGCGTATCACTGAAAATACCTTCTAATATATCGTAGTTTATCATTGAAAATACCTTATAATATAACGTAATATACAGTGTATCATTGAAAATACCTTATAATATAACGTAATATGCAGTTTATCATTGAAAATACCTTATAATATATAGTAGTTTATCATTGAAAATACCTTATAACATAACGTAATATACAGTGTAACATTGAAAATACCTTATAATATAACGTACTATGCAGCGTATCATTGAAAATACCTTATAATATATCGTAATATGCAGTGTATCATTGAAAATACCATATAATATAACGTAATATGCAGTGTATCATTGAAAATACCTTATATTATAACGTAATATGCAGTGTATCATTGAAAATACCTTGTAATATAACGTAATATGCAGTGTATCATTGAAAATACCTTATAATATAACGTAATATACAGTGTATCATTGAAAATACCTTATAATATAGCGTACTATGCAGTGTATCATTGAAAATACCTTATAATATAACGTAATATGCAGTGTATCATTGAAAATACTTTATAATATATCGAAATATGCAGTGTATCATTGAAAATACCTTATAATATAGCGTAATATGCAGTATATCATTGAAAATACCTTATAATATAGCGTAATATGCAGTGTATCATTGAAAATACCTTATAATATAACGAAATATGCAGTGTATCATTGAAAATACCTTATAATATGTCGTAGTTTATCATTGAAAATACCTTATAATATAACGTAATATGCAGTGTATCATTGAAAATGCCTTATAATGTAACGTAATATGGAGTGTTTCAATGAAAATACCTTATAATACAACGTAATATGCAGTGTATCATTGAAAATACCTAATAATATAACGTAATATGCAGTGTACCATTGAAAATACCTAATAATATAACGTACATTGCAGCGTATCACTGAAAATACCTTCTAATATATCGTAGTTTATCATTGAAAATACCTTATAATATAACGTAATATACAGTGTATCATTGAAAATACCTTATAATATAACGTAATATGCAGTGTGTCATTGAAAATACCTTATAATATATAGTAGTTTATCATTGAAAATACCTTATAACATAACGTAATATACAGTGTAACATTGAAAATACCTTATAATATATCGTAATATGCAGTGTATCATTGAAAATACCATATAATATAACGTAATATGCAGTGTATCATTCAAAATACCTTATATTATAACGTAATATGCCGTGTATCATTGAAAATACCTTGTAATATAACGTAATATGCAGTGTATCATTGAAAATACCTAATAATATAACGTACATTGCAGCGTATCACTGAAAATACCTTATAATATATCGTAGTTTATCATTGAAAATACCTTATAATATAACGTAATATACAGTGTATCATTGAAAATACCTTATAATATAACGTAATATGCAGTTTATCATTGAAAATACCTTATAATATATAGTAGTTTATCATTGAAAATATCTTATAACATAACGTAATATACAGTGTAACATTGAAAATACCTTATAATATAACGTACTATGCAGCGTATCATTGAAAATACCTTGTAATATAACGTAATATGCAGTGTATCATTGAAAACACCTTATAATATAACGAAATATGCAGTGTATCATTGAAAATACTTTATAATATAACGAAATATGCAGTGTATCATTGAAAATACCTTATAATATAGCGTAATATGCAGTATATCATTGAAAATACCTTATAATATAGCGTAATATGCAGTGTATCATTGAAAATACCTTATAATATAACAAAATATGCAGTGTATCATTGAAAATACCTTATAATATGTCGTAGTTTATCATTGAAAATACCTTATAATATAACGTAATATGCAGTGTATCATTGAAAATGCCTTATAATGTAACGTAATATGGAGTGTTTCAATGAAAATACCTTATAATACAACGTAACATGCAGTGTATCATTGAAAATACCTAATAATATAACGTAATATGCAGTGTATCATTGAAAATACCTAATAATATAACGTATTATGCAGCGTATCATTGAAAATAACTTATAATATAGCGTAATATGCAGTGTATCATTGAAAATACCTTATAATATAGCGTAATATGCAGTGTATCATTGAAAATACCTTATAATATAACGTATTATGCAGCGTATCATTGAAAATAACTTATAATATAGCGTAATATGCAGTGTATCATTGAAAATACCTTATAATATAACGTAATATGCAGTGTATCATAGAAAATACCATGTAATATAACGTAATATACAGTGTATCATTGAAAATACCTTATAATATAACGTAATATGCAGTGTATCATTGAAAATACCTTCTAATATATCGTAGTTTATCATTGAAAATACCTTATAATATAACGTACTATGCAGCGTATCATTGAAAATACCTAATAATATAACGTAATATGCAGTGTATCATTGAAAATACCTAATAATATAACGTACATTGCAGCGTATCACTGAAAATACCTTCTAATATATCGTAGTTTATCATTGAAAATACCTTATAATATAACGTAATATACAGTGTATCATTGAAAATACCTTATAATATAACGTAATATGCAGTGTATCATTGAAAATACCTTATAATATAGCGTAATATGCAGTGTATCATTGAAAATACCTTATAATATAACGTATTATGCAGCGTATCATTGAAAATAACTTATAATATAGCGTAATATGCAGTGTATCATTGAAAATACCTTATAATATAACGTAATATGCAGTGTATCATAGAAAATACCATGTAATATAACGTAATATACAGTGTATCATTGAAAATACCTTATAATATAACGTAATATGCAGTGTATCATTGAAAATACCTTCTAATATATCGTAGTTTATCATTGAAAATACCTTATAATATAACGTACTATGCAGCGTATCATTGAAAATACCTTATAATATAACGTAATATGCAGTGTATCATTGAAAATACCTTATAATATAACGTAATATGCAGTGTATCATTGAAAATACCTTATAATATAGCGTAATATGCAGTATATCATTGAAAATACCTTATAATATAGCGTAATATGCAGTGTATCATTGAAAATACCTAATAATATAACGTAATATGCAGTGTATCATTGAAAATACCTAATAATATAACGTACATTGCAGCGTATCACTGAAAATACCTTCTAATATATCGTAGTTTATCATTGAAAATACCTTATAATATAACGTAATATACAGTGTATCATTGAAAATACCTTATAATATAACGTAATATGCAGTGTATCATTGAAAATACCTTATAATATATAGTAGTTTATCATTGAAAATACCTTATAACATAACGTAATATACAGTGTAACATTGAAAATACCTTATAATATAACGTACTATGCAGCGTATCATTGAAAATACCTTATAATATATCGTAATATGCAGTGTATCATTGAAAATACCATGTAATATAACGTAATATGCAGTGTATCATTGAAAATACCTTATATTATAACGTAATATGCAGTGTATCATTGAAAATACCTTGTAATATAACGTAATATGCAGTGTATCATTGAAAATACCTAATAATATAACGTACATTGCAGCGTATCACTGAAAATACCTTCTAATATATCGTAGTTTATCATTGAAAATACCTTATAATATAACGTAATATACAGTGTAGCATTGAAAATACCTTATAATATAACGTAATATGCAGTGTATCATTTAAAATACCTTATAATATATAGTAGTTTATCATTGAAAATACCTTATAACATAACGTAATATACAGTGTAACATTGAAAATACCTTATAATATAACGTACTATGCAGTGTATCATTGAAAATACCTTATAATATAACGTAATTTGTAGTGTATCTTTGAAAATACCTTATAATATAACGTAATATGCAGTGTATAATTGAAAATAACTTATAATATAACGAAATAAGCAGTGTGTCATTGAAAAGACCTTGTAATATAACGTAATATGCAGTGTATCATTGAAAACACCTTATAATATAACGTAATATGCAGTGTATCATTGAAAATACCTTATAATATGTCGTAGTTTAACATTGAAAATACCTAATAATATAACGTAATATGCAGTGTATCATTGAAAATGCCTTATAATATAACGTAATATGCAGTGTATCATTGAAAATACCTTATAATATTTCGTAATTTGTAGTGTATCAGTGAAAATACCTTATAATATAACGGAATATGCAGAGTATCATTGAAAATACCTTATAATATAACGTAATATGCAGTGTATCATTGAAAATACCTTATAATATAACGGAATTTGTAGTGTATCATTGAAAATACCTTATAATATAACGTAATATGCAGTGTATCATTGAAAATACCTTATAATATATCGTTTTATGCAATGTATCATTGAAAATATGTTATAATATTTCGTAATTTGTAGTGTATCATTGAAAATACCTTATAATATAACGTACATTGCAGCGTATCACTGAAAATACCTTCTAATATATCGTAGTTTATCATTGAAAATACCTTATAATATAACGTAATATACAGTGTAGCATTGAAAATACCTTATAATATAACGTAATATGCAGTGTATCATTTAAAATACCTTATAATATATAGTAGTTTATCATTGAAAATACCTTATAACATAACGTAATATACAGTGTAACATTGAAAATACCTTATAATATAACGTACTATGCAGCGTATCATTGAAAATACCTTATAATATATCGTAATATGCAGTGTATCATTGAAAATACCTTATAATATAACGTAATATGCAGTGTATCATTGAAAATGCCTTATAATGTAACGTAATATGGAGTGTTTCAATGAAAATACCTTATAATACAACGGAATATGCAGAGTATCATTGAAAATACCTTATAATATAACGTAATATGCAGTGTATCATTGAAAATACCTTATAATATAGCGTAATATGCAGTGTATCATTGAAAATACCTTATAATATAACGTATTATGCAGCGTATCATTGAAAATACCTTATAATATAGCGTAATATGCAGTGTATCATTGAAAATACCTTATAATATAACGTAATATGCAGTGTATCATAGAAAATACCATGTAATATAACGTAATATACAGTGTATCATTGAAAATACCTTATAATATAACGTAATATGCAGTGTATCATTGAAAATACCTTCTAATATATCGTAGTTTATCATTGAAAATACCTTATAATATAACGTACTATGCAGCGTATCATTGAAAATACCTTATAATATAACGTAATATGCAGTGTATCATTGAAAATACCTTATAATATAACGTAATATGCAGTGTATCATTGAAAATACCTTATAATATAGCGTAATATGCAGTATATCATTGAAAATACCTTATAATATAGCGTAATATGCAGTGTATCATTGAAAATACCTAATAATATAACGTAATATGCAGTGTATCATTGAAAATACCTAATAATATAACGTACATTGCAGCGTATCACTGAAAATACCTTCTAATATATCGTAGTTTATCATTGAAAATACCTTATAATATAACGTAATATACAGTGTATCATTGAAAATACCTTATAATATAACGTAATATGCAGTGTATCATTGAAAATACCTTATAATATATAGTAGTTTATCATTGAAAATACCTTATAACATAACGTAATATACAGTGTAACATTGAAAATACCTTATAATATAACGTACTATGCAGCGTATCATTGAAAATACCTTATAATATATCGTAATATGCAGTGTATCATTGAAAATCCCAAGTAATATAACGTAATATGCAGTGTATCATTGAAAATACCTTATATTATAACGTAATATGCAGTGTATCATTGAAAATACCTTGTAATATAACGTAATATGCAGTGTATCATTGAAAATACCTAATAATATAACGTACATTGCAGCGTATCACTGAAAATACCTTCTAATATATCGTAGTTTATCATTGAAAATACCTTATAATATAACGTAATATACAGTGTATCATTGAAAATACCTTATAATATAACGTAATATGCAGTTTATCATTGAAAATACCTTATAATATATAGTAGTTTATCATTGAAAATACCTTATAACATAACGTAATATACAGTGTAACATTGAAAATACCTTATAATATAACGTACTATGCAGCGTATCATTGAAAATACCTTATAATATATCGTAATATGCAGTGTATCATTGAAAATACCATATAATATAACGTAATATGCAGTGTATCATTGAAAATACCTTATATTATAACGTAATATGCAGTGTATCATTGAAAATACCTTGTAATATAACGTAATATGCAGTGTATCATTGAAAATACCTTATAATATAACGTAATATACAGTGTATCATTGAAAATACCTTATAATATAGCGTACTATGCAGTGTATCATTGAAAATACCTTATAATATAACGTAATATGCAGTGTATCATTGAAAATACTTTATAATATATCGAAATATGCAGTGTATCATTGAAAATACCTTATAATATAGCGTAATATGCAGTATATCATTGAAAATACCTTATAATATAGCGTAATATGCAGTGTATCATTGAAAATACCTTATAATATAACGAAATATGCAGTGTATCATTGAAAATACCTTATAATATGTCGTAGTTTATCATTGAAAATACCTTATAATATAACGTAATATGCAGTGTATCATTGAAAATGCCTTATAATGTAACGTAATATGGAGTGTTTCAATGAAAATACCTTATAATACAACGTAATATGCAGTGTATCATTGAAAATACCTTGTAATATAACGTAATATGCAGTGTATCATTGAAAATACCTAATAATATAACGTACATTGCAGCGTATCACTGAAAATACCTTCTAATATATCGTAGTTTATCATTGAAAATACCTTATAATATAACGTAATATACAGTGTATCATTGAAAATACCTTATAATATAACGTAATATGCAGTTTATCATTGAAAATACCTTATAATATATAGTAGTTTATCATTGAAAATATCTTATAACATAACGTAATATACAGTGTAACATTGAAAATACCTTATAATATAACGTACTATGCAGCGTATCATTGAAAATACCTTGTAATATAACGTAATATGCAGTGTATCATTGAAAACACCTTATAATATAACGAAATATGCAGTGTATCATTGAAAATACTTTATAATATAACGAAATATGCAGTGTATCATTGAAAATACCTTATAATATAGCGTAATATGCAGTATATCATTGAAAATACCTTATAATATAGCGTAATATGCAGTGTATCATTGAAAATACCTTATAATATAACAAAATATGCAGTGTATCATTGAAAATACCTTATAATATGTCGTAGTTTATCATTGAAAATACCTTATAATATAACGTAATATGCAGTGTATCATTGAAAATGCCTTATAATGTAACGTAATATGGAGTGTTTCAATGAAAATACCTTATAATACAACGTAATATGCAGTGTATCATTGAAAATACCTAATAATATAACGTAATATGCAGTGTACCATTGAAAATACCTAATAATATAACGTATTATGCAGCGTATCATTGAAAATAACTTATAATATAGCGTAATATGCAGTGTATCATTGAAAATACCTTATAATATAGCGTAATATGCAGTGTATCATTGAAAATACCTTATAATATAACGTATTATGCAGCGTATCATTGAAAATAACTTATAATATAGCGTAATATGCAGTGTATCATTGAAAATACCTTATAATATAACGTAATATGCAGTGTATCATAGAAAATACCATGTAATATAACGTAATATACAGTGTATCATTGAAAATACCTTATAATATAACGTAATATGCAGTGTATCATTGAAAATACCTTCTAATATATCGTAGTTTATCATTGAAAATACCTTATAATATAACGTACTATGCAGCGTATCATTGAAAATACCTAATAATATAACGTAATATGCAGTGTATCATTGAAAATACCTAATAATATAACGTACATTGCAGCGTATCACTGAAAATACCTTCTAATATATCGTAGTTTATCATTGAAAATACCTTATAATATAACGTAATATACAGTGTATCATTGAAAATACCTTATAATATAACGTAATATGCAGTGTATCATTGAAAATACCTTATAATATATAGTAGTTTATCATTGAAAATACCTTATAACATAACGTAATATAAAGTGTAACATTGAAAATACCTTATAATATAACGTACTATGCAGCGTATCATTGAAAATACCTTATAATATATCGTAATATGCAGTGTATCATTGAAAATACCATGTAATATAACGTAATATGCAGTGTATCATTGAAAATACCTTATATTATAACGTAATATGCAGTGTATCATTGAAAATACCTTGTAATATAACGTAATATGCAGTGTATCATTGAAAATACCTAATAATATAACGTACATTGCAGCGTATCACTGAAAATACCTTCTAATATATCGTAGTTTATCATTGAAAATACCTTATAATATAACGTAATATACAGTGTATCATTGAAAATACCTTATAATATAACGTAATATGCAGTTTATCATTGAAAATACCTTATAATATATAGTAGTTTATCATTGAAAATACCTTATAACATAACGTAATATACAGTGTAACATTGAAAATACCTTATAATATAACGTACTATGCAGCGTATCATTGAAAATACCTTATAATATATCGTAATATGCAGTGTATCATTGAAAATACCATATAATATAACGTAATATGCAGTGTATCATTGAAAATACCTTATATTATAACGTAATATGCAGTGTATCATTGAAAATACCTTGTAATATAACGTAATATGCAGTGTACCATTGAAAATACCTAATAATATAACGTACATTGCAGCGTATCACTGAAAATACCTTCTAATATATCGTAGTTTATCATTGAAAATACCTTATAATATAACGTAATATACAGTGTATCATTGAAAATACCTTATAATATAACGTAATATGCAGTGTGTCATTGAAAATACCTTATAATATATAGTAGTTTATCATTGAAAATACCTTATAACATAACGTAATATACAGTGTAACATTGAAAATACCTTATAATATATCGTAATATGCAGTGTATCATTGAAAATACCATATAATATAACGTAATATGCAGTGTATCATTCAAAATACCTTATATTATAACGTAATATGCCGTGTATCATTGAAAATACCTTGTAATATAACGTAATATGCAGTGTATCATTGAAAATACCTAATAATATAACGTACATTGCAGCGTATCACTGAAAATACCTTCTAATATATCGTAGTTTATCATTGAAAATACCTTATAATATAACGTAATATACAGTGTATCATTGAAAATACCTTATAATATAACGTAATATGCAGTTTATCATTGAAAATACCTTATAATATATAGTAGTTTATCATTGAAAATATCTTATAACATAACGTAATATACAGTGTAACATTGAAAATACCTTATAATATAACGTACTATGCAGCGTATCATTGAAAATACCTTGTAATATAACGTAATATGCAGTGTATCATTGAAAACACCTTATAATATAACGAAATATGCAGTGTATCATTGAAAATACTTTATAATATAACGAAATATGCAGTGTATCATTGAAAATACCTTATAATATAGCGTAATATGCAGTATATCATTGAAAATACCTTATAATATAGCGTAATATGCAGTGTATCATTGAAAATACCTTATAATATAACAAAATATGCAGTGTATCATTGAAAATACCTTATAATATGTCGTAGTTTATCATTGAAAATACCTTATAATATAACGTAATATGCAGTGTATCATTGAAAATGCCTTATAATGTAACGTAATATGGAGTGTTTCAATGAAAATACCTTATAATACAACGTAATATGCAGTGTATCATTGAAAATACCTAATAATATAACGTAATATGCAGTGTACCATTGAAAATACCTAATAATATAACGTATTATGCAGCGTATCATTGAAAATAACTTATAATATAGCGTAATATGCAGTGTATCATTGAAAATACCTTATAATATAGCGTAATATGCAGTGTATCATTGAAAATACCTTATAATATAACGTATTATGCAGCGTATCATTGAAAATAACTTATAATATAGCGTAATATGCAGTGTATCATTGAAAATACCTTATAATATAACTTAATATGCAGTGTATCATAGAAAATACCATGTAATATAACGTAATATACAGTGTATCATTGAAAATACCTTATAATATAACGTAATATGCAGTGTATCATTGAAAATACCTTCTAATATATCGTAGTTTATCATTGAAAATACCTTATAATATAACGTACTATGCAGCGTATCATTGAAAATACCTAATAATATAACGTAATATGCAGTGTATCATTGAAAATACCTAATAATATAACGTACATTGCAGCGTATCACTGAAAATACCTTCTAATATATCGTAGTTTATCATTGAAAATACCTTATATTATAACGTAATATACAGTGTATCATTGAAAATACCTTATAATATAACGTAATATGCAGTGTATCATTGAAAATACCTTATAATATATAGTAGTTTATCATTGAAAATACCTTATAACATAACGTAATATACAGTGTAACATTGAAAATACCTTATAATATAACGTACTATGCAGCGTATCATTGAAAATACCTTATAATATATCGTAATATGCAGTGTATCATTGAAAATACCATGTAATATAACGTAATATGCAGTGTATCATTGAAAATACCTTATATTATAACGTAATATGCAGTGTATCATTGAAAATACCTTGTAATATAACGTAATATGCAGTGTATCATTGAAAATACCTAATAATATAACGTACATTGCAGCGTATCACTGAAAATACCTTCTAATATATCGTAGTTTATCATTGAAAATACCTTATAATATAACGTAATATGCAGTGTATCATTGAAAATACCTTATAATATAACGTAATATGCAGTTTATCATTGAAAATACCTTATAATATATAGTAGTTTATCATTGAAAATACCTTATAACATAACGTAATATACAGTGTAACATTGAAAATACCTTATAATATAACGTACTATGCAGCGTATCATTGAAAATACCTTATAATATATCGTAATATGCAGTGTATCATTGAAAATACCATATAATATAACGTAATATGCAGTGTATCATTGAAAATACCTTATATTATAACGTAATATGCAGTGTATCATTGAAAATACCTTGTAATATAACGTAATATGCAGTGTATCATTGAAAATACCTTATAATATAACGTAATATACAGTGTATCATTGAAAATACCTTATAATATAGCGTACTATGCAGTGTATCATTGAAAATACCTTATAATATAACGTAATATGCAGTGTATCATTGAAAATACTTTATAATATAACGAAATATGCAGTGTATCATTGAAAATACCTTATAATATAGCGTAATATGCAGTATATCATTGAAAATACCTTATAATATAGCGTAATATGCAGTGTATCATTGAAAATACCTTATAATATAACGAAATATGCAGTGTATCATTGAAAATACCTTATAATATGTCGTAGTTTATCATTGAAAATACCTTATAATATAACGTAATATGCAGTGTATCATTGAAAATGCCTTATAATGTAACGTAATATGGAGTGTTTCAATGAAAATACCTTATAATACAACGTAATATGCAGTGTATCATTGAAAATACCTAATAATATAACGTAATATGCAGTGTACCATTGAAAATACCTAATAATATAACGTACATTGCAGCGTATCACTGAAAATACCTTCTAATATATCGTAGTTTATCATTGAAAATACCTTATAATATAACGTAATATACAGTGTATCATTGAAAATACCTTATAATATAACGTAATATGCAGTGTGTCATTGAAAATACCTTATAATATATAGTAGTTTATCATTGAAAATACCTTATAACATAACGTAATATACAGTGTAACATTGAAAATACCTTATAATATATCGTAATATGCAGTGTATCATTGAAAATACCATATAATATAACGTAATATGCAGTGTATCATTCAAAATACCTTATATTATAACGTAATATGCCGTGTATCATTGAAAATACCTTGTAATATAACGTAATATGCAGTGTATCATTGAAAATACCTAATAATATAACGTACATTGCAGCGTATCACTGAAAATACCTTCTAATATATCGTAGTTTATCATTGAAAATACCTTATAATATAACGTAATATACAGTGTATCATTGAAAATACCTTATAATATAACGTAATATGCAGTTTATCATTGAAAATACCTTATAATATATAGTAGTTTATCATTGAAAATATCTTATAACATAACGTAATATACAGTGTAACATTGAAAATACCTTATAATATAACGTACTATGCAGCGTATCATTGAAAATACCTTGTAATATAACGTAATATGCAGTGTATCATTGAAAACACCTTATAATATAACGAAATATGCAGTGTATCATTGAAAATACTTTATAATATAACGAAATATGCAGTGTATCATTGAAAATACCTTATAATATAGCGTAATATGCAGTATATCATTGAAAATACCTTATAATATAGCGTAATATGCAGTGTATCATTGAAAATACCTTATAATATAACAAAATATGCAGTGTATCATTGAAAATACCTTATAATATGTCGTAGTTTATCATTGAAAATACCTTATAATATAACGTAATATGCAGTGTATCATTGAAAATGCCTTATAATGTAACGTAATATGGAGTGTTTCAATGAAAATACCTTATAATACAACGTAATATGCAGTGTATCATTGAAAATACCTAATAATATAACGTAATATGCAGTGTATCATTGAAAATACCTAATAATATAACGTATTATGCAGCGTATCATTGAAAATAACTTATAATATAGCGTAATATGCAGTGTATCATTGAAAATACCTTATAATATAGCGTAATATGCAGTGTATCATTGAAAATACCTTATAATATAACGTATTATGCAGCGTATCATTGAAAATAACTTATAATATAGCGTAATATGCAGTGTATCATTGAAAATACCTTATAATATAACGTAATATGCAGTGTATCATAGAAAATACCATGTAATATAACGTAATATACAGTGTATCATTGAAAATACCTTATAATATAACGTAATATGCAGTTTATCATTGAAAATACCTTATAATATATAGTAGTTTATCATTGAAAATACCTTATAACATAACGTAATATACAGTGTAACATTGAAAATACCTTATAATATAACGTACTATGCAGCGTATCATTGAAAATACCTTATAATATATCGTAATATGCAGTGTATCATTGAAAATACCATATAATATAACGTAATATGCAGTGTATCATTGAAAATACCTTATATTATAACGTAATATGCAGTGTATCATTGAAAATACCTTGTAATATAACGTAATATGCAGTGTATCATTGAAAATACCTTATAATATAACGTAATATACAGTGTATCATTGAAAATACCTTATAATATAGCGTACTATGCAGTGTATCATTGAAAATACCTTATAATATAACGTAATATGCAGTGTATCATTGAAAATACTTTATAATATAACGAAATATGCAGTGTATCATTGAAAATACCTTATAATATAGCGTAATATGCAGTGTATCATTGAAAATACCTTATAATATGTCGTAGTTTATCATTGAAAATACCTTATAATATAACGTAATATGCAGTGTATCATTGAAAATGCCTTATAATGTAACGTAATATGGAGTGTTTCAATGAAAATACCTTATAATACAACGTAATATGCAGTGTATCATTGAAAATACCTAATAATATAACGTAATATGCAGTGTACCATTGAAAATACCTAATAATATAACGTACATTGCAGCGTATCACTGAAAATACCTTCTAATATATCGTAGTTTATCATTGAAAATACCTTATAATATAACGTAATATACAGTGTATCATTGAAAATACCTTATAATATAACGTAATATGCAGTGTGTCATTGAAAATACCTTATAATATATAGTAGTTTATCATTGAAAATACCTTATAACATAACGTAATATACAGTGTAACATTGAAAATACCTTATAATATATCGTAATATGCAGTGTATCATTGAAAATACCATATAATATAACGTAATATGCAGTGTATCATTCAAAATACCTTATATTATAACGTAATATGCAGTGTATCATTGAAAATACCTTGTAATATAACGTAATATGCAGTTTATCATTGAAAATACCTAATAATATAACGTACATTGCAGCGTATCACTGAAAATACCTTCTAATATATCGTAGTTTATCATTGAAAATACCTTATAATATAACGTAATATACAGTGTATCATTGAAAATACCTTATAATATAACGTAATATGCAGTTTATCATTGAAAATACCTTATAATATATAGTAGTTTATCATTGAAAATATCTTATAACATAACGTAATATACAGTGTAACATTGAAAATACCTTATAATATAACGTACTATGCAGCGTATCATTGAAAATACCTTGTAATATAACGTAATATGCAGTGTATCATTGAAAACACCTTATAATATAACGAAATATGCAGTGTATCATTGAAAATACTTTATAATATAACGAAATATGCAGTGTATCATTGAAAATACCTTATAATATAGCGTAATATGCAGTGTATCATTGAAAATACCTTATAATATAGCGTAATATGCAGTGTATCATTGAAAATACCTTATAATATAACAAAATATGCAGTGTATCATTGAAAATACCTTATAATATGTCGTAGTTTATCATTGAAAATACCTTATAATATAACGTAATATGCAGTGTATCATTGAAAATGCCTTATAATGTAACGTAATATGGAGTGTTTCAATGAAAATACCTTATAATACAACGTAATATGCAGTGTATCATTGAAAATACCTAATAATATAACGTAATATGCAGTGTACCATTGAAAATACCTAATAATATAACGTACATTGCAGCGTATCACTGAAAATACCTTCTAATATATCGTAGTTTATCATTGAAAATACCTTATAATATAACGTAATATACAGTGTATCATTGAAAATACCTTATAATATAACGTAATATGCAGTGTGTCATTGAAAATACCTTATAATATATAGTAGTTTATCATTGAAAATACCTTATAACATAACGTAATATACAGTGTAACATTGAAAATACCTTATAATATATCGTAATATGCAGTGTATCATTGAAAATACCATATAATATAACGTAATATGCAGTGTATCATTCAAAATACCTTGTAATATAACGTAATATGCAGTGTATCATTGAAAATACCTAATAATATAACGTACATTGCAGCGTATCACTGAAAATACCTTCTAATATATCGTAGTTTATCATTGAAAATACCTTATAATATAACGTAATATACAGTGTATCATTGAAAATACCTTATAATATAACGTAATATGCAGTTTATCATTGAAAATACCTTATAATATATAGTAGTTTATCATTGAAAATATCTTATAACATAACGTAATATACAGTGTAACATTGAAAATACCTTATAATATAACGTAATATGCAGCGTATCATTGAAAATACCTTGTAATATAACGTAATATGCAGTGTATCATTGAAAACACCTTATAATATAACGAAATATGCAGTGTATCATTGAAAATACCTTATAAAATAATGTAATATGCAGTTTAACATTGAAAATACCTAATAATATAACGTAATATGCAGTGTATCATTGAAAATACCTTATAATATTTCGTAATTTGTAGTGTATCAGTGAAAATACCTTATAATATAACGTAATATGCAGTGTATCATTGAAAATACATTATAATATAACGTAATATGCAGTGTATCATTGAAAATACCTTATAATATAACGTAATATGCAGTGTATCATTGAAAATACCTTCTAATATATCGTAGTTTATCATTGAAAATACCTTATAATATAACGTACTATGCAGCGTATCATTGAAAATACCTTATAATATAACGTAATATGCAGTGTATCATTGAAAATACCTTATGATATAGCGTAATATGCAGTGTATCATTGAAAATACCTTATAATATAACGAAATATGCAGTGTATCATTGAAAATACCTTATAATATATAGTAGTTTATCATTGAAAATACCTTATAACATAACGTAATATACAGTGTAACATTGAAAATACCTTATAATATAACGTAATATGCATTGTATCATTGAAAATACCTTATAATATAACGTAATTTGCAGTGTATCAATGAAAATACCTTATAATATAACGTGATATGCAATGTATCATTGAAAATAGCTTATAATATAACGTAATTTGTAGTGTATCTTTGAAAATACCTTATAATATAACGTACTATGCAGCGTATCATTGAAAATACCTTATAATATATCGTAATATGCAGTGTATCATTGAAAATACCATATAATATAACGTAATATGCAGTGTATCATTGAAAATACCTTATAATATATCGTAATATGCAGTGTATCATTGAAAATACCATATAATATAACGTAATATGCAGTGTATCATTGAAAATACCTTATAATATAGCGTACTATGCAGTGTATCATTGAAAATACCTTATAATATAACGTAATATGCAGTGTATCATTGAAAATACCTTATAATATAACGTAATATGCAGTGTATCATTGAAAATACCTTATAATATAGCGTAATATGCAGTATATCATTGAAAATACCTTATAATATAGCGTAATATGCAGTGTATCATTGAAAATACCTTATAATATAACGAAATATGCAGTGTATCATTGAAAATACCTTATAATATGTCGTAGTTTATCATTGAAAATACCTTATAATATAACGTAATATGCAGTGTATCATTGAAAATGCCTTATAATGTAACGTAATATGGAGTGTTTCAATGAAAATACCTTATAATACAACGTAATATGCAGTGTATCATTGAAAATACCTAATAATGTAACGTAATATGCAGTGTATCATTGAAAATACCTTCTAATATATCGTAGTTTATCATTGAAAATACCTTATAATATAACGTAATATACAGTGTATCATTGGAAATACCTTATAATATAACGTACTATGCAGCGTATCATTGAAAATACCTTATATTATAACGTAATATGCAGTGTATCATTGAAAATACCTTGTAATATAACGTAATATGCAGTGTATCATTGAAAATACCTAATAATATAACGTACATTGCAGCGTATCACTGAAAATACCTTCTAATATATCGTAGTTTATCATTGAAAATACCTTATAATATAACGTAATATAAAGTGTATCATTGAAAATACCTTATAATATAACGAAATATGCAGTGTATCACTGAAAATACCTTATAATATAGCGTAATATGCAGTGTATCATTGAAAATACCTTATAATATATCGTAGTTTATCATTGAAAATGCCTTATAATGAAACGGAATATGCAGTGTATCATTGAAAATACCTTATAATATAACGTAATATGCATTGTATCATTGAAAATTCCTTATAATATAACGTAATTTGCAGTGTATCAATGAAAATACCTTATAATATAACGTGATATGTAATGTATCATTGAAAATAGCTTATAATATAACGTAATTTGTAGTGTATCTTTGAAAATACCTTATAATATAACGTAATATGCAGTGTATCATTGAAAATAACTTATAATATAACAAAATAAGCAGTGTGTCATTGAAAAGACCTTGTAATATAACGAAATATGCAGTGTATCATTGAAAATACCTTATAATATGTCGTAGTTTAACATTGAAAATACATAATAATATAACGTAATATGCAGTGTATCATAGAAAATAACTTATAATATAACGAAATATGCAGTGTATCACTGAAAATACCTTCTAATATATCGTAGTTTATCATTGAAAATACCTTCTAATATATCGTAGTTTATCATTGAAAATACCTTATAATATAACGTACTATGCAGCGTATCATTGAAAATACCTTATAATATATCGTAATATGCAGTGTATCATTGAAAATACCATATAATATAACGTAATATGCAGTGTATCATTGAATATACCTTATAATATATCGTAATATGCAGTGTATCATTGAAAATACCAAATAATATAACGTAATATGCAGTGTATCATTGAAAATACCTTATAATATAGCGTACTATGCAGTGTATCATTGAAAATACCTTATAATATAACGTAATATGCAGTGTATCATTGAAAATACCTTATAATATAACGTAATATGCAGTGTATCATTGAAAATACCTTATAATATAGCGTAATATGCAGTATATCATTGAAAATACATTCTAATATATCGTAGTTTATCATTGAAAATACCTTATAATATAACGTAATATACAGTGTATCATTGAAAATACCTTCTAATATATCGTAGTTTATCATTGAAAATACCTTATAATATAACGTACTATGCAGCGTATCATTGAAAATACCTTATAATATAACGTACTATGCAGCGTATCATTGAAAATACCTTATAATATATCGTAATATGCAGTGTATCATTGAAAATACCATATAATATAACGTAATATGCAGTGTATCATTGAAAATACCTTATATTATAACGTAATATGCAGTGTATCATTGAAAATACCTTGTAATATAGCGTAATATGCAGTGTATCATTGAAAATACCTTATAATATAACGAAATATGCAGTGTATCATTGAAAATACCTTATAATATGTCGTAGTTTATCATTGAAAATACCTTATAATATAACGTAATATGCAGTGTATCATTGAAAATGCCTTATAATGTAACGTAATATGGAGTGTTTCAATGAAAATACCTTATAATACAACGTAATATGCAGTGTATCATTGAAAATACCTAATAATGTAACGTACATTGCAGCGTATCACTGAAAATACCTTCTAATATATCGTAGTTTATCATTGAAAATACCTTATAATATAACGTAATATACAGTGTATCATTGAAAATACCTTATAATATAACGTAATATGCAGTGTGTCATTGAAAATACCTTATAATATATAGTAGTTTATCATTGAAAATACCTTATAACATAACGTAATATACAGTGTAACATTGAAAATACCTTATAATATATCGTAATATGCAGTGTATCATTGAAAATACCATATAATATAACGTAATATGCAGTGTATCATTCAAAATACCTTATATTATAACGTAATATGCAGTGTATCATTGAAAATACCTTGTAATATAACGTAATATGCAGTGTATCATTGAAAATACCTTATAATATAACGTAATATACAGTGTATCATTGAAAATACCTTATAATATAGCGTACTATGCAGTGTATCATTGAAAATACCTTATAATATAACGTAATATGCAGTGTATCATTGAAAATACCTTATAATATAACGTAATATGCAGTGTATCATTGAAAATACCTTCTAATATATCGTAGTTTATCATTGAAAATACCTTATAATATAACGTACTATGCAGCGTATCATTGAAAATACCTTATAATATAACGTAATATGCAGTGTATCATTGAAAATACCTTATAATATAACGTAATATGCAGTGTATCATTGAAAATACCTTATAATATAGCGTAATATGCAGTATATCATTGAAAATACCTTATGATATAGCGTAATATGCAGTGTATCATTGAAAATACCTTATAATATAACGAAATATGCAGTGTATCATTGAAAATACCTTATAATATGTCGTAGTTTATCATTGAAAATACCTTATAATATAACGTAATATGCAGTGTATCATTGAAAATGCCTTATAATGTAACGTAATATGGAGTGTTTCAATGAAAATACCTTATAATACAACGTAATATGCAGTGTATCATTGAAAATACCTAATAATATAACGTAATATGCAGTGTATCATTGAAAATACCTAATAATATAACGTACATTGCAGCGTATCACTGAAAATACCTTCTAATATATCGTAGTTTATCATTGAAAATACCTTATAATATAACGTAATATACAGTGTATCATTGAAAATACCTTATAATATAACGTAATATGCAGTGTATCATTGAAAATACCTTATAATATATAGTAGTTTATCATTGAAAATACCTAATAATATAACGTAATATGCAGTGTATCATTGAAAATACCTTCTAATATATCGTAGTCTATCATTGAAAATACCTTATAATATAACGTAATATGCATTGTATCATTGAAAATACCTTATAATATAACGTAATTTGCAGTGTATCAATGAAAATACCTTATAATATAACGTGATATGCAATGTATCATTGAAAATAGCTTATAATATAACGTAATTTGTAGTGTATCTTTGAAAATACCTTATAATATAACGTACTATGCAGCGTATCATTGAAAATACCTTATAATATATCGTAATATGCAGTGTATCATTGAAAATACCATATAATATAACGTAATATGCAGTGTATCATTGAAAATACCTTATACTATATCGTAATATGCAGTGTATCATTGAAAATACCATATAATATAACGTAATATGCAGTGTATCATTGAAAATACCTTATAATATAGCGTACTATGCAGTGTATCATTGAAAATACCTTATAATATAACGTAATATGCAGTGTATCATTGAAAATACCTTATAATATAACGTAATATGCAGTGTATCATTGAAAATACCTTATAATATAGCGTAATATGCAGTATATCATTGAAAATACCTTATAATATAGCGTAATATGCAGTGTATCATTGAAAATACCTTATAATATAACGAAATATGCAGTGTATCATTGAAAATACCTTGTAATATAACGTAATATACAGTGTATCATTGAAAATACCTTATAATATAACGTAATATGCAGTGTATCATTGAAAATACCTTATAATATATAGTAGTTTATCATTGAAAATACCTTATAACATAACGTAATATACAGTGTAACATTGAAAATACCTTATAATATAACGTACTATGCAGCGTATCATTGAAAATACCTTATAATATATCGTAATATGCAGTGTATCATTGAAAATACCATGTAATATAACGTAATATGCAGTGTATCATTGAAAATACCTTATATTATAACGTAATATGCAGTGTATCATTGAAAATACCTTGTAATATAACGTAATATGCAGTGTATCATTGAAAATACCTAATAATATAACGTACATTGCAGCGTATCACTGAAAATACCTTCTAATATATCGTAGTTTATCATTGAAAATACCTTATAATATAACGTAATATAAAGTGTATCATTGAAAATACCTTATAATATAACGTAATATGCAGTTTATCATTGAAAATACCTTATAATATATAGTAGTTTATCATTGAAAATACCTTATAACATAACGTAATATACAGTGTAACATTGAAAATACCTTATAATATAACGTACTATACAGCGTATCATTGAAAATACCTTATAATATATCGTAATATGCAGTGTATCATTGAAAATACCATATAATATAACGTAATATGCAGTGTATCATTGAAAATACCTTATATTATAACGTAATATGCAGTGTATCATTGAAAATACCTTGTAATATAGCGTAATATGCAGTGTATCATTGAAAATACCTTATAATATAACGAAATATGCAGTGTATCATTGAAAATACCTTATAATATGTCGTAGTTTATCATTGAAAATACCTTATAATATAACGTAATATGCAGTGTATCATTGAAAATGCCTTATAATGTAACGTAATATGGAGTGTTTCAATGAAAATACCTTATAATACAACGTAATATGCAGTGTATCATTGAAAATACCTAATAATGTAACGTACATTGCAGCGTATCACTGAAAATACCTTCTAATATATCGTAGTTTATCATTGAAAATACCTTATAATATAACGTAATATACAGTGTATCATTGAAAATACCTTATAATATAACGTAATATGCAGTGTGTCATTGAAAATACCTTATAATATATAGTAGTTTATCATTGAAAATACCTTATAACATAACGTAATATACAGTGTAACATTGAAAATACCTTATAATATATCGTAATATGCAGTGTATCATTGAAAATACCATATAATATAACGTAATATGCAGTGTATCATTCAAAATACCTTATATTATAACGTAATATGCAGTGTATCATTGAAAATACCTTGTAATATAACGTAATATGCAGGGTATCATTGAAAATACCTTATAATATAACGTAATATACAGTGTATCATTGAAAATACCTTATAATATAGCGTACTATGCAGTGTATCATTGAAAATACCTTATAATATAACGTAATATGCAGTGTATCATTGAAAATACCTTATAATATAACGTAATATGCAGTGTATCATTGAAAATACCTTCTAATATATCGTAGTTTATCATTGAAAATACCTTATAATATAACGTACTATGCAGCGTATCATTGAAAATACCTTATAATATAACGTAATATGCAGTGTATCATTGAAAATACCTTATAATATAACGTAATATGCAGTGTATCATTGAAAATACCTTATAATATAGCGTAATATGCAGTATATCATTGAAAATACCTTATGATATAGCGTAATATGCAGTGTATCATTGAAAATACCTTATAATATAACGTAATATGCAGTGTATCATTGAAAATACCTTATAATATGTCGTAGTTTATCATTGAAAATACCTTATAATATAACGTAATATGCAGTGTATCATTGAAAATGCCTTATAATGTAACGTAATATGGAGTGTTTCAATGAAAATACCTTATAATACAACGTAATATGCAGTGTATCATTGAAAATACCTAATAATATAACGTAATATGCTGTGTATCATTGAAAATACCTAATAATATAACGTACATTGCAGCGTATCACTGAAAATACCTTCTAATATATCGTAGTTTATCATTGAAAATACCTTATAATATAACGTAATATACAGTGTATCATTGAAAATACCTTATAATATAACGTAATATGCAGTGTATCATTGAAAATACCTTATAATATATAGTAGTTTATCATTGAAAATACCTTATAACATAACGTAATATACAGTGTAACATTGAAAATACCTTATAATATAACGTAATATGCAGTGTATCATTGAAAATACCTTATAATATAACGAAATATGCAGTGTATCATTGAAAATACCTTATAATATGTCGTAGTTTATCATTGAAAATACCTTATAATATAACGTAATATGCAGTGTATCATTGAAAATGCCTTATAATGTAACGTAATATGGAGTGTTTCAATGAAAATACCTTATAATACAACGTAATATGCAGTGTATCATTGAAAATACCTAATAATGTAACGTACATTGCAGCGTATCACTGAAAATACCTTCTAATATATCGTAGTTTATCATTGAAAATACCTTATAATATAACGTAATATACAGTGTATCATTGAAAATACCTTATAATATAACGTAATATGCAGTGTGTCATTGAAAATACCTTATAATATATAGTAGTTTATCATTGAAAATACCTTATAACATAACGTAATATACAGTGTAACATTGAAAATACCTTATAATATATCGTAATATGCAGTGTATCATTGAAAATACCATATAATATAACGTAATATGCAGTGTATCATTCAAAATACCTTATATTATAACGTAATATGCAGTGTATCATTGAAAATACCTTGTAATATAACGTAATATGCAGTGTATCATTGAAAATACCTTATAATATAACGTAATATACAGTGTATCATTGAAAATACCTTATAATATAGCGTACTATGCAGTGTATCATTGAAAATACCTTATAATATAACGTAATATGCAGTGTATCATTGAAAATACCTTATAATATAACGTAATATGCAGTGTATCATTGAAAATACCTTCTAATATATCGTAGTTTATCATTGAAAATACCTTATAATATAACGTACTATGCAGCGTATCATTGAAAATACCTTATAATATAACGTAATATGCAGTGTATCATTGAAAATACCTTATAATATAACGTAATATGCAGTGTATCATTGAAAATACCTTATAATATAGCGTAATATGCAGTATATCATTGAAAATACCTTATGATATAGCGTAATATGCAGTGTATCATTGAAAATACCTTATAATATAACGAAATATGCAGTGTATCATTGAAAATACCTTATAATATGTCGTAGTTTATCATTGAAAATACCTTATAATATAACGTAATATGCAGTGTATCATTGAAAATGCCTTATAATGTAACGTAATATGGAGTGTTTCAATGAAAATACCTTATAATACAACGTAATATGCAGTGTATCATTGAAAATACCTAATAATATAACGTAATATGCTGTGTATCATTGAAAATACCTAATAATATAACGTACATTGCAGCGTATCACTGAAAATACCTTCTAATATATCGTAGTTTATCATTGAAAATACCTTATAATATAACGTAATATACAGTGTATCATTGAAAATACCTTATAATATAACGTAATATGCAGTGTATCATTGAAAATACCTTATAATATATAGTAGTTTATCATTGAAAATACCTTATAACATAACGTAATATACAGTGTAACATTGAAAATACCTTATAATATAACGTAATATGCATTGTATCATTGAAAATACCTTATAATATAACGTAATTTGCAGTGTATCAATGAAAATACCTTATAATATAACGTGATATGCAATGTATCATTGAAAATAGCTTATAATATAATGTAATTTGTAGTGTATCTTTGAAAATACCTTATAATATAACGTACTATGCAGCGTATCATTGAAAATACCTTATAATATATCGTAATATGCAGTGTATCATTGAAAATACCATATAATATAACGTAATATGCAGTGTATCATTGAAAATACCTTATAATATATCGTAATATGCAGTGTATCATTGAAAATACCATATAATATAACGTAATATGCAGTGTATCATTGAAAATACCTTATAATATAGCGTACTATGCAGTGTATCATTGAAAATACCTTATAATATAACGTAATATGCAGTGTATCATTGAAAATACCTTATAATATAACGTAATATGCAGTGTATCATTGAAAATACCTTATAATATAGCGTAATATGCAGTATATCATTGAAAATACCTTATAATATAGCGTAATATGCAGTGTATCATTGAAAATACCTTATAATATAACGAAATATGCAGTGTATCATTGAAAATACCTTATAATATGTCGTAGTTTATCATTGAAAATACCTTATAATATAACGTAATATGCAGTGTATCATTGAAAATGCCTTATAATGTAACGTAATATGGAGTGTTTCAATGAAAATACCTTATAATACAACGTAATATGCAGTGTATCATTGAAAATACCTAATAATATAACGTAATATGCAGTGTATCATTGAAAATACCTTCTAATATATCGTAGTCTATCATTGAAAATACCTTATAATATAACGTAATATGCATTGTATCATTGAAAATACCTTATAATATAACGTAATTTGCAGTGTATCAATGAAAATACCTTATAATATAACGTGATATGCAATGTATCATTGAAAATAGCTTATAATATAACGTAATATGCAGTGTATCATTGAAAATACCATATAATATAACGTAATATGCAGTGTATCATTGAAAATACCTTATAATATAGCGTACTATGCAGTGTATCATTGAAAATACCTTATAATATAACGTAATATGCAGTGTATCATTGAAAATACCTTATAATATAACGTAATATGCAGTGTATCATTGAAAATACCTTATAATATAACGTAATATGCATTGTATCATTGAAAATTCCTTATAATATAACGTAATTTGCAGTGTATCAATGAAAATACCTTATAATATAACGTGATATGTAATGTATCATTGAAAATAGCTTATAATATAACGTAATATGCAGTGTATCATTGAATATACCTTATAATATATCGTAATATGCAGTGTATCATTGAAAATACCAAATAATATAACGTAATATGCAGTGTATCATTGAAAATACCTTATAATATAGCGTACTATGCAGTGTATCATTGAAAATACCTTATAATATAACGTAATATGCAGTGTATCATTGAAAATACCTTATAATATAACGTAATATGCAGTGTATCATTGAAAATACCTTATAATATAGCGTAATATGCAGTATATCATTGAAAATACCTTCTAATATATCGTAGTTTATCATTGAAAATACCTTATAATATAACGTAATATACAGTGTATCATTGAAAATACCTTATAATATAACGTAATATGCAGTGTATCATTGAAAATACCTTATAATATATAGTAGTTTATCATTGAAAATACCTTATAACATAACGTAATATACAGTGTAACATTGAAAATACCTTATAATATAACGTACTATGCAGCGTATCATTGAAAATACCTTATAATATATCGTAATATGCAGTGTATCATTGAAAATACCATATAATATAACGTAATATGCAGTGTATCATTGAAAATACCTTATATTATAACGTAATATGCAGTGTATCATTGAAAATACCTTGTAATATAACGTAATATGCAGTGTATCATTGAAAGTACCTTATAATATAACGTAATATGCAGAGTATCATTGAAAATACCTTCTAATATATCGTAATATGCAGTGTATCATTGAAAATACCATATAATATAACGTAATATGCAGTGTATCATTGAAAATACCTTATAATATATCGTAATATGCAGTGTATCATTGAAAATACCATATAATATAACGTAATATGCAGTGTATCATTGAAAATACCTTATAATATAGCGTACTATGCAGTGTATCATTGAAAATACCTTATAATATAACGTAATATGCAGTGTATCATTGAAAATACCTTATAATATAACGTAATATGCAGTGTATCATTGAAAATACCTTATAATATAGCGTAATATGCAGTATATCATTGAAAATACCTTATAATATAGCGTAATATGCAGTGTATCATTGAAAATACATTATAATATAACGAAATATGCAGTGTATCATTGAAAATACCTTATAATATGTCGTAGTTTATCATTGAAAATACCTTATAATATAACGTAATATGCAGTGTATCATTGAAAATGCCTTATAATGTAACGTAATATGGAGTGTTTCAATGAAAATACCTTATAATACAACGTAATATGCAGTGTATCATTGAAAATACCTAATAATATAACGTAATATGCAGTGTATCATTGAAAATACCTTCTAATATATCGTAGTCTATCATTGAAAATACCTTATAATATAACGTAATATGCATTGTATCATTGAAAATACCTTATAATATAACGTAATTTGCAGTGTATCAATGAAAATACATTATAATATAACGTGATATGCAATGTATCATTGAAAATAGCTTATAATATAACGTAATTTGTAGTGTATCTTTGAAAATACCTTATAATATAACGTACTATGCAGCGTATCATTGAAAATACCTTATAATATATCGTAATATGCAGTGTATCATTGAAAATACCATATAATATAACGTAATATGCAGTGTATCATTGAAAATACCTTATAATATATCGTAATATGCAGTGTATCATTGAAAATACCATATAATATAACGTAATATGCAGTGTATCATTGAAAATACCTTATAATATAGCGTACTATGCAGTGTATCATTGAAAATACCTTATAATATAACGTAATATGCAGTGTATCATTGAAAATACCTTATAATATAACGTAATATGCAGTGTATCATTGAAAATACCTTATAATATAACGTAATATGCATTGTATCATTGAAAATTCCTTATAATATAACGTAATTTGCAGTGTATCAATGAAAATACCTTATAATATAACGTGATATGCAGTGTATCATTGAAAATAGCTTATAATATAACGTAATATGCAGTGTATCATTGAATATACCTTATAATATATCGTAATATGCAGTGTATCATTGAAAATACCAAATAATATAACGTAATATGCAGTGTATCATTGAAAATACCTTATAATATAGCGTAATATGCAGTGTATCATTGAAAATACCTTATAATATAACGTAATATGCAGTGTATCATTGAAAATACCTTATAATATAACGTAATATGCAGTGTATCATTGAAAATACCTTATAATATAGCGTAATATGCAGTATATCATTGAAAATACCTTCTAATATATCGTAGTTTATCATTGAAAATACCTTATAATATAACGTAATATACAGTGTATCATTGAAAATACCTTATAATATAACGTAATATGCAGTGTATCATTGAAAATACCTTATAATATATAGTAGTTTATCATTGAAAATACCTTATAACATAACGTAATATACAGTGTAACATTGAAAATACCTTATAATATAACGTACTATGCAGCGTATCATTGAAAATACCTTATAATATATCGTAATATGCAGTGTATCATTGAAAATACCATATAATATAACGTAATATGCAGTGTATCATTGAAAATACCTTATATTATAACGTAATATGCAGTGTATCATTGAAAATACCTTGTAATATAACGTAATATGCAGTGTATCATTGAAAGTACCTTATAATATAACGTAATATGCAGAGTATCATTGAAAATACCTTCTAATATATCGTAGTTTATCATTGAAAATACCTTATAATATAACGAAATATGCAGTGTATCATTGAAAATACCTTATAATATGTCGTAGTTTATCATTGAAAATACCTTATAATATAACGTAATATGCAGTGTATCATTGAAAATGCTTTATAATGTAACGTAATATGGAGTGTTTCAATGAAAATACCTTATAATACAACGTAATATGCAGTGTATCATTGAAAATACCTATTAATATAACGTAATATGCAGTGTATCATTGAAAATACCTAATAATATAACGTACATTGCAGCGTATCACTGAAAATACCTTCTAATATATCGTAGTTTATCATTGAAAATACCTTATAATATAACGTAATATACAGTGTATCATTGAAAATACCTTATAATATAACGTAATATGCAGTGTATCATTGAAAATACCTTATAATATAACGTAATATGCAGTGTATCATTGAAAATGCCTTATAATGTAACGTAATATGGAGTGTTTCAATGAAAATACCTTATAATACAACGTAATATGCAGTGTATCATTGAAAATACCTAATAATATAACGTAATATGCAGTGTATCATTGAAAATAGCTTATAATATAACGTAATTTGTAGTGTATCTTTGAAAATACCTTATAATATAACGTACTATGCAGCGTATCATTGAAAATACCTTATAATATATCGTAATATGCAGTGTATCATTGAAAATACCATATAATATAACGTAATATGCAGTGTATCATTGAAAATACCTTATAATATATCGTAATATGCAGTGTATCATTGAAAATACCATATAATATAACGTAATATGCAGTGTATCATTGAAAATACCTTATAATATAGCGTAATATGCAGTGTATCATTGAAAATACCTTATAATATAACGTAATATGCAGTGTATCATTGAAAATACCTTATAATATAACGTAATATGCAGTGTATCATTGAAAATACCTTATAATATAGCGTAATATGCAGTATATCATTGAAAATACCTTATAATATAGCGTAATATGCAGTGTATCATTGAAAATACCTTATAATATAACGAAATATGCAGTGTATCATTGAAAATACCTTATAATATGTCGTAGTTTATCATTGAAAATACCTTATAATATAACGTAATATGCAGTGTATCATTGAAAATGCCTTATAATGTAACGTAATATGGAGTGTTTCAATGAAAATACCTTATAATACAACGTAATATGCAGTGTATCATTGAAAATACCTAATAATATAACGTAATATGCAGTGTATCATTGAAAATACCTTCTAATATATCGTAGTCTATCATTGAAAATACCTTATAATATAACGTAATATACAGTGTATCATTGGAAATACCTTATAATATAACGTACTATGCAGCGTATCATTGAAAATACCTTATAATATATCGTAATATGCAGTGTATCATTGAAAATACCATATAATATAACGTAATATGCAGTGTATCATTGAAAATACCTTATCTTATAACGTAATATGCAGTGTATCATTGAAAATACCTTGTAATATAACGTAATATGCAGTGTATCATTGAAAATACCTTATAATATAACGAAATATGCAGTGTATCACTGAAAATACCTTATAATATAGCGTAATATGAAGTGTATCATTGAAAATACCTTATAATATATCGTAGTTTATCATTGAAAATGCCTTATAATGAAACGGAATATGCAGTGTATCATTGAAAATACCTTATAATATAACGTAATATGCATTGTATCATTGAAAATTCCTTATAATATAACGTAATTTGCAGTGTATCAATGAAAATACCTTATAATATAACGTGATATGTAATGTATCATTGAAAATAGCTTATAATATAACGTAATATGCAGTGTATCATTGAATATACCTTATAATATATCGTAATATGCAGTGTATCATTGAAAATACCAAATAATATAACGTAATATGCAGTGTATCATTGAAAATACCTTATAATATAGCGTACTATGCAGTGTATCATTGAAAATACCTTATAATATAACGTAATATGCAGTGTATCATTGAAAATACCTTATAATATAACGTAATATGCAGTGTATCATTGAAAATACCTTATAATATAGCGTAATATGCAGTATATCATTGAAAATACCTTCTAATATATCGTAGTTTATCATTGAAAATACCTTATAATATAACGTAATATACAGTGTATCATTGAAAATACCTTATAATATAACGTAATATGCAGTGTATCATTGAAAATACCTTATAATATAACGTAATATGCAGTGTATCATTGAAAATACCTTATCTTATAACGTAATATGCAGTGTATCATTGAAAATACCTTGTAATATAACGTAATATGCAGTGTATCATTGAAAATACCTTATAATATAACGAAATATGCAGTGTATCACTGAAAATACCTTATAATATAGCGTAATATGAAGTGTATCATTGAAAATACCTTATAATATATCGTAGTTTATCATTGAAAATGCCTTATAATGAAACGGAATATGCAGTGTATCATTGAAAATACCTTATAATATAACGTAATATGCATTGTATCATTGAAAATTCCTTATAATATAACGTAATTTGCAGTGTATCAATGAAAATACCTTATAATATAACGTGATATGTAATGTATCATTGAAAATAGCTTATAATATAACGTAATATGCAGTGTATCATTGAAAATACCTTATAATATATCGTAATATGCAGTGTATCATTGAAAATACCAAATAATATAACGTAATATGCAGTGTATCATTGAAAATACCTTATAATATAGCGTACTATGCAGTGTATCATTGAAAATACCTTATAATATAACGTAATATGCAGTGTATCATTGAAAATACCTTATAATATAACGTAATATGCAGTGTATCATTGAAAATACCTTATAATATAGCGTAATATGCAGTATATCATTGAAAATACCTTCTAATATATCGTAGTTTATCATTGAAAATACCTTATAATATAACGTAATATACAGTGTATCATTGAAAATACCTTATAATATAACGTAATATGCAGTGTATCATTGAAAATACCTTATAATATATAGTAGTTTATCATTGAAAATACCTTATAACATAACGTAATATACAGTGTAACATTGAAAATACCTTATAATATAACGTACTATGCAGCGTATCATTGAAAATACCTTATAATATATCGTAATATGCAGTGTATCATTGAAAATACCATATAATATAACGTAATATGCAGTGTATCATTGAAAATACCTTATATTATAACGTAATATGCAGTGTATCATTGAAAATACCTTGTAATATAACGTAATATGCAGTGTATCATTGAAAGTACCTTATAATATAACGTAATATGCAGAGTATCATTGAAAATACCTTCTAATATATCGTAGTTTATCATTGAAAATACCTTATAATATAACGAAATATGCAGTGTATCATTGAAAATACCTTATAATATGTCGTAGTTTATCATTGAAAATACCTTATAATATAACGTAATATGCAGTGTATCATTGAAAATGCTTTATAATGTAACGTAATATGGAGTGTTTCAATGAAAATACCTTATAATACAACGTAATATGCAGTGTATCATTGAAAATACCTATTAATATAACGTAATATGCAGTGTATCATTGAAAATACCTAATAATATAACGTACATTGCAGCGTATCACTGAAAATACCTTCTAATATATCGTAGTTTATCATTGAAAATACCTTATAATATAACGTAATATACAGTGTAACATTGAAAATACCTTATAATATAACGTAATATGCAGTGTATCATTGAAAATACCTTATAATATAACGTAATATGCAGTGTATCATTGAAAATGCCTTATAATGTAACGTAATATGGAGTGTTTCAATGAAAATACCTTATAATACAACGTAATATGCAGTGTATCATTGAAAATACCTAATAATATAACGTAATATGCAGTGTATCATTGAAAATACCTTCTTATATATCGTAGTTTATCATTGAAAATACCTTATAATATAACGTAATATACAGTGTATCATTGGAAATACCTTATAATATAACGTACTATGCAGCGTATCATTGAAAATACCTTATAATATATCGTAATATGCAGTGTATCATTGAAAATACCATATAATATAACGTAATATGCAGTGTATCATTGAAAATACCTTACATTATAACGTAATATGCAGTGTATCATTGAAAATACCTTGTAATATAACGTAATATGCAGTGTATCATTGAAAATACCTTATAATATAACGAAATATGCAGTGTATCACTGAAAATACCTTATAATATAGCGTAATATGCAGTGTATCATTGAAAATACCTATTAATGTAACGTAATATGCAGTGTATCATTGAAAATACCTAATAATATAACGTACATTGCAGCGTATCACTGAAAATACCTTCTAATATATCGTAGTTTATCATTGAAAATACCTTATAATATAACGTAATATACAGTGTATCATTGAAAATACCTTATATTATAACGTAATATGCAGTGTATCATTGAAAATACCTTGTAATATAACGTAATATGCAGTGTATCATTGAAAATACCTTATAATATAACGTAATATGCAGTGTATCATTGAAAATACCTTCTAATATATCGTAGTTTATCATTGAAAATACCTTATAATATAACGAAATATGCAGTGTATCATTGAAAATACCTTATAATATGTCGTAGTTTATCATTGAAAATACCTTATAATATAACGTAATATGCAGTGTATCATTGAAAATGCCTTATAATGTAACGTAATATGGAGTGTTTCAATGAAAATACCTTATAATACAACGTAATATGCAGTGTATCATTGAAAATACCTAATAATATAACGTACATTGCAGCGTATCACTGAAAATACCTTCTAATATATCGTAGTTTATCATTGAAAATACCATATAATATAACGTAATATACAGTGTATCATTGAAAATACCTTATAATATAACGTAATATGCAGTGTATCATTGAAAATACCTTATAATATATAGTAGTTTATCATTGAAAATACCTTATAACATAACGTAATATACAGTGTAACATTGAAAATACCTTATAATATAACGAAATATGCAGTGTATCACTGAAAATACCTTCTAATATATCGTAGTTTATCATTGAAAATACCTTATAATATAACGTACTATGCAGCGTATCATTGAAAATACCTTATAATATATCGTAATATGCAGTGTATCATTGAAAATACCATATAATATAACGTAATATGCAGTGTATCATTGAAAATACCTTATAATATATCGTAATATGCAGTGTATCATTGAAAATACCATATAATATAACGTAATATGCAGTGTATCATTTTAAACACCTTATAATATAACGAAATATGCAGTGTATCATTGAAAATACCTTATAATATGTCGTAGTTTAACATTGAAAATACCCAATAATATAACGTAATATGCAGTGTATCTTTGAAAATACCTTATAATACAACGTAATATGCAGTGTATCATTGAAAATACCTTATAATATAACGTAATATGCAGTATATCATTTAAAATACCTTATAATAAAGCGTAATATGCAGTGTATCATTGAAAATACCTTATAATATATCGTAGTTTATCATTGAAAATGCCTTATAATGTAACGTAATATGGAGTGTTTCAATGAAAATACCTTATAATATAACGGAATATGCAGAGTATCATTGAAAATACCTTATAATATAACGGAATTTGTAGTGTATCATTGAAAATACCTTATAATATAACGAAATATGCAGTGTGTCATTGAACATACCTTATATTACGTCGTAGTTTATCATTGAAAATACCTTATAGTATAACGTAATATGAAGTGTATCATTGAAAATACCTTATAACATAACGTAAATTGCAGAGTATCATTGAAAATACCTTATGATATAACGTAATATGCAGTGTATCATTGAAAATAACTTATAATATAACGTAATATGCAGTGTGTCATTGAAAAGACATTATAATATAACGTAATATGCAGTGTATCATTGAAAATACCTTATAGTATAATGTAATATGCAGTGTATCATTGAAAATACCTTATAGTTAGTCGTAGTTTATCATAGAAAATACCTTATAATACAACGTAATATGCAGTGTATCATTGAAAATACCTTATAATATAACGTAATATACAGTGTATCATTGAAAATACCTTATAATATAGCGTACTATGCAGTGTATCATTGAAAATACCTTATAATATAACGTAATATGCAGTGTATCATTGAAAATACCTTATAATATAACGAAATATGCAGTGTATCACTGAAAATACCTTATAATATAGCGTAATATGCAGTGTATCATTGAAAATACCTTATAATATATCGTAGTTTATCATTGAAAATGCCTTATAATGAAACGGAATATGCAGTGTATCATTGAAAATACCTTATAATATAACGTAATATGCATTGTATCATTGAAAATACCTTATAATATAACGTAATTTGCAGTGTATCAATGAAAATACCTTATAATATAACGAAATATGCAGTGTATCACTGAAAATACCTTCTAATATATCGTAGTTTATCATTGAAAATACCTTATAATATAACGTACTATGCAGCGTATCATTGAAAATACCTTATAATATATCGTAATATGCAGTGTATCTTTGAAAATACCATATAATATAACGTAATATGCAGTGTATCATTGAAAATACCTTATAATATATCGTAATATGCAGTGTATCATTGAAAATACCATATAATATAACGTAATATGCAGTGTATCATTGAAAACACCTTATAATATAACGAAATATGCAGTGTATCATTGAAAATACCTTATAATATGTCGTAGTTTAACATTGAAAATACCCAATAATATAACGTAATATGCAGTGTATCTTTGAAAATACCTTATAATACAACGTAATATGCAGTGTATCATTGAAAATACCTTATAATATAACGTAATATGCAGTATATCATTTAAAATACCTTATAATAAAGCGTAATATGCAGTGTATCATTGAAAATACCTTATAATATATCGTAGTTTATCATTGAAAATGCCTTATAATGTAACGTAATATGGAGTGTTTCAATGAAAATACCTTATAATATAACGGAATATGCAGAGTATCATTGAAAATACCTTATAATATAACGGAATTTGTAGTGTATCATTGAAAATACCTTATAATATAACGAAATATGCAGTGTGTCATTGAACATACCTTATATTATGTCGTAGTTTATCATTGAAAATACCTTATAGTATAACGTAATATGCAGTGTATCATTGAAAATACCTTATAACATAACGTAAATTGCAGAGTATCATTGAAAATACCTTATGATATAACGTAATATGCAGTGTATCATTGAAAATACCTTATAGTATAATGTAATATGCAGTGTATCATTGAAAATACCTTATAATATATCGTAGTTTATCATTGAAAATACCTTATAATATAACGTAATATGCAGTGTATCATTGAAAATACCTTATAATATATCGTGACATGCAATGAATCATTGAAAATAACTTATAATATAACGAAATAAGCAGTGTGTCATTGAAAAGACCTTATAATATAACGTAATATGCAGTGCATCATTGAAAACACCTTATATTATAACGAAATATGCTGTGTATCATTGAAAATACCTTATAATATGTCGTAGTTTAACATTGAAAATACCCAATAATACAACGTAATATGCAGTGTATCTTTGAAAATACCTTATAATATAACGTAATATGCATTGTATCATTGAAAATACCTTATAATATAACGTAATTTGCAGTGTATCAATGAAAATACCTTATAATATAACGTGATATGCAATGTATCATTGAAAATAGCTTATAATATAACGTAATATGCAGTGTATCTTTGAAAATACCTTATAATATAACGTAATATGCAGTGTATCGTTGAAAATACCTTATGATATAACGTAATATGCAGTGTATCATTGAAAATAACTTATAATATAACGAAATATGCATTGTGTCATTGAAAAGACCTTATAATATAACGTAATATGCAGTGTATCATTGAAAATACCTTATAATATAACGTAATATGCAGTGTATCATTGAAAATACCTTATAATATAACGTTATATGCATTGTATCATTGAAAATACCTTATAATATAACGTAATTTGCAGTGTATCAATGAAAATACCTTATAATATAACGTGATATGCAATGTATCATTGAAAATAGCTTATAATATAACGTAATTTGTAGTGTATCTTTGAAAATACCTTATAATATAACGTAATATGCAGTGTATCGTTGAAAATACCTTATAATATAACGTAATATGCAGTGTATCGTTGAAAATACCTTATGATATAACGTAATATGCAGTGTATCATTGAAAATAACTTATAATATAACGAAATATGCATTGTGTCATTGAAAAGACCTTATAATATAACGTAATATGCAGTGTATCGTTGAAAATACCTTATAATATAACGTAATATGCAGTGTATCGTTGAAAATACCTTATGATATAACGTAATATGCAGTGTATCATTGAAAATAACTTATAATATAACGAAATATGCATTGTGTCATTGAAAAGACCTTATAATATAACGTAATATGCATTGTATCATTGAAAATGCCTTATAATATATCGGAATTTATAGTGTATCTTTGAAAATACCTTATAATATAACGTAATATGCAGTGTATCATTGAAAATACCTTATAATATAACGTGATATGCAATGTATCATTGAAAATAACTTATAATATAACCAAATAAGCAGTGTGTCATTGAAAAGACCTTATAATATAACGAAATATGCAGTGTGTCATTGAACATACCTTATATTATGTCGTAGTTTATCATTAAAAATACGTTATAGTATAACGTAATATGCAGTGTATCATTGAAAATAACTTATAATATAACGAAATAAGCAGTCTGTCATTGAAAAGACCTTGTAATATAACGTAATATACAGTGTATCATTGAAAACACCTTATAATATAACGAAATATGCAGTGTATCATTGAAAATACCTTATAATATGTCGTAGTTTAACATTGAAAATACATAATAATATAACGTAATATGCAGTGTATCATTGAAAATAACTTATAATATAACGAAATATGCAGTGTATCACTGAAAATACCTTCTAATATATCGTAGTTTATCATTGAAAATACCTTATAATATAACGTAATATGCAGTGTATCATTGAAAATACCTTATAATATATCGTAGTTTATCATTGAAAATGCCTTATAATGTAACGTAATATGGAGTGTTTCAATGAAAATACCTTATAATATAACGTAATATGCAATGAATCATTGAAAATAACTTATAATATAACGAAATAAGCAGTGCGTCATTGAAAAGACCTTATAATATAACGTAATATGCAGTGTATCATTGAAAACACCTTATAATATAACGAAATATGCAGTGTATCATTGAAAATACCTTTTATTATGTCGTAGTTTATCATTGAAAATACCTTATAGTATAACGTAATATGCAGTGTATCATTGAAAATACCTTATAACATAACGTAAATTGCAGAGTATCATTGAAAATACCTTATGATATAACGTAATATGCAGTGTATCTTTGAAAATACCTTATAATATAACGTAATATGCAGTGTATCGTTGAAAATACCTTATGATATAACGTAATATGCAGTGTATCATTGAAAATAACTTATAATATAACGAAATATGCATTGTGTCATTGAAAAGACATTATAATATAACGTAATATGCAGTGTATCATTGAAAATACCTTATAGTATAATGTAATATGCAGTGTATCATTGAAAATACCTTATAATATGTCGTAGTTTATCATTGAAAATACCTTATAATATAACGTAATATGCAGTGTATCATTGAAAATGCCTTATAATGTAACGTAATATGGAGTGTTTCAATGAAAATACCTTATAATACAACGTAATATGCAGTGTATCATTGAAAATACCTATTAATATAACGTAATATGCAGTGTATCATTGAAAATACCTAATAATATAACGTACATTGCAGCGTATCACTGAAAATACCTTCTAATATATCGTAGTTTATCATTGAAAATACCTTATAATATAACGTAATATACAGTGTATCATTGAAAATACCTTATAATATAACGTAATATGCAGTGTATCATTGAAAATACCTTATAATATATAGTAGTTTATCATTGAAAATACCTTATAACATAACGTAATATACAGTGTAACATTGAAAATACCTTATAATATAACGTACTATGCAGCGTATCCTTGAAAATACCTTATAATATATCGTAATATGCAGTGTATCATTGAAAATACCATATAATATAACGTAATATGCAGTGTATCATTGAAAATACCTTATAATATAGCGTAATATGCAGTGTATCATTGAAAATACCTTATAATATAACGAAATATGCAGTGTATCATTGAAAATACCTTATAATATGTCGTAGTTTATCATTGAAAATGCCTTATAATATAACGTAATATGCAGTGTATCATTGAAAATGCCTTATAATGTAACGTAATATGGAGTGTTTCAATGAAAATACCTTATAATATATAGTAGTTTATCATTGAAAATACCTTATAACATAACGTAATATACAGTGTAACATTGAAAATACCATATAATATAACGTAATATGCAGTGTATCATTGAAAATACCTTATATTATAACGTAATATGCAGTGTATCATTTAAAATACCTTGTAATATAACGTAATATGCAGTGTATCATTGAAAATACCTTATAATATAACGTAATATGCAGTGTATCATTGAAAATACCTTCTAATATATCGTAGTTTATCATTGAAAATACCTTATAATATAACGAAATATGCAGTGTATCATTGAAAATACCTTATAGTTAGTCGTAGTTTATCATTGAAAATACCTTATAATACAACGTAATATGCAGTGTATCATTGAAAATACCTTATAATATATCGTAGTTTATCATTGAAAATGCCTTATAATGAAACGGAATATGCAGTGTATCATTGAAAATACCTTATAATATAACGTAATATGCATTGTATCATTGAAAATACCTTATAATATAACGTAATTTGCAGTGTATCAATGAAAATACCTTATAATATAACGTGATATGCAATGTATCATTGAAAATAGCTTATAATATAACGTAATTTGTAGTGTATCTTTGAAAATACCTTATAATATAACGTAATATGCAGTGTATCATTGAAAATACCATATAATATAACGTAATATGCAGTGTATCATTGAAAATACCTAATAATATAACGTAATATGCAGTGTATCATTGAAAATACCTAATAATATAACGTACATTGCAGCGTATCACTGAAAATACCTTCTAATATATCGTAGTTTATCATTAAAAATACCTTATAATATAACGTAATATACACTGTATCATTGAAAATACCTTATAATATAACGTAATATGCAGTGTATCATTGAAAATACCTTATAATATATAGTAGTTTATCATTGAAAATACCTTATAACATAACGTAATATACAGTGTAACATTGAAAATACCTTATCATATAACGTACTATGCAGCGTATCATTGAAAATACCTTATAATATATCGTAATATGCAGTGTATCATTGAAAATACCATATAATATAACGTAATATGCAGTGTATCATTGAAAATACCTTATATTATAACGTAATATGCAGTGTATCAATGAAAATACCTTATAATATAACGTAATATGCAGTGTATCATTGAAAATACCTTATAATATAACGTAATATGCAGTGTATCATTGAAAATACCTCCTAATATATCGTAGTTTATCATTGAAAATACCTTATAATATAACGAAATATGCAGTGTATCATTGAAAATACCTTATAATATGTCGTAGTTTATCATTGAAAATACCTTATAATATAACGTAATATGCAGTGTATCATTGAAAATGCCTTATAATGTAACGAAATATGCAGTGTATCATTGAAAATACCTTATAGTTAGTCGTAGTTTATCATTGAAAATACCTTATAATACAACGTAATATGCAGTGTATCATTGAAAATACCTTATAATATATCGTAGTTTATCATTGAAAATGCCTTATAATGAAACGGAATATGCAGTGTATCATTGAAAATACCTTATAATATAACGTAATATGCATTGTATCATTGAAAATACCTTATAATATAACGTAATTTGCAGTGTATCAATGAAAATACCTTATAATATAACGTGATATGCAATGTATCATTGAAAATAGCTTATAATATAACGTAATTTGTAGTGTATCTTTGAAAATACCTTATAATATAACGTAATATGCAGTGTATCATTGAAAATACCTTATAATATAACGTACTATGCAGCGTATCATTGAAAATACCTTATAATATATCGTAATATGCAGTGTATCATTGAAAATACCATATAATATAACGTAATATGCAGTGTATCATTGAAAATACCTAATAATATAACGTAATATGCAGTGTATCATTGAAAATACCTAATAATATAACGTACATTGCAGCGTATCACTGAAAATACCTTCTAATATATCGTAGTTTATCATTGAAAATACCTTATAATATAACGTAATATACACTGTATCATTGAAAATACCTTATAATATAACGTAATATGCAGTGTATCATTGAAAATACCTTATAATATATAGTAGTTTATCATTGAAAATACCTTATAACATAACGTAATATACAGTGTAACATTGAAAATACCTTATCATATAACGTACTATGCAGCGTATCATTGAAAATACCTTATAATATATCGTAATATGCAGTGTATCATTGAAAATACCATATAATATAACGTAATATGCAGTGTATCATTGAAAATACCTTATATTATAACGTAATATGCAGTGTATCAATGAAAATACCTTGTAATATAACGTAATATGCAGTGTATCATTGAAAATACATTATAATATAACGTAATATGCAGTGTATCATTGAAAATACCTTCTAATATATCGTAGTTTATCATTGAAAATACCTTATAATATAACGTAATATGCAGTGTATCATTGAAAATGCCTTATAATGTAACGTAATATGGAGTGTTTCAATGAAAATACCTTATAATATATAGTAGTTTATCATTGAAAATACCTTATAACATAACGTAATATACAGTGTAACATTGAAAATACCATATAATATAACGTAATATGCAGTGTATCATTGAAAATACCTTATATTATAACGTAATATGCAGTGTATCATTTAAAATACCTTGTAATATAACGTAATATGCAGTGTATCATTGAAAATACCTTATAATATAACGTAATATGCAGTGTATCATTGAAAATACCTTCTAATATATCGTAGTTTATCATTGAAAATACCTTATAATATAACGAAATATGCAGTGTATCATTGAAAATACCTTATAGTTAGTCGTAGTTTATCATTGAAAATACCTTATAATACAACGTAATATGCAGTGTATCATTGAAAATACCTTATAATATATCGTAGTTTATCATTGAAATTGCCTTATAATGAAACGGAATATGCAGTGTATCATTGAAAATACCTTATAATATAACGTAATATGCAGTGTATCATTGAAAATGCCTTATAATGTAACGTAATATGGAGTGTTTCAATGAAAATACCTTATAATACAACGTAATATGCAGTGTATCATTGAAAATACCTATTAATATAACGTAATATGCAGTGTATCATTGAAAATACCTAATAATATAACGTACATTGCAGCGTATCACTGAAAATACCTTCTAATATATCGTAGTTTATCATTGAAAATACCTTATAATATAGCGTAATATGCAGTGTATCATTGAAAATACCTTATAATATAACGAAATATGCAGTGTATCATTGAAAATACCTTATAATATGTCGTAGTTTATCATTGAAAATACCTTATAATATAACGTAATATGCAGTGTATCATTGAAAATGCCTTATAATGTAACGTAATATGGAGTGTTTCAATGAAAATACCTTATAATATATAGTAGTTTATCATTGAAAATACCTTATAACATAACGTAATATACAGTGTAACATTGAAAATACCATATAATATAACGTAATATGCAGTGTATCATTGAAAATACCTTATATTATAACGTAATATGCAGTGTATCATTTAAAATACCTTGTAATATAACGTAATATGCAGTGTATCATTGAAAATACCTTATAATATAACGTAATATGCAGTGTATCATTGAAAATACCTTCTAATATATCGTAGTTTATCATTGAAAATACCTTATAATATAACGAAATATGCAGTGTATCATTGAAAATACCTTATAGTTAGTCGTAGTTTATCATTGAAAATACCTTATAACATAACGTAATATGCAGTGTATCATTGAAAATACCTTATAATATATCGTAGTTTATCATTGAAAATGCCTTATAATGAAACGGAATATGCAGTGTATCATTGAAAATACCTTATAATATAACGTAATATGCATTGTATCATTGAAAATACCTTATAATATAACGTAATTTGCAGTGTATCAATGAAAATACCTTATAATATAACGTGATATGCAATGTATCATTGAAAATAGCTTATAATATAACGTAATTTGTAGTGTATCTTTGAAAATACCTTATAATATAACGTAATATGCAGTGTATCATTGAAAATACCTTATAATATAACGTACTATGCAGCGTATCATTGAAAATACCTTATAATATATCGTAATATGCAGTGTATCATTGAAAATACCATATAATATAACGTAATATGCAGTGTATCATTGAAAATACCTAATAATATAACGTAATATGCAGTGTATCATTGAAAATACCTAATAATATAACGTACATTGCAGCGTATCACTGAAAATACCTTCTAATATATCGTAGTTTATCATTAAAAATACCTTATAATATAACGTAATATACACTGTATCATTGAAAATACCTTATAATATAACGTAATATGCAGTGTATCATTGAAAATACCTTATAATATATAGTAGTTTATCATTGAAAATACCTTATAACATAACGTAATATACAGTGTAACATTGAAAATACCTTATCATATAACGTACTATGCAGCGTATCATTGAAAATACCTTATAATATATCGTAATATGCAGTGTATCATTGAAAATACCATATAATATAACGTAATATGCAGTGTATCATTGAAAATACCTTATATTATAACGTAATATGCAGTGTATCAATGAAAATACCTTGTAATATAACGTAATATGCAGTGTATCATTGAAAATACCTTATAATATAACGTAATATGCAGTGTATCATTGAAAATACCTAATAATATAACGTACATTGCAGCGTATCACTGAAAATACCTTCTAATATATCGTAGTTTATCATTAAAAATACCTTATAATATAACGTAATATACACTGTATCATTGAAAATACCTTATAATATAACGTAATATGCAGTGTATCATTGAAAATACCTTATAATATATAGTAGTTTATCATTGAAAATACCTTATAACATAACGTAATATACAGTGTAACATTGAAAATACCTTATCATATAACGTACTATGCAGCGTATCATTGAAAATACCTTATAATATATCGTAATATGCAGTGTATCATTGAAAATACCATATAATATAACGTAATATGCAGTGTATCATTGAAAATACCTTATATTATAACGTAATATGCAGTGTATCAATGAAAATACCTTATAATATAACGTAATATGCAGTGTATCATTGAAAATACCTTATAATATAACGTAATATGCAGTGTATCATTGAAAATACCTCCTAATATATCGTAGTTTATCATTGAAAATACCTTATAATATAACGAAATATGCAGTGTATCATTGAAAATACCTTATAATATGTCGTAGTTTATCATTGAAAATACCTTATAATATAACGTAATATGCAGTGTATCATTGAAAATGCCTTATAATGTAACGAAATATGCAGTGTATCATTGAAAATACCTTATAGTTAGTCGTAGTTTATCATTGAAAATACCTTATAATACAACGTAATATGCAGTGTATCATTGAAAATACCTTATAATATATCGTAGTTTATCATTGAAAATGCCTTATAATGAAACGGAATATGCAGTGTATCATTGAAAATACCTTATAATATAACGTAATATGCATTGTATCATTGAAAATACCTTATAATATAACGTAATTTGCAGTGTATCAATGAAAATACCTTATAATATAACGTGATATGCAATGTATCATTGAAAATAGCTTATAATATAACGTAATTTGTAGTGTATCTTTGAAAATACCTTATAATATAACGTAATATGCAGTGTATCATTGAAAATACCTTATAATATAACGTACTATGCAGCGTATCATTGAAAATACCTTATAATATATCGTAATATGCAGTGTATCATTGAAAATACCATATAATATAACGTAATATGCAGTGTATCATTGAAAATACCTAATAATATAACGTAATATGCAGTGTATCATTGAGAATACCTAATAATATAACGTACATTGCAGCGTATCACTGAAAATACCTTCTAATATATCGTAGTTTATCATTGAAAATACCTTATAATATAACGTAATATACACTGTATCATTGAAAATACCTTATAATATAACGTAATATGCAGTGTATCATTGAAAATACCTTATAATATATAGTAGTTTATCATTGAAAATACCTTATAACATAACGTAATATACAGTGTAACATTGAAAATACCTTATCATATAACGTACTATGCAGCGTATCATTGAAAATACCTTATAATATATCGTAATATGCAGTGTATCATTGAAAATACCATATAATATAACGTAATATGCAGTGTATCATTGAAAATACCTTATATTATAACGTAATATGCAGTGTATCAATGAAAATACCTTGTAATATAACGTAATATGCAGTGTATCATTGAAAATACATTATAATATAACGTAATATGCAGTGTATCATTGAAAATACCTTCTAATATATCGTAGTTTATCATTGAAAATACCTTATAATATAACGTAATATGCAGTGTATCATTGAAAATGCCTTATAATGTAACGTAATATGGAGTGTTTCAATGAAAATACCTTATAATATATAGTAGTTTATCATTGAAAATACCTTATAACATAACGTAATATACAGTGTAACATTGAAAATACCATATAATATAACGTAATATGCAGTGTATCATTGAAAATACCTTATATTATAACGTAATATGCAGTGTATCATTTAAAATACCTTGTAATATAACGTAATATGCAGTGTATCATTGAAAATACCTTATAATATAGCGTAATATGCAGTATATCATTGAAAATACCTTCTAATATATCGTAGTTTATCATTGAAAATACCTTATAATATAACGAAATATGCAGTGTATCATTGAAAATACCTTATAGTTAGTCGTAGTTTATCATTGAAAATACCTTATAATACAACGTAATATGCAGTGTATCATTGAAAATACCTTATAATATATCGTAGTTTATCATTGAAATTGCCTTATAATGAAACGGAATATGCAGTGTATCATTGAAAATACCTTATAATATAACGTAATATGCAGTGTATCATTGAAAATGCCTTATAATGTAACGTAATATGGAGTGTTTCAATGAAAATACCTTATAATACAACGTAATATGCAGTGTATCATTGAAAATACCTATTAATATAACGTAATATGCAGTGTATCATTGAAAATACCTAATAATATAACGTACATTGCAGCGTATCACTGAAAATACCTTCTAATATATCGTAGTTTATCATTGAAAATACCTTATAATATAGCGTAATATGCAGTGTATCATTGAAAATACCTTATAATATAACGAAATATGCAGTGTATCATTGAAAATACCTTATAATATGTCGTAGTTTATCATTGAAAATACCTTATAATATAACGTAATATGCAGTGTATCATTGAAAATGCCTTATAATGTAACGTAATATGGAGTGTTTCAATGAAAATACCTTATAATATATAGTAGTTTATCATTGAAAATACCTTATAACATAACGTAATATACAGTGTAACATTGAAAATACCATATAATATAACGTAATATGCAGTGTATCATTGAAAATACCTTATATTATAACGTAATATGCAGTGTATCATTTAAAATACCTTGTAATATAACGTAATATGCAGTGTATCATTGAAAATACCTTATAATATAACGTAATATGCAGTGTATCATTGAAAATACCTTCTAATATATCGTAGTTTATCATTGAAAATACCTTATAATATAACGAAATATGCAGTGTATCATTGAAAATACCTTATAGTTAGTCGTAGTTTATCATTGAAAATACCTTATAATATAACGTAATATGCAGTGTATCATTGAAAATACCTTATAATATATCGTAGTTTATCATTGAAAATGCCTTATAATGAAACGGAATATGCAGTGTATCATTGAAAATACCTTATAATATAACGTAATATGCATTGTATCATTGAAAATACCTTATAATATAACGTAATTTGCAGTGTATCAATGAAAATACCTTATAATATAACGTGATATGCAATGTATCATTGAAAATAGCTTATAATATAACGTAATTTGTAGTGTATCTTTGAAAATACCTTATAATATAACGTAATATGCAGTGTATCATTGAAAATACCTTATAATATAACGTACTATGCAGCGTATCATTGAAAATACCTTATAATATATCGTAATATGCAGTGTATCATTGAAAATACCATATAATATAACGTAATATGCAGTGTATCATTGAAAATACCTAATAATATAACGTAATATGCAGTGTATCATTGAAAATACCTAATAATATAACGTACATTGCAGCGTATCACTGAAAATACCTTCTAATATATCGTAGTTTATCATTAAAAATACCTTATAATATAACGTAATATACACTGTATCATTGAAAATACCTTATAATATAACGTAATATGCAGTGTATCATTGAAAATACCTTATAATATATAGTAGTTTATCATTGAAAATACCTTATAACATAACGTAATATACAGTGTAACATTGAAAATACCTTATCATATAACGTACTATGCAGCGTATCATTGAAAATACCTTATAATATATCGTAATATGCAGTGTATCATTGAAAATACCATATAATATAACGTAATATGCAGTGTATCATTGAAAATACCTTATATTATAACGTAATATGCAGTGTATCAATGAAAATACCTTGTAATATAACGTAATATGCAGTGTATCATTGAAAATACCTTATAATATAACGTAATATGCAGTGTATCATTGAAAATACCTCCTAATATATCGTAGTTTATCATTGAAAATACCTTATAATATAACGAAATATGCAGTGTATCATTGAAAATACCTTCTAATATATCGTAGTTTATCATTGAAAATACCTTATAATATAACGAAATATGCAGTGTATCATTGAAAATACCTTATAGTTAGTCGTAGTTTATCATTGAAAATACCTTATAATACAACGTAATATGCAGTGTATCATTGAAAATACCTTATAATATAACGTAATATGCAGTGTATCATTGAAAATACCTTATAATATATAGTAGTTTATCATTGAAAATACCTTATAACATAACGTAATATACAGTGTAACATTGAAAATACCTTATCATATAACGTACTATGCAGCGTATCATTGAAAATACCTTATAATATATCGTAATATGCAGTGTATCATTGAAAATACCATATAATATAACGTAATATGCAGTGTATCATTGAAAATACCTTATATTATAACGTAATATGCAGTGTATCAATGAAAATACCTTGTAATATAACGTAATATGCAGTGTATCATTGAAAATACCTTATAATATAACGTAATATGCAGTGTATCATTGAAAATACCTTCTAATATATCGTAGTTTATCATTGAAAATACCTTATAATATAACGTAATATGCAGTGTATCATTGAAAATGCCTTATAATGTAACGTAATATGGAGTGTTTCAATGAAAATACCTTATAATATATAGTAGTTTATCTTTGAAAATACCTTATAATATAACGTAATATGCAGTGTATCATTGAAAATACCTTATAATATAACGTACTATGCAGCGTATCATTGAAAATACCTTATAATATATCGTAATATGCAGTGTATCATTGAAAATACCATATAATATAACGTAATATGCAGTGTATCATTGAAAATACCTAATAATATAACGTAATATGCAGTGTATCATTGAAAATACCTAATAATATAACGTACATTGCAGCGTATCACTGAAAATACCTTCTAATATATCGTAGTTTATCATTAAAAATACCTTATAATATAACGTAATATACACTGTATCATTGAAAATACCTTATAATATAACGTAATATGCAGTGTATCATTGAAAATACCTTATAATATAACGTAATATGCAGTGTATCATTGAAAATACCTTCTAATATATCGTAGTTTATCATTGAAAATACCTTATAATATAACGAAATATGCAGTGTATCATTGAAAATACCTTATAATATGTCGTAGTTTATCATTGAAAATACCTTATAATATAACGTAATATGCAGTGTATCATTGAAAATGCCTTATAATGTAACGTAATATGGAGTGTTTCAATGAAAATACCTTATAATACAACGTAATATGCAGTGTATCATTGAAAATACCTATTAATATAACGTAATATGCAGTGTATCATTGAAAATACCTAATAATATAACGTACATTGCAGCGTATCACTGAAAATACCTTCTAATATATCGTAGTTTATCATTGAAAATACCTTATAATATAGCGTAATATGCAGTGTATCATTGAAAATACCTTATAATATAACGAAATATGCAGTGTATCATTGAAAATACCTTATAATATGTCGTAGTTTATCATTGAAAATACCTTATAATATAACGTAATATGCAGTGTATCATTGAAAATGCCTTATAATGTAACGTAATATGGAGTGTTTCAATGAAAATACCTTATAATATATAGTAGTTTATCATTGAAAATACCTTATAACATAACGTAATATACAGTGTAACATTGAAAATACCATATAATATAACGTAATATGCAGTGTATCATTGAAAATACCTTATATTATAACGTAATATGCAGTGTATCATTTAAAATACCTTGTAATATAACGTAATATGCAGTGTATCATTGAAAATACCTTATAATATAACGTAATATGCAGTGTATCATTGAAAATACCTTCTAATATATCGTAGTTTATCATTGAAAATACCTTATAATATAACGAAATATGCAGTGTATCATTGAAAATACCTTATAGTTAGTCGTAGTTTATCATTGAAAATACCTTATAATACAACGTAATATGCAGTGTATCATTGAAAATACCTTATAATATATAGTAGTTTATCATTGAAAATACCTTATAATGAAACGGAATATGCAGTGTATCATTGAAAATACCTTATAATATAACGTAATATGCATTGTATCATTGAAAATACCTTATAATATAACGTAATTTGCAGTGTATCAATGAAAATACCTTATAATATAACGTGATATGCAATGTATCATTGAAAATAGCTTATAATATAACGTAATTTGTAGTGTATCTTTGAAAATACCTTATAATATAACGTAATATGCAGTGTATCATTGAAAATACCTTATAATATAACGTACTATGCAGCGTATCATTGAAAATACCTTATAATATATCGTAATATGCAGTGTATCATTGAAAATACCATATAATATAACGTAATATGCAGTGTATCATTGAAAATACCTAATAATATAACGTAATATGCAGTGTATCATTGAAAATACCTAATAATATAACGTACATTGCAGCGTATCACTGAAAATACCTTCTAATATATCGTAGTTTATCATTGAAAATACCTTATAATATAACGTAATATACACTGTATCATTGAAAATACCTTATAATATAACGTAATATGCAGTGTATCATTGAAAATACCTTATAATATATAGTAGTTTATCATTGAAAATACCTTATAACATAACGTAATATACAGTGTAACATTGAAAATACCTTATCATATAACGTACTATGCAGCGTATCATTGAAAATACCTTATAATATAACGTAATATGCAGTGTATCATTGAAAATACCTCCTAATATATCGTAGTTTATCATTGAAAATACCTTATAATATAACGAAATATGCAGTGTATCATTGAAAATACCTTATAATATGTCGTAGTTTATCATTGAAAATACCTTATAATATAACGTAATATGCAGTGTATCATTGAAAATGCCTTATAATGTAACGTAATATGGAGTGTTTCAATGAAAATACCTTATAATATATAGTAGTTTATCATTGAAAATACCTTATAACATAACGAAATATACAGTGTAACATTGAAAATACCATATAATATAACGTAATATGCAGTGTATCATTGAAAATACCTTATATTATAACGTAATATGCAGTGTATCATTTAAAATACCTTGTAATATAACGTAATATGCAGTGTATCATTGAAAATACCTTATAATATAACGTAATATGCAGTGTATCATTGAAAATACCTTCTAATATATCGTAGATTATCATTGAAAATACCTTATAATATAACGAAATATGCAGTGTATCATTGAAAATACCTTATAGTTAGTCGTAGTTTATCATTGAAAATACCTTATAATACAACGTAATATGCAGTGTATCATTGAAAATACCTTATAATATATCGTAGTTTATCATTGAAAATGCCTTATAATGAAACGGAATATGCAGTGTATCATTGAAAATACCTTATAATATAACGTAATATGCATTGTATCATTGAAAATACCTTATAATATAACGTAATTTGCAGTGTATCAATGAAAATACCTTATAATATAACGTAATATGCAATGTATCATTGAAAATAGCTTATAATATAACGTAATTTGTAGTGTATCTTTGAAAATACCTTATAATATAACGTAATATGCAGTGTATCATTGAAAATACCTTATAATATAACGTACTATGCAGCGTATCATTGAAAATACCTTATAATATATCGTAATATGCAGTGTATCATTGAAAATACCATATAATATAACGTAATATGCAGTGTATCATTGAAAATACCTAATAATATAACGTAATATGCAGTGTATCATTGAAAATACCTAATAATATAACGTACATTGCAGCGTATCACTGAAAATACCTTCTAATATATCGTAGTTTATCATTGAAAATACCTTATAATATAACGTAATATACACTGTATCATTGAAAATACCTTATAATATAACGTAATATGCAGTGTATCATTGAAAATACCTTATAATATATAGTAGTTTATCATTGAAAATACCTTATAACATAACGTAATATACAGTGTAACATTGAAAATACCTTATCATATAACGTACTATGCAGCGTATCATTGAAAATACCTTATAATATATCGTAATATGCAGTGTATCATTGAAAATACCATATAATATAACGTAATATGCAGTGTATCATTGAAAATACCTTATATTATAACGTAATATGCAGTGTATCAATGAAAATACCTTGTAATATAACGTAATATGCAGTGTATCATTGAAAATACCTTATAATATAACGTAATATGCAGTGTATCATTGAAAATACCTCCTAATATATCGTAGTTTATCATTGAAAATACCTTATAATATAACGAAATATGCAGTGTATCATTGAAAATACCTTATAATATGTCGTAGTTTATCATTGAAAATACCTTATAACATAACGTAATATACAGTGTAACATTGAAAATACCATATAATATAACGTAATATGCAGTGTATCATTGAAAATACCTTATATTATAACGTAATATGCAGTGTATCATTTAAAATACCTTGTAATATAACGTAATATGCAGTGTATCATTGAAAATACCTTATAATATAACGTAATATGCAGTGTATCATTGAAAATACCTTCTAATATATCGTAGATTATCATTGAAAATACCTTATAATATAACGAAATATGCAGTGTATCATTGAAAATACCTTATAGTTAGTCGTAGTTTATCATTGAAAATACCTTATAATACAACGTAATATGCAGTGTATCATTGAAAATACCTTATAATATATCGTAGTTTATCATTGAAAATGCCTTATAATGAAACGGAATATGCAGTGTATCATTGAAAATACCTTATAATATGACGTAATATGCATTGTATCATTGAAAATACCTTATAATATAACGTAATTTGCAGTGTATCAATGAAAATACCTTATAATATAACGTGATATGCAATGTATCATTGAAAATAGCTTATAATATAACGTAATTTGTAGTGTATCTTTGAAAATACCTTATAATATAACGTAATATGCAGTGTATCATTGAAAATACCTTATAATATAACGTACTATGCAGCGTATCATTGAAAATACCTTATAATATATCGTAATATGCAGTGTATCATTGAAAATACCATATAATATAACGTAATATGCAGTGTATCATTGAAAATACCTTATAATATAACGTAATATGCAGTGTATCATTGAAAATACCTAATAATATAACGTACATTGCAGCGTATCACTGAAAATACCTTCTAATATATCGTAGTTTATCATTGAAAATACCTTATAATATAACGTAATATACACTGTATCATTGAAAATACCTTATAATATAACGTAATATGCAGTGTATCATTGAAAATACCTTATAATATATAGTAGTTTATCATTGAAAATACCTTATAACATAACGTAATATACAGTGTAACATTGAAAATACCTTATCATATAACGTACTATGCAGCGTATCATTGAAAATACCTTATAATATATCGTAATATGCAGTGTATCATTGAAAATACCATATAATATAACGTAATATGCAGTGAATCATTGAAAATACCTTATATTATAACGTAATATGCAGTGTATCAATGAAAATACCTTGTAATATAACGTAATATGCAGTGTATCATTGAAAATACCTTATAATATAACGTAATATGCAGTGTATCATTGAAAATACCTCCTAATATATCGTAGTTTATCATTGAAAATACCTTATAATATAACGAAATATGCAGTGTATCATTGAAAATACCTTATAATATGTCGTAGTTTATCATTGAAAATACCTTATAATATAACGTAATATGCAGTGTATCATTGAAAATGCCTTATAATGTAACGTAATATGGAGTGTTTCAATGAAAATACCTTATAATATATAGTAGTTTATCATTGAAAATACCTTATAACATAACGTAATATACAGTGTAACATTGAAAATACCATATAATATAACGTAATATGCAGTGTATCATTGAAAATACCTTATATTATAACGTAATATGCAGTGTATCATTTAAAATACCTTGTAATATAACGTAATATGCAGTGTATCATTGAAAATACCTTATAATATAACGTAATATGCAGTGTATCATTGAAAATACCTTCTAATATATCGTAGATTATCATTGAAAATACCTTATAATATAACGAAATATGCAGTGTATCATTGAAAATACCTTATAGTTAGTCGTAGTTTATCATTGAAAATACCTTATAATACAACGTAATATGCAGTGTATCATTGAAAATACCTTATAATATATCGTAGTTTATCATTGAAAATGCCTTATAATGAAACGGAATATGCAGTGTATCATTGAAAATACCTTATAATATAACGTAATATGCATTGTATCATTGAAAATACCTTATAATATAACGTAATTTGCAGTGTATCAATGAAAATACCTTATAATATAACGTGATATGCAATGTATCATTGAAAATAGCTTATAATATAACGTAATTTGTAGTGTATCTTTGAAAATACCTTATAATATAACGTAATATGCAGTGTATCATTGAAAATACCTTATAATATAACGTACTATGCAGCGTATCACTGAAAATACCTTATAATATATCGTAGTTTATCATTGAAAATACCTTATAATATAACGTAATATACACTGTATCATTGAAAATACCTTATAATATAACGTAATATGCAGTGTATCATTGAAAATACCTTATAATATATAGTAGTTTATCATTGAAAATACCTTATAACATAACGTAATATACAGTGTAACATTGAAAATACCTTATCATATAACGTACTATGCAGCGTATCATTGAAAATACCTTATAATATATCGTAATATGCAGTGTATCATTGAAAATACCATATAATATAACGTAATATGCAGTGTATCATTGAAAATACCTTATAATATGTCGTAGTTTATCATTGAAAATACCTTATAATATAACGTAATATGCAGTGTATCATTGAAAATGCCTTATAATGTAACGTAATATGGAGTGTTTCAATGAAAATACCTTATAATACAACGTAATATGCAGTGTATCATTGAAAATACCTATTAATATAACGTAATATGCAGTGTATCATTGAAAATACCTAATAATATAACGTACATTGCAGCGTATCACTGAAAATACCTTCTAATATATCGTAGTTTATCATTGAAAATACCTTATAATATAACGTAATATACAGTGTATCATTGAAAATACCTTATAATATAACGTAATATGCAGTGTATCATTGAAAATACCTTATAATATGTCGTAGTTTATCATTGAAAATACCTTATAATATATCGTAATATGCAGTGTATCATTGAAAATACCATATAATATAACGTAATATGCAGTGTATCATTGAAAATACCTTATAATATAGCGTAATATGCAGTGTATCATTGAAAATACCTTATAATATAACGAAATATGCAGTGTATCATTGAAAATACCTTATAATATGTCGTAGTTTATCATTGAAAATACCTTATAATATAACGTAATATGCAGTGTATCATTGAAAATGCCTTATAATGTAACGTAATATGGAGTGTTTCAATGAAAATACCTTATAATATATAGTAGTTTATCATTGAAAATACCTTATAACATAACGTAATATACAGTGTAACATTGAAAATACCTTATCATATAACGTACTATGCAGCGTATCATTGAAAATACCTTATAATATATCGTAATATGCAGTGTATCATTGAAAATACCATATAATATAACGTAATATGCAGTGAATCATTGAAAATACCTTATATTATAACGTAATATGCAGTGTATCAATGAAAATACCTTGTAATATAACGTAATATGCAGTGTATCATTGAAAATACCTTATAATATAACGTAATATGCAGTGTATCATTGAAAATACCTCCTAATATATCGTAGTTTATCATTGAAAATACCTTATAATATAACGAAATATGCAGTGTATCATTGAAAATACCTTATAATATGTCGTAGTTTATCATTGAAAATACCTTATAATATAACGTAATATGCAGTGTATCATTGAAAATGCCTTATAATGTAACGTAATATGGAGTGTTTCAATGAAAATACCTTATAATATATAGTAGTTTATCATTGAAAATACCTTATAACATAACGTAATATACAGTGTAACATTGAAAATACCATATAATATAACGTAATATGCAGTGTATCATTGAAAATACCTTATATTATAACGTAATATGCAGTGTATCATTTAAAATACCTTGTAATATAACGTAATATGCAGTGTATCATTGAAAATACCTTATAATATAACGTAATATGCAGTGTATCATTGAAAATACCTTCTAATATATCGTAGATTATCATTGAAAATACCTTATAATATAACGAAATATGCAGTGTATCATTGAAAATACCTTATAGTTAGTCGTAGTTTATCATTGAAAATACCTTATAATATAACGTAATATGCAGTGTATCATTGAAAATACCTTATAATATATCGTAGTTTATCATTGAAAATGCCTTATAATGAAACGGAATATGCAGTGTATCATTGAAAATACCTTATAATATAACGTAATATGCATTGTATCATTGAAAATACCTTATAATATAACGTAATTTGCAGTGTATCAATGAAAATACCTTATAATATAACGTGATATGCAATGTATCATTGAAAATAGCTTATAATATAACGTAATTTGTAGTGTATCTTTGAAAATACCTTATAATATAACGTAATATGCAGTGTATCATTGAAAATACCTTATAATATAACGTACTATGCAGCGTATCATTGAAAATACCTTATAATATATCGTAATATGCAGTGTATCATTGAAAATACCATATAATATAACGTAATATGCAGTGTATCATTGAAAATACCTAATAATATAACGTAATATGCAGTGTATCATTGAAAATACCTAATAATATAACGTACATTGCAGCGTATCACTGAAAATACCTTCTAATATATCGTAGTTTATCATTGAAAATACCTTATAATATAACGTAATATACACTGTATCATTGAAAATACCTTATAATATAACGTAATATGCAGTGTATCATTGAAAATACCTTATAATATGTCGTAGTTTATCATTGAAAATACCTTATAACATAACGTAATATACAGTGTAACATTGAAAATACCTTATCATATAACGTACTATGCAGCGTATCATTGAAAATACCTTATAATATATCGTAATATGCAGTGTATCATTGAAAATACCATATAATATAACGTAATATGCAGTGTATCATTGAAAATACCTTATAATATGTCGTAGTTTATCATTGAAAATACCTTATAATATAACGTAATATGCAGTGTATCATTGAAAATGCCTTATAATGTAACGTAATATGGAGTGTTTCAATGAAAATACCTTATAATACAACGTAATATGCAGTGTATCATTGAAAATACCTATTAATATAACGTAATATGCAGTGTATCATTGAAAATACCTAATAATATAACGTACATTGCAGCGTATCACTGAAAATACCTTCTAATATATCGTAGTTTATCATTGAAAATACCTTATAATATAACGTAATATACAGTGTATCATTGAAAATACCTTATAATATAACGTAATATGCAGTGTATCATTGAAAATACCTTATAATATGTCGTAGTTTATCATTGAAAATACCTTATAATATATCGTAATATGCAGTGTATCATTGAAAATACCATATAATATAACGTAATATGCAGTGTATCATTGAAAATACCTTATAATATAGCGTAATATGCATTGTATCATTGAAAATACCTTATAATATAACGTAATTTGCAGTGTATCAATGAAAATACCTTATAATATAACGTGATATGCAATGTATCATTGAAAATAGCTTATAATATAACGTAATTTGTAGTGTATCTTTGAAAATACCTTATAATATAACGTAATATGCAGTGTATCATTGAAAATACCTTATATTATAACGTAATATGCAGTGTATCATTTAAAATACCTTGTAATATAACGTAATATGCAGTGTATCATTGAAAATACCTTATAATATAACGTAATATGCAGTGTATCATTGAAAATACCTTATAATATATAGTAGTTTATCATTGAAAATACCTTATAACATAACGTAATATACAGTGTAACATTGAAAATACCTTATAATATAACGTACTATGCAGCGTATCATTGAAAATACCTTATAATATATCGTAATATGCAGTGTATCATTGAAAATACCATATAATATAATGTAATATGCAGTGTATCATTGAAAATACCTTATATTATAACGTAATATGCAGTGTATCAATGAAAATACCTTGTAATATAACGTAATATGCAGTGTATCATTGAAAATACCTTATAATATAACGTAATATGCAGTGTATCATTGAAAATACCTCCTAATATATCGTAGTTTATCATTAAAAATACCTTATAATATAACGAAATATGCAGTGTATCATTGAAAATACCTTATAATATGTCGTAGTTTATCATTGAAAATACCTTATAATATAACGTAATATGCAGTGTATCATTGAAAATGCCTTATAATGTAACGTAATATGGAGTGTTTCAATGAAAATACCTTATAATACAACGTAATATGCAGTGTATCATTGAAAATACCTATTAATATAACGTAATATGCAGTGTATCATTGAAAATACCTAATAATATAACGTACATTGCAGCGTATCACTGAAAATACCTTCTAATATATCGTAGTTTATCATTGAAAATACCTTATAATATAACGTAATATACAGTGTATCATTGAAAATACCTTATAATATAACGTAATATGCAGTGTATCATTGAAAATACCTTATAATATGTCGTAGTTTACCATTGAAAATACCTTATAATATAACGTAATATGCAGTGTATCATTGAAAATGCCTTATAATGTAACGTAATATGGAGTGTTTCAATGAAAATACCTTATAATATATAGTAGTTTATCATTGAAAATACCTTATAACATAACGTAATATACAGTGTAACATTGAAAATACCATATAATATAACGTAATATGCAGTGTATCATTGAAAATACCTTATATTATAACGTAATATGCAGTGTATCATTTAAAATACCTTGTAATATAACGTAATATGCAGTGTATCATTGAAAATACCTTATAATATAACGTAATATGCAGTGTATCATTGAAAATACCTTCTAATATATCGTAGTTTATCATTGAAAATACCTTATAATATAACGAAATATGCAGTGTATCATTGAAAATACCTTATAGTTAGTCGTAGTTTATCATTGAAAATACCTTATAATACAACGTCATATGCAGTGTATCATTGAAAATACCTTATAATATAACGTAATATACAGTGTATCATTGAAAATACCTTATAATATAGCGTACTATGCAGTGTATCATTGAAAATACCTTATAATATAACGTAATATGCAGTGTATCATTGAAAATACCTTATAATATAACGTAATATGCAGTGTATCATTGAAAATACCTTATAATATAGCGTAATATGCAGTATATCATTGAAAATACCTTATAATATAGCGTAATATGCAGTGTATCATTGAAAATACCGTATAATATAACGAAATATGCAGTGAATCATTGAAAATACCTTATAATATGTCGTAGTTTATCATTGAAAATACCTTATAATATAACGTAATATGCAGTGTATCATTGAAAATGCCTTATAATGTAACGTAATATGGAGTGTTTCAATGAAAATACCTTATAATACAACGTAATATGCAGTGTATCATTGAAAATACCTAATAATATAACGTAATATGCAGTGTATCATTGAAAATACCTAATAATATAACGTACATTGCAGCGTATCACTGAAAATACCTTCTAATATATCGTAGTTTATCATTGAAAATACCTTATAATATAACGTAATATACAGTGTATCATTGAAAATACCTTATAATATAACGTAATATGCAGTGTGTCATTGAAAATACCTTATAATATGTCGTAGTTTATCATTGAAAATACCTTATAATATAACGTAATATGCAGTGTATCATTGAAAATGCCTTATAATGTAACGTAATATGGAGTGTTTCAATGAAAATACCTTATAATATATAGTAGTTTATCATTGAAAATACCTTATAACATAACGTAATATACAGTGTAACATTGAAAATACCATATAATATAACGTAATATGCAGTGTATCATTGAAAATACCTTATATTATAACGTAATATGCAGTGTATCATTTAAAATACCTTGTAATATAACGTAATATGCAGTGTATCATTGAAAATACCTTATAATATAACGTAATATGCTGTGTATCATTGAAAATACCTTCTAATATATCGTAGTTTATCATTGAAAATACCTTATAATATAACGAAATATGCAGTGTATCATTGAAAATACCTTATAGTTAGTCGTAGTTTATCATTGAAAATACCTTATAATACAACGTCATATGCAGTGTATCATTGAAAATACCTTATAATATAACGTAATATACAGTGTATTATTGAAAATACCTTATAATATAGCGTACTATGCAGTGTATCATTGAAAATACCTTATAATATAACGTAATATGCAGTGTATCATTGAAAATACCTTATAATATAACGTAATATGCAGTGTATCATTGAAAATACCTTATAATATAGCGTAATATGCAGTATATCATTGAAAATACCTTATAATATAGCGTAATATGCAGTGTATCATTGAAAATACCGTATAATATAACGAAATATGCAGTGTATCATTGAAAATACCTTATAATATGTCGTAGTTTATCATTGAAAATACCTTATAATATAACGTAATATGCAGTGTATCATTGAAAATGCCTTATAATGTAACGTAATATGGAGTGTTTCAATGAAAATACCTTATAATACAACGTAATATGCAGTGTGTCATTGAAAATACCTAATAATATAACGTAATATGCAGTGTATCATTGAAAATACCTAATAATATAACGTACATTGCAGCGTATCACTGAAAATACCTTCTAATATATCGTAGTTTATCATTGAAAATACCTTATAATATAACGTAATATACAGTGTATCATTGAAAATACCTTATAATATAACGTAATATGCAGTGTGTCATTGAAAATACCTTATAATATATAGTAGTTTATCATTGAAAATACCTTATAACATAACGTAATATACAGTGTAACATTGAAAATACCTTATAATATAACGTACTATGCAGCGTATCATTGAAAATACCTTATAATATATCGTAATATGCAGTGTATCATTGAAAATACCATATAATATAACGTAATATGCAGTGTATCATTGAAAATACCTTATATTATAACGTAATATGCAGTGTATCATTGAAAATACCTTGTAATATAACGTAATATGCAGTGTATCATTGAAAATACCTTATAATATAACGAAATATGCAGTGTATCACTGAAAATACCTTATAATATAGCGTAATATGCAGTGTATCATTGAAAATACCTTATAATATATCGTAGTTTATCATTGAAAATGCCTTATAATGAAACGGAATATGCAGTGTATCATTGAAAATACCTTATAATATAACGTAATATGCATTGTATCATTGAAAATTCCTTATAATATAACGTAATTTGCAGTGTATCAATGAAAATACCTTATAATATAACGTGATATGCAATGTATCATTGAAAATAGCTTATAATATAACGTAATTTGTAGTGTATCTTTGAAAATACCTTATAATATAACGTAATATGCAGTGTATCATTGAAAATAACTTATAATATAACGAAATAAGCAGTGTGTCATTGAAAAGACCTTGTAATATAACGAAATATGCAGTGTATCATTGAAAATACCTTATAATATGTCGTAGTTTAACATTGAAAATACATAATAATATAACGTAATATGCAGTGTATCATAGAAAATAACTTATAATATAACGAAATATGCAGTGTATCACTGAAAATACCTTCTAATATATCGTAGTTTATCATTGAAAATACCTTATAATATAACGTACTATGCAGCGTATCATTGAAAATACCTTATAATATATCGTAATATGCAGTGTATCATTGAAAATACCATATAATATAACGTAATATGCAGTGTATCATTGAAAATACCTTATATTATAACGTAATATGCAGTGTATCATTGATAATACCTTGTAATATAACGTAATATGCAGTGTATCATTGAAAATACCTTATAATATAACGTAATATGCAGTGTATCATTGAAAATACCTAATAATATAACGTACATTGCAGCGTATCACTGAAAATACCTTCTAATATATCGTAGTTTATCATTGAAAATACCTTATAATATAACGTAATATGCAGTGTATCATTGAAAATACCTTGTAATATAACGTAATATGCAGTGTATCATTGAAAATACCATATAATATAACGTAATATGCAGTGTATCATTGAAAATACCTTATATTATAACGTAATATGCAGTGTATCATTGAAAATACCTTGTAATATAACGTAATATGCAGTGTATCATTGAAAATACCTTATAATATAACGTAATATGCAGTGTATCATTGAAAATACCTTCTAATATATCGTAGTTTATCATTGAAAATACCTTATAATATAACGAAATATACAGTGTATCATTGAAAATACCTTATAATATAACGTAATATGCAGTGTGTCATTGAAAATACCTTATAATATGTCGTAGTTTATCATTGAAAATACCTTATAATATAACGTAATATGCAGTGTATCATTGAAAATGCCTTATAATGTAACGTAATATGGAGTGTTTCAATGAAAATACCTTATAATATATAGTAGTTTATCATTGAAAATACCTTATAACATAACGTAATATACAGTGTAACATTGAAAATACCATATAATATAACGTAATATGCAGTGTATCATTGAAAATACCTTATATTATAAGGTAATATGCAGTGTATCATTTAAAATACCTTATAATATAACGTAATATGCAGTGTATCATTGAAAATACCTTATAATATAACGTAATATGCAGTGTATCATTGAAAATACCTTCTAATATATCGTAGTTTATCATTGAAAATACCTTATAATATAACGAAATATGCAGTGTATCATTGAAAAAACCTTATAGTTAGTCGTAGTTTATCATTGAAAATACCTTATAATACAACGTCATATGCAGTGTATCATTGAAAATACCTTATAATATAACGTAATATACAGTGTATCATTGAAAATACCTTATAATATAGCGTACTATGCAGTGTATCATTGAAAATACCTTATAATATAACGTAATATGCAGTGTATCATTGAAAATACCTTATAATATAACGTAATATGCAGTGTATCATTGTAAATACCTTATAATATAGCGTAATATGCAGTATATCATTGAAAATACCTTATAATATAGCGTAATATGCAGTGTATCATTGAAAATACCGTATAATATAACGAAATATGCAGTGTATCATTGAAAATACCTTATAATATGTCGTAGTTTATCATTGAAAATACCTTATAATATAACGTAATATGCAGTGTATCATTGAAAATGCCTTATAATGTAACGTAATATGGAGTGTTTCAATGAAAATACCTTATAATACAACGTAATATGCAGTGTGTCGTTGAAAATACCTAATAATATAACGTAATATGCAGTGTATCATTGAAAATACCTAATAATATAACGTACATTGCAGCGTATCACTGAAAATACCTTCTAATATATCGTAGTTTATCATTGAAAATACCTTATAATATAACGTAATATACAGTGTATCATTGAAAATACCTTATAATATAACGTAATATGCAGTGTGTCATTGAAAATACCTTATAATATATAGTAGTTTATCATTGAAAATACCTTATAACATAACGTAATATACAGTGTAACATTGAAAATACCTTATAATATAACGTACTATGCAGCGTATCATTGAAAATACCTTATAATATATCGTAATATGCAGTGTATCATTGAAAATACCATATAATATAACGTAATATGCAGTGTATCATTGAAAATACCTTGTAATATAACGTAATATGCAGTGTATCATTGAAAATACCATATAATATAACGTAATATGCAGTGTATCATTGAAAATACCTTATATTATAACGTAATATGCAGTGTATCATTGAAAATACCTTGTAATATAACGTAATATGCAGTGTATCATTGAAAATACCTTATAATATAACGTAATATGCAGTGTATCATTCAAAATACCTTCTAATATATCGTAGTTTATCATTGAAAATACCTTATAATATAACGAAATATACAGTGTATCATTGAAAATACCTTATAATATAACGTAATATGCAGTGTGTCATTGAAAATACCTTATAATATGTCGTAGTTTATCATTGAAAATACCTTATAATATAACGTAATATGCAGTGTATCATTGAAAATGCCTTATAATGTAACGTAATATGGAGTGTTTCAATGAAAATACCTTATAATATATAGTAGTTTATCATTGAAAATACCTTATAACATAACGTAATATACAGTGTAACATTGAAAATACCTTATAATATAACGTAATATGCAGTGTATCATTGAAAATACCTTATATTATAACGTAATATGCAGTGTATCATTTAAAATACCTTGTAATATAACGTAATATGCAGTGTATCATTGAAAATACCTTATAATATAACGTAATATGCAGTGTATCATTGAAAATACCTTCTAATATATCGTAGTTTATCATTGAAAATACCTTATAATATAACGAAATATGCAGTGTATCATTGAAAAAACCTTATAGTTAGTCGTAGTTTATCATTGAAAATACCTTATAATACAACGTCATATGCAGTGTATCATTGAAAATACCTTATAATATAACGTAATATACAGTGTATCATTGAAAATACCTTATAATATAGCGTACTATGCAGTGTATCATTGAAAATACCTTATAATATAACGTAATATGCAGTGTATCATTGAAAATACCTTATAATATAACGTAATATGCAGTGTATCATTGTAAATACCTTATAATATAGCGTAATATGCAGTATATCATTGAAAATACCTTATAATATAGCGTAATATGCAGTGTATCATTGAAAATACCGTATAATATAACGAAATATGCAGTGTATCATTGAAAATACCTTATAATATGTCGTAGTTTATCATTGAAAATACCTTATAATATAACGTAATATGCAGTGTATCATTGAAAATGCCTTATAATGTAACGTAATATGGAGTGTTTCAATGAAAATACCTTATAATACAACGTAATATGCAGTGTGTCATTGAAAATACCTAATAATATAACGTAATATGCAGTGTATCATTGAAAATACCTAATAATATAACGTACATTGCAGCGTATCACTGAAAATACCTTCTAATATATCGTAGTTTATCATTGAAAATACCTTATAATATAACGTAATATACAGTGTATCATTGAAAATACCTTATAATATAACGTAATATGCAGTGTGTCATTGAAAATACCTTATAATATATAGTAGTTTATCATTGAAAATACCTTATAACATAACGTAATATACAGTGTAACATTGAAAATACCTTATAATATAACGTACTATGCAGCGTATCATTGAAAATACCTTATAATATATCGTAATATGCAGTGTATCATTGAAAATACCATATAATATAACGTAATATGCAGTGTATCATTGAAAATACCTTATATTATAACGTAATATGCAGTGTATCATTGAAAATACCTTGTAATATAACGTAATATGCAGTGTATCATTGAAAATACCTTATAATATAACGAAATATGCAGTGTATCACTGAAAATACCTTATAATATAGCGTAATATGCAGTGTATCATTGAAAATACCTTATAATATATCGTAGTTTATCATTGAAAATGCCTTATAATGAAACGGAATATGCAGTGTATCATTGAAAATACCTTATAATATAACGTAATATGCATTGTATCATTGAAAATTCCTTATAATATAACGTAATTTGCAGTGTATCAATGAAAATACCTTATAATATAACGTGATATGCAATGTATCATTGAAAATAGCTTATAATATAACGTAATTTGTAGTGTATCTTTGAAAATACCTTATAATATAACGTAATATGCAGTGTATCATTGAAAATAACTTATAATATAACGAAATAAGCAGTGTGTCATTGAAAAGACCTTGTAATATAACGAAATATGCAGTGTATCATTGAAAATACCTTATAATATGTCGTAGTTTAACATTGAAAATACATAATAATATAACGTAATATGCACTGTATCATAGAAAATAACTTATAATATAACGAAATATGCAGTGTATCATTGAAAATACCTTATAATATGTCGTAGTTTAACATTGAAAATACATAATAATATAACGTAATATGCAGTGTATCATAGAAAATAACTTATAATATAACGAAATATGCAGTGTATCATTGAAAATACCTTATAATATAACGTAATATGCAGTGTATCATTGAAAATACCTAATAATATAACGTACATTGCAGCGTATCACTGAAAATACCTTCTAATATATCGTAGTTTATCATTGAAAATACCTTATAATATAACGTAATATGCAGTGTATCATTGAAAATACCTTGTAATATAACGTAATATGCAGTGTATCATTGAAAATACCTTATAATATAACGAAATATGCAGTGTATCACTGAAAATACCTTATAATATAGCGTAATATGCAGTGTATCATTGAAAATACCTTATAATATATCGTAGTTTATCATTGAAAATGCCTTATAATGAAACGGAATATGCAGTGTATCATTGAAAATACCTTATAATATAACGTAATATGCATTGTATCATTGAAAATTCCTTATAATATAACGTAATTTGCAGTGTATCAATGAAAATACCTTATAATATAACGTGATATGCAATGTATCATTGAAAATAGCTTATAATATAACGTAATTTGTAGTGTATCTTTGAAAATACCTTATAATATAACGTAATATGCAGTGTATCATTGAAAATAACTTATAATATAACGAAATAAGCAGTGTGTCATTGAAAAGACCTTGTAATATAACGAAATATGCAGTGTATCATTGAAAATACCTTATAATATGTCGTAGTTTAACATTGAAAATACATAATAATATAACGTAATATGCAGTGTATCATAGAAAATAACTTATAATATAACGAAATATGCAGTGTATCATTGAAAATACCTTATAATATGTCGTAGTTTAACATTGAAAATACATAATAATATAACGTAATATGCAGTGTATCATAGAAAATAACTTATAATATAACGAAATATGCAGTGTATCATTGAAAATACCTTATAATATAACGTAATATGCAGTGTATCATTGAAAATACCTAATAATATAACGTACATTGCAGCGTATCACTGAAAATACCTTCTAATATATCGTTGTTTATCATTGAAAATACCTTATAATATAACGTAATATGCAGTGTATCATTGAAAATACCTTGTAATATAACGTAATATGCAGTGTATCATTGAAAATACCATATAATATAACGTAATATGCAGTGTATCACTGAAAATACCTTATATTATAACGTAATATGCAGTGTATCATTGAAAATACCTTGTAATATAACGTAATATGCAGTGTATCATTGAAAATACCTTATAATATAACGTAATATGCAGTGTATCATTGAAAATACCTTCTAATATATCGTAGTTTATCATTGAAAATACCTTATAATATAATTAAATATGCAGTGTATCATTGAAAATACCTTATAATATGTCGTAGTTTATCATTGAAAATACCTTATAATATAACGTAATATGCAGTGTATCATTGAAAATGCCTTATAATGTAACGTAATATGGAGTGTTTCAATGAAAATACCTTATAATACAACGTAATATGCAGTGTATCATTGAAAATACCTATTAATATAACGTAATATGCAGTGTATCATTGAAAATACCTAATAATATAACGTACATTGCAGCGTATCACTGAAAATACCTTCTAATATATCGTAGTTTATCATTGAAAATACCTTATAATATAACGTAATATACAGTGTATCATTGAAAATATCTTATAATATAACGTAATATGCAGTGTATCATTGAAAATACCTTATAATATATAGTAGTTTATCATTGAAAATACCTTATAACATAACGTAATATACAGTGTAACATTGAAAATACCTTATAATATAACGTACTATGCAGCGTATCATTGAAAATACCTTATAATATATCGTAATATGCAGTGTATCATTGAAAATACCATATAATATAACGTAATATGCAGTGTATCATTGAAAATACCTTATAATATAGCGTAATATGCAGTGTATCATTGAAAATACCTTATAATATAACGAAATATGCAGTGTATCATTGAAAATACCTTATAATATGTCGTAGTTTATCATTGAAAATACCTTATAATATAACGTAATATACAGTGTATCATTGAAAATACCTTATAATATAACGTAATATGCAGTGTGTCATTGAAAATACCTTATAATATATAGTAGTTTATCATTGAAAATACCTTATAACATAACGTAATATACAGTGTAACATTGAAAATACCTTATAATATAACGTACTATGCAGCGTATCATTGAAAATACCTTATAATATATCGTAATATGCAGTGTATCATTGAAAATACCATATAATATAACGTAATATGCAGTGTATCATTGAAAATACCTTATATTATAACGTAATATGCAGTGTATCATTGAAAATACCTTGTAATATAACGTAATATGCAGTGTATCATTGAAAATACCTTATAATATAACGAAATATGCAGTGTATCACTGAAAATACCTTATAATATAGCGTAATATGCAGTGTATCATTGAAAATACCTTATAATATATCGTAGTTTATCATTGAAAATGCCTTATAATGAAACGGAATATGCAGTGTATCATTGAAAATACCTTATAATATAACGTAATATGCATTGTATCATTGAAAATTCCTTATAATATAACGTAATTTGCAGTGTATCAATGAAAATACCTTATAATATAACGTGATATGCAATGTATCATTGAAAATAGCTTATAATATAACGTAATTTGTAGTGTATCTTTGAAAATACCTTATAATATAACGTAATATGCAGTGTATCATTGAAAATAACTTATAATATAACGAAATAAGCAGTGTGTCATTGAAAAGACCTTGTAATATAACGAAATATGCAGTGTATCATTGAAAATACCTTATAATATGTCGTAGTTTAACATTGAAAATACATAATAATATAACGTAATATGCAGTGTATCATAGAAAATAACTTATAATATAACGAAATATGCAGTGTATCACTGAAAATACCTTCTAATATATCGTAGTTTATCATTGAAAATAGCTTATAATATAACGTACTATGCAGCGTATAATTGAAAATACCTTATAATATATCGTAATATGCAGTGTATCATTGAAAATACCATATAATATAACGTAATATGCAGTGTATCATTGAAAATACCTTATATTATAACGTAATATGCAGTGTATCATTGAAAATACCTTGTAATATAACGTAATATACAGTGTATCATTGAAAATACCTTATAATATAACGTAATATGCAGTGTATCATTGAAAATACCTTATAATATATAGTAGTTTATCATTGAAAATACCTTATAACATAACGTAATATACAGTGTAACATTGAAAATACCTTATAATATAACGTACTATGCAGCGTATCATTGAAAATACCTTATAATATATCGTAATATGCAGTGTATCATTGAAAATACCTTATAATATAACGTAATATGCAGTGTATCATTGAAAATACCTTATAATATAACGAAATATGCAGTGTATCACTGAAAATACCTTATAATATAGCGTAATATGCAATGTATCATTGAAAATACCTTATAATATATCGTAGTTTATCATTGAAAATGCCTTATAATGAAACGGAATATGCAGTGTATCATTGAAAATACCTTATAATATAACGTGATATGCAATGTATCATTGAAAATAGCTTATAATATAACGTAATTTGTAGTGTATCTTTGAAAATACCTTATAATATAACGTAATATGCAGTGTATCATTGAAAATAACTTATAATATAACGAAATAAGCAGTGTGTCATTGAAAAGACCTTGTAATATAACGAAATATGCAGTGTATCATTGAAAATACCTTATAATATATAGTAGTTTATCATTGAAAATACCTTATAACATAACGTAATATACAGTGTAACATTGAAAATACCATATAATATAACGTAATATGCAGTGTATCATTGAAAATACCTTATATTATAACGTAATATGCAGTGTATCATTGAAAATACCTTGTAATATAACGTAATATGCAGTGTATCATTGAAAATACCTTATAATATAACGTAATATGCAGTGTATCATTGAAAATACCTTCTAATATATCGTAGTTTATCATTGAAAATACCTTATAATATAACGAAATATGCAGTGTTTCATTGAAAATACCTTATAGTTAGTCGTAGTTTATCATAGAAAATACCTTATAATACAACGTAATATGCAGTGTATCATTGAAAATACCTTATAATATAACGTAATATACAGTGTATCATTGAAAATACCTTATAATATAGCGTACTATGCAGTGTATCATTGAAAATACCTTATAATATAACGTAATATGCAGTGTATCATTGAAAATACCTTATAATATAACGAAATATGCAGTGTATCACTGAAAATACCTTATAATATAGCGTAATATGCAGTGTATCATTGAAAATACCTTATAATATATCGTAGTTTATCATTGAAAATGCCTTATAATGAAACGGAATATGCAGTGTATCATTGAAAATACCTTATAATATAACGTAATATGCATTGTATCATTGAAAATACCTTATAATATAACGTAATTTGCAGTGTATCAATGAAAATACCTTATAATATAACGTGATATGCAATGTATCATTGAAAATAGCTTATAATATAACGTAATTTGTAGTGTATCTTTGAAAATACCTTATAATATAACGTAATATGCAGTGTATCATTGAAAATAACTTATAATATAACGAAATAAGCAGTGTGTCATTGAAAATACCTTGTAATATAACGTAATATGCAGTGTATCATTGAAAATACCTTATAATATGTCGTAGTTTAACATTGAAAATACCTTATAATATAACGAAATATGCAGTGTATCACTGAAAATACCTTCTAATATATCGTAGTTTATCATTGAAAATAGCTTATAATATAACGTACTATGCAGCGTATAATTGAAAATACCTTATAATATATCGTAATATGCAGTGTATCATTGAAAATACCTTATAATATAACGTAATATGCAGTGTATCATTGAAAATACCTTATATTATAACGTAATATGCAGTGTATCATTGAAAATACCTTGTAATATAACGTAATATACAGTGTATCATTGAAAATACCTTATAATATAACGTAATATGCAGTGTATCATTGAAAATACCTTATAATATATAGTAGTTTATCATTGAAAATACCTTATAACATAACGTAATATACAGTGTAACATTGAAAATACCTTATAATATAACGTACTATGCAGCGTATCATTGAAAATACCTTATAATATATCGTAATATGCAGTGTATCATTGAAAATACCTTATAATATAACGTAATATGCAGTGTATCATTGAAAATACCTTATAATATAACGAAATATGCAGTGTATCACTGAAAATACCTTATAATATAGCGTAATATGCAATGTATCATTGAAAATACCTTATAATATATCGTAGTTTATCATTGAAAATGCCTTATAATGAAACGGAATATGCAGTGTATCATTGAAAATACCTTATAATATAACGTAATATGCATTGTATCATTGAAAATACCTTATAATATAACGTAATTTGCAGTGTATCAATGAAAATACCTTATAATATAACGTGATATGCAATGTATCATTGAAAATAGCTTATAATATAACGTAATTTGTAGTGTATCTTTGAAAATACCTTATAATATAACGTAATATGCAGTGTATCATTGAAAATAACTTATAATATAACGAAATAAGCAGTGTGTCATTGAAAAGACCTTGTAATATAACGAAATATGCAGTGTATCATTGAAAATACCTTATAATATATAGTAGTTTATCATTGAAAATACCTTATAACATAACGAAATATACAGTGTAACATTGAAAATACCATATAATATAACGTAATATGCAGTGTATCATTGAAAATACCTTATATTATAACGTAATATGCAGTGTATCATTGAAAATACCTTGTAATATAACGTAATATGCAGTGTATCATTGAAAATACCTTATAATATAACGTAATATGCAGTGTATCATTGAAAATACCTTCTAATATATCGTAGTTTATCATTGAAAATACCTTATAATATAACGAAATATGCAGTGTTTCATTGAAAATACCTTATAGTTAGTCGTAGTTTATCATAGAAAATACCTTATAATACAACGTAATATGCAGTGTATCATTGAAAATACCTTATAATATAACGTAATATACAGTGTATCATTGAAAATACCTTATAATATAGCGTACTATGCAGTGTATCATTGAAAATACCTTATAATATAACGTAATATGCAGTGTATCATTGAAAATACCTTATAATATAACGAAATATGCAGTGCATCACTGAAAATACCTTATAATATAGCGTAATATGCAGTGTATCATTGAAAATACCTTCTAATATATCGTAGTTTATCATTGAAAATACCTTATAATATAACGAAATATGCAGTGTTTCATTGAAAATACCTTATAGTTAGTCGTAGTTTATCATAGAAAATACCTTATAATACAACGTAATATGCAGTGTATCATTGAAAATACCTTATAATATAACGTAATATACAGTGTATCATTGAAAATACCTTATAATATAGCGTACTATGCAGTGTATCATTGAAAATACCTTATAATATAACGTAATATGCAGTGTATCATTGAAAATACCTTATAATATAACGAAATATGCAGTGTATCACTGAAAATACCTTATAATATAGCGTAATATGCAGTGTATCATTGAAAATACCTTATAATATATCGTAGTTTATCATTGAAAATGCCTTATAATGAAACGGAATATGCAGTGTATCATTGAAAATACCTTATAATATAACGTAATATGCATTGTATCATTGAAAATACCTTATAATATAACGTAATTTGCAGTGTATCAATGAAAATACCTTATAATATAACGTGATATGCAATGTATCATTGAAAATAGCTTATAATATAACGTAATTTGTAGTGTATCTTTGAAAATACCTTATAATATAACGTAATATGCAGTGTATCATTGAAAATAACTTATAATATAACGAAATAAGCAGTGTGTCATTGAAAAGACCTTGTAATATAACGAAATATGCAGTGTATCATTGAAAATACCTTATAATATGTCGTAGTTTAACATTGAAAATACCTTATAATATATCGTAATATGCAGTGTATCATTGAAAATACCATATAATATAACGTAATATGAAGTGTATCATTGAAAATACCTTATAATATATCGTAATATGCAGTGTATCATTGAAAATACCATATAATATAACGTAATATGCAGTGTATCATTGAAAACACCTTATAATATAACGAAATATGCAGTGTATCATTGAAAATACCTTATAATATGTCGTAGTTTAACATTGAAAATACCCAATAATATAACGTAATATGCAGTGTATCTTTGAAAATACCTTATAATACAACGTAATATGCAGTGTATCATTGAAAATACCTTATAATATAACGTAATATGCAGTATATCATTTAAAATACCTTATAATAAAGCGTAATATGCAGTGTATCATTGAAAATACCTTATAATATATCGTAGTTTATCATTGAAAATGCCTTATAATGTAACGTAATATGGAGTGTTTCAATGAAAATACCTTATAATATAACGGAATATGCAGAGTATCATTGAAAATACCTTATAATATAACGGAATTTGTAGTGTATCATTGAAAATACCTTATAATATAACGAAATATGCAGTGTGTCATTGAACATACCTTATATTATGTCGTAGTTTATCATTGAAAATACCTTATAGTATAACGTAATATGCAGTGTATCATTGAAAATACCTTATAACATAACGTAAATTGCAGAGTATCATTGAAAATACCTTATGATATAACGTAATATGCAGTGTATCATTGAAAATAACTTATAATATAACGTAATATGCAGTGTGTCATTGAAAAGACATTATAATATAACGTAATATGCAGTTTATCATTGAAAATACCTTATAGTATAATGTAATATGCAGTGTATCATTGAAAATAACTTATAATATAACGAAATAAGCAGTGTGTCATTGAAAATACCTTATAATATATCGTAGTTTATCATTGAAAATGCCTTATAATGAAACGGAATATGCAGTGTATCATTGAAAATACCTTATAATATAACGTAATATGCATTGTATCATTGAAAATACCTTATAATATAACGTAATTTGCAGTGTATCAATGAAAATACCTTATAATATAACGTGATATGCAATGTATCATTGAAAATAGCTTATAATATAACGTAATTTGTAGTGTATCTTTGAAAATACCTTATAATATAACGTAATATGCAGTGTATCATTGAAAATAACTTATAATATAACGAAATAAGCAGTGTGTCATTGAAAAGACCTTGTAATATAACGAAATATGCAGTGTATCATTGAAAATACCTTATAATATGTCGTAGTTTAACATTGAAAATATCTTATAATATATCGTAATATGCAGTGTATCATTGAAAATACCATATAATATAACGTAATATGCAGTATATCATTTAAAATACCTTATAATAAAGCGTAATATGCAGTGTATCATTGAAAATACCTTATAATATATCGTAGTTTATCATTGAAAATGCCTTATAATGTAACGTAATATGGAGTGTTTCAATGAAAATACCTTATAATATAACGGAATATGCAGAGTATCATTGAAAATACCTTATAATATAACGGAATTTGTAGTGTATCATTGAAAATACCTTATAATATAACGTAATATGCAGTGTATCATTGAAAATACCTTCTAATATATCGTAGTTTATCATTGAAAATACCTTATAATATAACGAAATATGCAGTGTTTCATTGAAAATACCTTATAGTTAGTCGTAGTTTATCATAGAAAATACCTTATAATACAACGTAATATGCAGTGTATCATTGAAAATACCTTATAATATAACGTAATATACAGTGTATCATTGAAAATACCTTATAATATAGCGTACTATGCAGTGTATCATTGAAAATACCTTATAATATAACGTAATATGCAGTGTATCATTGAAAATACCTTATAATATAACGAAATATGCAGTGTATCACTGAAAATACCTTATAATATAGCGTAATATGCAGTGTATCATTGAAAATACCTTATAATATATCGTAGTTTATCATTGAAAATGCCTTATAATGAAACGGAATATGCAGTGTATCATTGAAAATACCTTATAATATAACGTAATATGCATTGTATCATTGAAAATACCTTATAATATAACGTAATTTGCAGTGTATCAATGAAAATACCTTATAATATAACGTGATATGCAATGTATCATTGAAAATAGCTTATAATATAACGTAATTTGTAGTGTATCTTTGAAAATACCTTATAATATAACGTAATATGCAGTGTATCATTGAAAATAACTTATAATATAACGAAATAAGCAGTGTGTCATTGAAAAGACCTTGTAATATAACGAAATATGCAGTGTATCATTGAAAATACCTTATAATATGTCGTAGTTTAACATTGAAAATACCTTATAATATAACGAAATATGCAGTGTATCACTGAAAATACCTTCTAATATATCGTAGTTTATCATTGAAAATAGCTTATAATATAACGTACTATGCAGCGTATAATTGAAAATACCTTATAATATATCGTAATATGCAGTGTATCATTGAAAATACCATATAATATAACGTAATATGCAGTGTATCATTGAAAATACCTTATATTATAACGTAATATGCAGTGTATCATTGAAAATACCTTGTAATATAACGTAATATACAGTGTATCATTGAAAATACCTTATAATATAACGTAATATGCAGTGTATCATTGAAAATACCTTATAATATATAGTAGTTTATCATTGAAAATACCTTATAACATAACGTAATATACAGTGTAACATTGAAAATACCTTATAATATAACGTACTATGCAGCGTATCATTGAAAATACCTTATAATATATCGTAATATGCAGTGTATCATTGAAAATACCTTATAATATAACGTAATATGCAGTGTATCATTGAAAATACCTTATAATATAACGAAATATGCAGTGTATCACTGAAAATACCTTATAGTATAGCGTAATATGCAATGTATCATTGAAAATACCTTATAATATATCGTAGTTTATCATTGAAAATGCCTTATAATGAAACGGAATATGCAGTGTATCATTGAAAATACCTTATAATATAACGTAATATGCATTGTATCATTGAAAATACCTTATAATATAACGTAATTTGCAGTGTATCAATGAAAATACCTTATAATATAACGTGATATGCAATGTATCATTGAAAATAGCTTATAATATAACGTAATTTGTAGTGTATCTTTGAAAATACCTTATAATATAACGTAATATGCAGTGTATCATTGAAAATAACTTATAATATAACGAAATAAGCAGTGTGTCATTGAAAAGACCTTGTAATATAACGAAATATGCAGTGTATCATTGAAAATACCTTATAATATATAGTAGTTTATCATTGAAAATACCTTATAATATAACGTAATATACAGTGTAACATTGAAAATACCATATAATATAACGTAATATGCAGTGTATCATTGAAAATACCTTATATTATAACGTAATATGCAGTGTATCATTGAAAATACCTTGTAATATAACGTAATATGCAGTGTATCATTGAAAATACCTTATAATATAACGTAATATGCAGTGTATCATTGAAAATACCTTCTAATATATCGTAGTTTATCATTGAAAATACCTTATAATATAACGAAATATGCAGTGTTTCATTGAAAATACCTTATAGTTAGTCGTAGTTTATCATAGAAAATACCTTATAATACAACGTAATATGCAGTGTATCATTGAAAATACCTTATAATATAACGTAATATACAGTGTATCATTGAAAATACCTTATAATATAGCGTACTATGCAGTGTATCATTGAAAATACCTTATAATATAACGTAATATGCAGTGTATCATTGAAAATACCTTATAATATAACGAAATATGCAGTGTATCACTGAAAATACCTTATAATATAGCGTAATATGCAGTGTATCATTGAAAATACCTTCTAATATATCGTAGTTTATCATTGAAAATACCTTATAATATAACGAAATATGCAGTGTTTCATTGAAAATACCTTATAGTTAGTCGTAGTTTATCATAGAAAATACCTTATAATACAACGTAATATGCAGTGTATCATTGAAAATACCTTATAATATAACGTAATATACAGTGTATCATTGAAAATACCTTATAATATAGCGTAATATGCAGTGTATCATTGAAAATACCTTATAATATAACGTAATATGCAGTGTATCATTGAAAATACCTTATAATATAACGAAATATGCAGTGTATCACTGAAAATACCTTATAATATAGCGTAATATGCAATGTATCATTGAAAATACCTTATAATATATCGTAGTTTATCATTGAAAATGCCTTATAATGAAACGGAATATGCAGTGTATCATTGAAAATACCTTATAATATAACGTAATATGCATTGTATCATTGAAAATACCTTATAATATAACGTAATTTGCAGTGTATCAATGAAAATACCTTATAATATAACGTGATATGCAATGTATCATTGAAAATAGCTTATAATATAACGTAATTTGTAGTGTATCTTTGAAAATACCTTATAATATAACGTAATATGCAGTGTATCATTGAAAATAACTTATAATATAACGAAATAAGCAGTGTGTCATTGAAAAGACCTTGTAATATAACGAAATATGCAGTGTATCATTGAAAATACCTTATAATATGTCGTAGTTTAACATTGAAAATACCTTATAATATATCGTAATATGCAGTGTATCATTGAAAATACCATATAATATAACGTAATATGAAGTGTATCATTGAAAATACCTTATAATATATCGTAATATGCAGTGTATCATTGAAAATACCATATAATATAACGTAATATGCAGTGTATCATTGAAAATACCTTATAATATAACGAAATATGCAGTGTATCATTGAAAATACCTTATAATATGTCGTAGTTTAACATTGAAAATACCCAATAATATAACGTAATATGCAGTGTATCTTTGAAAATACCTTATAATACAACGTAATATGCAGTGTATCATTGAAAATACCTTATAATATAACGTAATATGCAGTGTATCATTGAAAATACCTTATAATAAAGCGTAATATGCAGTGTATCATTGAAAATACCTTATAATATATCGTAGTTTATCATTGAAAATGCCTTATAATGTAACGTAATATGGAGTGTTTCAATGAAAATACCTTATAATATAACGGAATATGCAGAGTATCATTGAAAATACCTTATAATATAACGGAATTTGTAGTGTATCATTGAAAATACCTTATAATATAACGAAATATGCAGTGTGTCATTGAACATACCTTATATTATGTCGTAGTTTATCATTGAAAATACCTTATAGTATAACGTAATATGCAGTGTATCATTGAAAATACCTTATAACATAACGTAAATTGCAGAGTATCATTGAAAATACCTTATGATATAACGTAATATGCAGTGTATCATTGAAAATAACTTATAATATAACGTAATATGCAGTGTGTCATTGAAAAGACATTATAATATAACGTAATATGCAGTTTATCATTGAAAATACCTTATAGTATAATGTAATATGCAGTGTATCATTGAAAATAACTTATAATATAACGAAATAAGCAGTGTGTCATTGAAAATACCTTATAATATATCGTAGTTTATCATTGAAAATGCCTTATAATGAAACGGAATATGCAGTGTATCATTGAAAATACCTTATAATATAACGTAATATGCATTGTATCATTGAAAATACCTTATAATATAACGTAATTTGCAGTGTATCAATGAAAATACCTTATAATATAACGTGATATGCAATGTATCATTGAAAATAGCTTATAATATAACGTAATTTGTAGTGTATCTTTGAAAATACCTTATAATATAACGTAATATGCAGTGTATCATTGAAAATAACTTATAATATAACGAAATAAGCAGTGTGTCATTGAAAAGACCTTGTAATATAACGAAATATGCAGTGTATCATTGAAAATACCTTATAATATGTCGTAGTTTAACATTGAAAATATCTTATAATATATCGTAATATGCAGTGTATCATTGAAAATACCATATAATATAACGTAATATGCAGTATATCATTTAAAATACCTTATAATAAAGCGTAATATGCAGTGTATCATTGAAAATACCTTATAATATATCGTAGTTTATCATTGAAAATGCCTTATAATGTAACGTAATATGGAGTGTTTCAATGAAAATACCTTATAATATAACGGAATATGCAGAGTATCATTGAAAATACCTTATAATATAACGGAATTTGTAGTGTATCATTGAAAATACCTTATAATATAACGAAATATGCAGTGTGTCATTGAACATACCTTATATTATGTCGTAGTTTATCATTGAAAATACCTTATAGTATAACGTAATATGCAGTGTATCATTGAAAATACCTTATAACATAACGTAAATTGCAGAGTATCATTGAAAATACCTTATGATATAACGTAATATGCAGTGTATCATTGAAAATACCTTCTAATATATCGTAGTTTATCATTGAAAATACCATATAATATAACGAAATATGCAGTGTTTCATTGAAAATACCTTATAGTTAGTCGTAGTTTATCATAGAAAATACCTTATAATACAACGTAATATGCAGTGTATCATTGAAAATACCTTATAATATAACGTAATATACAGTGTATCATTGAAAATACCTTATAATATAGCGTACTATGCAGTGTATCATTGAAAATACCTTATAATATAACGTAATATGCAGTGTATCATTGAAAATACCTTATAATATAACGAAATATGCACTGTATCACTGAAAATACCTTATAATATAGCGTAATATGCAGTGTATCATTGAAAATACCTTATAATATATCGTAGTTTATCATTGAAAATGCCTTATAATGAAACGGAATATGCAGTGTATCATTGAAAATACCTTATAATATAACGTAATATGCATTGTATCATTGAAAATACCTTATAATATAACGTAATTTGCAGTGTATCAATGAAAATACCTTATAATATAACGTGATATGCAATGTATCATTGAAAATAGCTTATAATATAACGTAATTTGTAGTGTATCTTTGAAAATACCTTATAATATAACGTAATATGCAGTGTATCATTGAAAATAACTTATAATATAACGTAATATGCAGTGTGTCATTGAAAAGACCTTGTAATATAACGAAATATGCAGTGTATCATTGAAAATACCTTATAATATGTCGTAGTTTAACATTGAAAATACCTTATAATATATCGTAATATGCAGTGTATCATTGAAAATACCATATAATATAACGTAATATGAAGTGTATCATTGAAAATACCTTATAATATATCGTAATATGCAGTGTATCATTGAAAATACCATATAATATAACGTAATATGCAGTGTATCATTGAAAACACCTTATAATATAACGAAATATGCAGTGTATCATTGAAAATACCTTATAATATATCGTAGTTTAACATTGAAAATACCCAATAATATAACGTAATATGCAGTGTATCTTTGAAAATACCTTATAATACAACGTAATATGCAGTGTATCATTGAAAATACCTTATAATATAACGTAATATGCAGTATATCATTTAAAATACCTTATAATAAAGCGTAATATGCAGTGTATCATTGAAAATACCTTATAATATATCGTAGTTTATCATTGAAAATGCCTTATAATGTAACGTAATATGGAGTGTTTCAATGAAAATACCTTATAATATAACGGAATATGCAGAGTATCATTGAAAATACCTTATAATATGTCGTAGTTTAACATTGAAAATACCTTATAATATATCGTAATATGCAGTGTATCATTGAAAATACCATATAGTATAACGTAATATGCAGTGTATCATTGAAAATACCTTATAACATAACGTAAATTGCAGAGTATCATTGAAAATACCTTATGATATAACGTAATATGCAGTGTATCATTGAAAATAACTTATAATATAACGTAATATGCAGTGTGTCATTGAAAAGACATTATAATATAACGTAATATGCAGTGTATCATTGAAAATACCTTATAGTATAATGTAATATGCAGTGTATCATTGAAAATACCTTATAATATATCGTAGTTTATCATTGAAAATACCTTATAATATAACGTAATATGCAGTGTATCATTGAAAATACCTTATAATATAACGTAATATGCAGTGTATCATTGAAAATACCTTATAATATAACGTTATATGCATTGTATCATTGAAAATACCTTATAATATAACGTAATTTGCAGTGTATCAATGAAAATACCTTATAATATAACGTGATATGCAATGTATCATTGAAAATAGCTTATAATATAACGTAATTTGTAGTGTATCTTTGAAAATACCTTATAATATAACGTAATATGCAGTGTACCGTTGAAAATACCTTATAATATAACGTAATATGCAGTGTATCGTTGAAAATACCTTATAATATGTCGTAGTTTAACATTGAAAAAGCCCAATAATATAACGTAATATGCAGTGTATCTTTGCAAATACCTTATAATACAACGTAATATGCAGTGTATCATTGAAAATACCTTATAATATAACGTAATATGCAGTATATCATTTAAAATACCTTATAATAAAGCGTAATATGCAGTGTATCATTGAAAATACCTTATAATATATCGTAGTTTATCATTGAAAATGCCTTATAATGTAACGTAATATGGAGTGTTTCAATGAAAATACCTTATAATATAACGGAATATGCAGAGTATCATTGAAAATACCTTATAATATAACGGAATTTGTAGTGTATCATTGAAAATACCTTATAATATAACGAAATATGCAGTGTGTCATTGAACATACCTTATATTATGTCGTAGTTTATCATTGAAAATACCTTATAGTATAACGTAATATGCAGTGTATCATTGAAAATACCTTATAACATAACGTAAATTGCAGAGTATCATTGAAAATACCTTATGATATAACGTAATATGCAGTGTATCATTGAAAATAACTTATAATATAACGTAATATGCAGTGTGTCATTGAAAAGACATTATAATATAACGTAATATGCAGTGTATCATTGAAAATACCTTATAGTATAATGTAATATGCAGTGTATCATTGAAAATACCTTATAATATATCGTAGTTTATCATTGAAAATACCTTATAATATAACGTAATATGCAGTGTATCATTGAAAATACCTTATAATATAACGTGACATGCAATGAATCATTGAAAATAACTTATAATATAACGAAATAAGCAGTGTGTCATTGAAAAGACCTTATAATATAACGTAATATGCAGTGCATCATTGAAAACACCTTATGATATAACGTAATATGCAGTGTATCATTGAAAATACCTTCTAATATATCGTAGTTTATCATTGAAAATACCTTATAATATAACGAAATATGCAGTGTTTCATTGAAAATACCTTATAGTTAGTCGTAGTTTATCATAGAAAATACCTTATAATACAACGTAATATGCAGTGTATCATTGAAAATACCTTATAATATAACGTAATATACAGTGTATCATTGAAAATACCTTATAATATAGCGTACTATGCAGTGTATCATTGAAAATACCTTATAATATAACGTAATATGCAGTGTATCATTGAAAATACCTTATAATATAACGAAATATGCACTGTATCACTGAAAATACCTTATAATATAGCGTAATATGCAGTGTATCATTGAAAATACCTTATAATATATCGTAGTTTATCATTGAAAATGCCTTATAATGAAACGGAATATGCAGTGTATCATTGAAAATACCTTATAATATAACGTAATATGCATTGTATCATTGAAAATACCTTATAATATAACGTAATTTGCAGTGTATCAATGAAAATACCTTATAATATAACGTGATATGCAATGTATCATTGAAAATAGCTTATAATATAACGTAATTTGTAGTGTATCTTTGAAAATACCTTATAATATAACGTAATATGCAGTGTATCATTGAAAATAACTTATAATATAACGAAATAAGCAGTGTGTCATTGAAAAGACCTTGTAATATAACGAAATATGCAGTGTATCATTGAAAATACCTTATAATATGTCGTAGTTTAACATTGAAAATACCTTATAATATATCGTAATATGCAGTGTATCATTGAAAATACCATATAATATAACGTAATATGAAGTGTATCATTGAAAATACCTTATAATATATCGTAATATGCAGTGTATCATTGAAAATACCATATAATATAACGTAATATGCAGTGTATCATTGAAAACACCTTATAATATAACGAAATATGCAGTGTATCATTGAAAATACCTTATAATATGTCGTAGTTTAACATTGAAAATACCCAATAATATAACGTAATATGCAGTGTATCTTTGAAAATACCTTATAATACAACGTAATATGCAGTGTATCATTGAAAATACCTTATAATATAACGTAATATGCAGTATATCATTTAAAATACCTTATAATAAAGCGTAATATGCAGTGTATCATTGAAAATACCTTATAATATATCGTAGTTTATCATTGAAAATGCCTTATAATATAACGTAATATGCAGTGTATCATTGAAAATACCTTATAGTATAATGTAATATGCAGTGTATCATTGAAAATACCTTATAATATATCGTAGTTTATCATTGAAAATACCTTATAATATAACGTAATATGCAGTGTATCATTGAAAATACCTTATAATATAACGTAATATGCAGTGTATCATTGAAAATACCTTATAATATAACGAAATATGCACTGTATCACTGAAAATACCTTATAATATAGCGTAATATGCAGTGTATCATTGAAAATACCTTATAATATATCGTAGTTTATCATTGAAAATGCCTTATAATGAAACGGAATATGCAGTGTATCATTGAAAATACCTTATAATATAACGTAATATGCATTGTATCATTGAAAATACCTTATAATATAACGTAATTTGCAGTGTATCAATGAAAATACCTTATAATATAACGTGATATGCAATGTATCATTGAAAATAGCTTATAATATAACGTAATTTGTAGTGTATCTTTGAAAATACCTTATAATATAACGTAATATGCAGTGTATCATTGAAAATAACTTATAATATAACGAAATAAGCAGTGTGTCATTGAAAAGACCTTGTAATATAACGAAATATGCAGTGTATCATTGAAAATACCTTATAATATGTCGTAGTTTAACATTGAAAATACCTTATAATATAACGTAATATGCAGTGTATCATTGAAAATACCATATAATATAACGTAATATGAAGTGTATCATTGAAAATACCTTATAATATATCGTAATATGCAGTGTATCATTGAAAATACCATATAATATAACGTAATATGCAGTGTATCATTGAAAATACCTTATAATATAACGAAATATGCAGTGTATCATTGAAAATACCTTATAATATGTCGTAGTTTAACATTGAAAATACCCAATAATATAACGTAATATGCAGTGTATCTTTGAAAATACCTTATAATATAACGTAATATGCAGTGTATCATTGAAAATACCTTATAATATATCGTAGTTTATCATTGAAAATGCCTTATAATGAAACGGAATATGCAGTGTATCATTGAAAATACCTTATAATATAACGTAATATGCATTGTATCATTCAAAATACCTTATAATATAACGTAATTTGCAGTGTATCAATGAAAATACCTTATAATATAACGTGATATGCAATGTATCATTGAAAATAGCTTATAATATAACGTAATTTGTAGTGTATCTTTGAAAATACCTTATAATATAACGTAATATGCAGTGTATCATTGAAAATAACTTATAATATAACGAAATAAGCAGTGTGTCATTGAAAAGACCTTGTAATATAACGAAATATGCAGTGTATCATTGAAAATACGTTATAATATGTCGTAGTTTAACATTGAAAATACCTTATAATATAGCGTAATATGCAGTGTATCATAGAAAATAACTTATAATATAACGAAATATGCATTGTGTCATTGAAAAGACATTATAATATAACGTAATATGCAGTGTATCATTGAAAATACCTTATAGTATAATGTAATATGCAGTGTATCATTGAAAATACCTTATAATATATCGTAGTTTATCATTGAAAATACCTTATAATATAACGTAATATGCAGTGTATCATTGAAAATACCTTATAATATAACGTGACATGCAATGAATCATTGAAAATAACTTATAATATAACGTAATATGCAGTATATCATTTAAAATACCTTATAATATAGCGTAATATGAAGTGTATCATTGAAAATACCTTATAATATATCGTAGTTTATCATTGAAAATGCCTTATAATGTAACGTAATATGGAGTGTTTCAATGAAAATACCTTATAATATAACGTAATATGCATTGTATCATTGAAAATGCCTTATAATATATCGGAATTTATAGTGTATCTTTGAAAATACCTTATAATATAACGTAATATGCAGTGTATCATTGAAAATACCTTTTATTATGTCGTAGTTTATCATTGAAAATACCTTATAGTATAACGTAATATGCAGTGTATCATTGAAAATACCTTATAACATAACGTAAATTGCAGAGTATCATTGAAAATACCTTATGATATAACGTAATATGCAGTGTATCTTTGAAAATACCTTATAATATAACGTAATATGCAGTGTATCGTTGAAAATACCTTATGATATAACGTAATATGCAGTGTATCATTGAAAATAACTTATAATATAACGAAATATGCATTGTGTCATTGAAAAGACATTATAACATAACGTAATATGCAGTGTATCGTTGAAAATACCTTATGATATAACGTAATATGCAGTGTATCATTGAAAATAACTTATAATATAACGAAATATGCATTGTGTCATTGAAAAGACCTTATAATATAACGTAATATGCAGTGTATCATTGAAAATACCTTATAATATAACGTAATATGCAGTGTATCATTGAAAATACCTTATAATATAACGTTATATGCATTGTATCATTGAAAATACCTTATAATATAACGTAATTTGCAGTGTATCAATGAAAATACCTTATAATATAACGTGATATGCAATGTATCATTGAAAATAGCTTATAATATAACGTAATTTGTAGTGTATCTTTGAAAATACCTTATAATATAACGTAATATGCAGTGAATCGTTGAAAATACCTTATAATATAACGTAATATGCAGTGTATCGTTGAAAATACCTTATGATATAACGTAATATGCAGTGTATCATTGAAAATAACTTATAATATAACGAAATATGCATTGTGTCATTGAAAAGACCTTATAATATAACGTAATATGCATTGTATCATTGAAAATGCCTTATAATATATCGGAATTTATAGTGTATCTTTGAAAATACCTTATAATATAACGTAATATGCAGTGTATCATTGAAAATACCTTATAATATAACGTGATATGCAATGTATCATCGAAAATAACTTATAATATAACCAAATAAGCAGTGTGTCATTGAAAAGACCTTATAATATAACGAAATATGCAGTGTGTCATTGAACATACCTTATATTATGTCGTAGTTTATCATTAAAAATACGTTATAGTATAACGTAATATGCAGTGTATCATTGAAAATAACTTATAATATAACGAAATAAGCAGTCTGTCATTGAAAAGACCTTGTAGTTTATCATTGAAAATACCTTATAATGTATCGTAATATGCAGTGTATCATTGAAAATACCATATAATATAGCGTAATATGCAGTGTATCATTGAAAATACCTTATAATATATCGTAGTTTATCATTGAAAATGCATTATAATGTAACGTAATATGGAGTATTTCAATGAAAATACCTTATAATATAGCGTAATATGCAGTATATCATTGAAAATACCTTATAATATATCGTAATATGCAGTGTATCATTGAAAATACCATATAATATAACGTAATATTCATTGTATCATTGAAAATACCTTATATTATAACGTAATATGCAGTGTATCATTGAATTTACCTTGTAATATAACGTAATATGCAGTGTACCATTGAAAATACCTTATAATATAACGAAATATGCAGTGTATCACTGAAAATACCTTATAATATAGCGTAATATGCAGTGTATCATTGAAAATACCTTATAATATACCGTAGTTTATCATTGAAAATGCCTTATAATGAAACGGAATATGCAGTGTATCATTGAAAATACCTTATAATATAACGTAATATGCATTGTATCATTGAAAATTCCTTATAATATAACGTAATTTGCAGTGTATCAATGAAAATACCTTATAATATAACGTGATATGCAATGTATCATTGAAAATAGCTTATAATATAACGTAATTTGTAGTGTATCTTTGAAAATACCTTATAATATAACGTAATATGCAGTGTATCATTGAAAATAACTTATAATATAACGAAATAAGCAGTGTGTCATTGAAAAGACCTTGTAATATAACGAAATATGCAGTGTATCATTGAAAATACCTTATAATATGTCGTAGTTTAACATTGAAAATACATAATAATATAACGTAATATGCAGTGTATCATAGAAAATACCTTATAATATATCGTAATATGCAGTGTATCATTGAAAATACCATATAATATAACGTAATATGCAGTGTATCATTGAAAATACCTTATATTATAACGTAATATGCAGTGTATCATTGAAAATACCTTGTAATATAACGTAATATGCAGTGTATCATTGAAAATACCTTATAATATAACGTAATATGCAGTGTATCATTGAAAATACCTAATAATATAACGTACATTGCAGCGTATCACTGAAAATACCTTCTAATATATCGTAGTTTATCACTGAAAATACCTTATAATATAACGTAATATACAGTGTATCATTGAAAATACCTTATAATATAACGTAATATGCAGTGTATCATTGAAAATACCTTATAATATATAGTAGTTTATCATTGAAAATACCTTATAACATAACGTAATATACAGTGTAACATTGAAAATACCTTATAATATAACGTACTATGCAGCGTATCATTGAAAATACCTTATAATATATCGTAATATGCAGTGTATCATTGAAAATACCATATAATATAACGTAATATGCAGTGTATCATTGAAAATACATTATATTATAACGTAATATGCAGTGTATCATTGAAAATACCTTGTAATATAACGTAATATGCAGTGTATCATTGAAAATACCTTATAATATAACGTAATATGCAGTGTATCATTGAAAATACCTTCTAATATATCGTAGTTTATCATTGAAAATACCTTATAATATAACGTAATATACAGTGTACCATTGAAAATACCATATAATATAACGAAATATGCAGTGTATCACTGAAAATACCTTCTAATATATCGTAGTTTATCATTGAAAATACCTTATAATATAACGTAGTATGCAGTTTATCATTGAAAATACCTTATATTATAACGTAATATGCAGTGTATCATTGAAAATACCTTGTAATATAACGTAATATGCAGTGTATCATTGAAAATACCTTATAATATAACGTAATATGCAGTGTATCATTGAAAATACCTTATAATATAACGGAATTTGTAGTGTATCATTGAAAATACCTTATAATATAACGAAATATGCAGTGTGTCATTGAACATACCTTATATTATGTCGTAGTTTATCATTAAAAATACCTTATAGTATAACGTAATATGCAGTGTATCATTGAAAATAACTTATAATATAACGAAATATGCAGTGTATCATTGAAAATAACTTATAATATAACGAAATAAGCAGTCTGTCATTGAAAAGACCTTGTAGTTTATCATTGAAAATACCTTATAATGTATCGTAATATGCAGTGTATCATTGAAAATACCATATAATATAGCGTAATATGCAGTGTATCATTGAAAATACCTTATAATATATCGTAGTTTATCATTGAAAATGCATTATAATGTAACGTAATATGGAGTATTTCAATGAAAATACCTTATAATATAGCGTAATATGCAGTGTATCACTGAAAATACCTTATAATATAGCGTAATATGCAGTGTATCATTGAAAATACCTTATAATATATCGTAGTTTATCATTGAAAATGCCTTATAATGAAACGGAATATGCAGTGTATCATTGAAAATACCTTATAATATAACGTAATATGCATTGTATCATTGAAAATTCCTTATAATATAACGTAATTTGCAGTGTATCAATGAAAATACCTTATAATATAACGTGATATGCAATGTATCATTGAAAATAGCTTATAATATAACGTAATTTGTAGTGTATCTTTGAAAATACCTTATAATATAACGTAATATGCAGTGTATCATTGAAAATAACTTATAATATAACGAAATAAGCAGTGTGTCATTGAAAAGACCTTGTAATATAACGAAATATGCAGTGTATCATTGAAAATACCTTATAATATGTCGTAGTTTAACATTGAAAATACATAATAATATAACGTAATATGCAGTGTATCATAGAAAATACCTTATAATATAACGTAATATGCAGTGTATCATTGAAAATACCATATAATATAACGTAATATGCAGTGTATCATTGAAAATACCTTATATTATAACGTAATATGCAGTGTATCATTGAAAATACTTTGTAATATAACGTAATATGCAGTGTATCATTGAAAATACCTTCTAATATATCGTAGTTTATCATTGAAAATACCTTATAATATAACGTAATATACAGTGTACCATTGAAAATACCATATAATATAACGAAATATGCAGTGTATCACTGAAAATACCTTCTAATATATCGTAGTTTATCATTGAAAATACCTTATAATATAACGTAGTATGCAGTTTATCATTGAAAATACCTTATATTATAACGTAATATGCAGTGTATCATTGAAAATACCTTGTAATATAACGTAATATGCAGTGTATCATTGAAAATACCTTATTATATAACGTAATATGCAGTGTATCATTGAAAATACCTTATAATATAACGGAATTTGTAGTGTATCATTGAAAATACCTTATAATATAACGAAATATGCAGTGTGTCATTGAACATACCTTATATTATGTCGTAGTTTATCATTAAAAATACCTTATAGTATAACGTAATATGCAGTGTATCATTGAAAATAACTTATAATATAACGAAATATGCAGTGTATCATTGAAAATAACTTATAATATAACGAAATAAGCAGTCTGTCATTGAAAAGACCTTGTAGTTTATCATTGAAAATACCTTATAATGTATCGTAATATGCAGTGTATCATTGAAAATACCATATAATATAGCGTAATATGCAGTGTATCATTGAAAATACCTTATAATATATCGTAGTTTATCATTGAAAATGCATTATAATGTAACGTAATATGGAGTATTTCAATGAAAATACCTTATAATATAGCGTAATATGCAGTATATCATTGAAAATACCTTATAATATATCGTAATATGCAGTGTATCATTGAAAATACCATATAATATAACGTAATATTCAGTGTATCATTAAAAATACCTTATATTATAACGTAATATGCAGTGTATCATTGAATTTACCTTGTAATATAACGTAATATGCAGTGTACCATTGAAAATACCTTATAATATAACGAAATATGCAGTGTATCACTGAAAATACCTTATAATATAGCGTAATATGCAGTGTATCATTGAAAATACCTTATAATATATCGTAGTTTATCATTGAAAATGCCTTATAATGAAACGGAATATGCAGTGTATCATTGAAAATACCTTATAATATAACGTAATATGCATTGTATCATTGAAAATTCCTTATAATATAACGTAATTTGCAGTGTATCAATGAAAATACCTTATAATATAACGTGATATGCAATGTATCATTGAAAATAGCTTATAATATAACGTAATATTCAGTGTATCATTAAAAATACCTTATATTATAACGTAATATGCAGTGTATCATTGAATTTACCTTGTAATATAACGTAATATGCAGTGTACCATTGAAAATACCTTATAATATAACGAAATATGCAGTGTATCACTGAAAATACCTTATAATATAGCGTAATATGCAGTGTATCATTGAAAATACCTTATAATATATCGTAGTTTATCATTGAAAATGCCTTATAATGAAACGGAATATGCAGTGTATCATTGAAAATACCTTATAATATAACGTAATATGCATTGTATCATTGAAAATTCCTTATAATATAACGTAATTTGCAGTGTATCAATGAAAATACCTTATAATATAACGTGATATGCAATGTATCATTGAAAATAGCTTATAATATAACGTAATTTGTAGTGTATCTTTGAAAATACCTTATAATATAACGTAATATGCAGTGTATCATTGAAAATAACTTATAATATAACGAAATAAGCAGTGTGTCATTGAAAAGACCTTGTAATATAACGAAATATGCAGTGTATCATTGAAAATACCTTATAATATGTCGTAGTTTAACATTGAAAATACATAATAATATAACGTAATATGCAGTGTATCATAGAAAATACCTTATAATATATCGTAATATGCAGTGTATCATTGAAAATACCATATAATATAACGTAATATGCAGTGTATCATTGAAAATACCTTATATTATAACGTAATATGCAGTGTATCATTGAAAATACTTTGTAATATAACGTAATATGCAGTGTATCATTGAAAATACCTTCTAATATATCGTAGTTTATCATTGAAAATACCTTATAATATAACGTAATATACAGTGTACCATTGAAAATACCATATAATATAACGAAATATGCAGTGTATCACTGAAAATACCTTCTAATATATCGTAGTTTATCATTGAAAATACCTTATAATATAACGTAGTATGCAGTGTATCATTGAAAATACCTTATATTATAACGTAATATGCAGTGTATCATTGAAAATACCTTGTAATATAACGTAATATGCAGTGTATCATTGAAAATACCTTATAATATAACGTAATATGCAGTGTATCATTGAAAATACCTTATAATATAACGGAATTTGTAGTGTATCATTGAAAATACCTTATAATATAACGAAATATGCAGTGTGTCATTGAACATACCTTATATTATGTCGTAGTTTATCATTAAAAATACCTTATAGTATAACGTAATATGCAGTGTATCATTGAAAATAACTTATAATATAACGAAATATGCAGTGTATCATTGAAAATAACTTATAATATAACGAAATAAGCAGTCTGTCATTGAAAAGACCTTGTAGTTTATCATTGAAAATACCTTATAATGTATCGTAATATGCAGTGTATCATTGAAAATACCATATAATATAGCGTAATATGCAGTGTATCATTGAAAATACCTTATAATATATCGTAGTTTATCATTGAAAATGCATTATAATGTAACGTAATATGGAGTATTTCAATGAAAATACCTTATAATATAGCGTAATATGCAGTATATCATTGAAAATACCTTATAATATATCGTAATATGCAGTGTATCATTGAAAATACCATATAATATAACGTAATATTCAGTGTATCATTGAAAATACCTTATATTATAACGTAATATGCAGTGTATCATTGAATTTACCTTGTAATATAACGTAATATGCAGTGTACCATTGAAAATACCTTATAATATAACGAAATATGCAGTGTATCACTGAAAATACCTTATAATATAGCGTAATATGCAGTGTATCATTGAAAATACCTTATAATATATCGTAGTTTATCATTGAAAATGCCTTATAATGAAACGGAATATGCAGTGTATCATTGAAAATACCTTATAATATAACGTAATATGCATTGTATCATTGAAAATTCCTTATAATATAACGTAATTTGCAGTGTATCAATGAAAATACCTTATAATATAACGTGATATGCAATGTATCATTGAAAATAGCTTATAATATAACGTAATTTGTAGTGTATCTTTGAAAATACCTTATAATATAACGTAATATGCAGTGTATCATTGAAAATAACTTATAATATAACGAAATAAGCAGTGTGTCATTGAAAAGACCTTGTAATATAACGAAATATGCAGTGTATCATTGAAAATACCTTATAATATGTCGTAGTTTAACATTGAAAATACATAATAATATAATGTAATATGCAATGTATCATAGAAAATACATTATAATATATCGTAATATGCAGTGTATCATTGAAAATACCATATAATATAACGTAATATGCAGTGTATCATTGAAAATACCTTATATTATAACGTAATATGCAGTGTATCATTGAAAATACCTTGTAATATAACGTAATATGCAGTGTATCATTGAAAATACCTAATAATATAACGTACATTGCAGCGTATCACTGAAAATACCTTCTAATATATCGTAGTTTATCATTGAAAATACCTTATAATATAACGTAATATACAGTGTATCATTGAAAATACCTTATAATATAACGTAATATGCAGTGTATCATTGAAAATACCTTATAATATATAGTAGTTTATCATTGAAAATACCTTATAACATAACGTAATATACACTGTAACATTGAAAATACCTTATAATATAACGTACTATGCAGCGTATCATTGAAAATACCTTATAATATATCGTAATATGCAGTGTATCATTGAAAATACCATATAATATAACGTAATATGCAGTGTATCATTGAAAATACCTTATAATATAACGAAATATGCAGTGTGTCATTGAACATACCTTATATTATGTCGTAGTTTATCATTAAAAATACCTTATAGTATAACGTAATATGCAGTGTATCATTGAAAATAACTTATAATATAACGAAATATGCAGTGTGTCATTGAAAAGACCTTATAATATAACGTAATATTTAGTTTATCATTGAAAATACCTTATAACATAACGTAAATTGCAGAGTATCATTGAAAATACCTTATGATATAACGTAATATGCAGTGTATCATTGAAAATACCATATAATATAACGTAATATGCAGTGTATCATTGAAAATGCCTTATAATGTAACGTAATATGGAGTGTTTCAATGAAAATACCTTATAATATAACGTAATATGGAGTGTATCATTGAAAATACCTTCTAATATATCGTAGTTTATCATTGAAAATACCTTATAATATAACGTAATATACAGTGTACCATTGAAAATACCATATAATATAACGAAATATGCAGTGTATCACTGAAAATACCTTCTAATATATCGTAGTTTATCATTGAAAATACCTTATAATGTATCGTAATATGCAGTGTATCATTGAAAATACCATATAATATAGCGTAATATGCAGTGTATCATTGAAAATACCTTATAATATATCGTAGTTTATCATTGAAAATGCCTTATAATGTAACGTAATATGGAGTGTTTCAATGAAAATACCTTATAATATAGCGTAATATGCAGTATATCATTGAAAATACCTTATAATATATCGTAATATGCAGTGTATCATTGAAAATACCATATAATATAACGTAATATTCAGTGTATCATTGAAAATACCTTATATTATAACGTAATATGCAGTGTATCATTGAAAATACCTTGTAATATAACGTAATATGCAGTGTATCATTGAAAATACCTTATAATATAACGAAATATGCAGTGTATCACTGAAAATACCTTATAATATAGCGTAATATGCAGTGTATCATTGAAAATACCTTATAATATATCGTAGTTTATCATTGAAAATGCCTTATAATGAAACGGAATATGCAGTGTATCATTGAAAATACCTTATAATATAACGTAATATGCATTGTATCATTGAAAATTCCTTATAATATAACGTAATTTGCAGTGTATCAATGAAAATACCTTATAATATAACGTGATATGCAATGTATCATTGAAAATAGCTTATAATATAACGTAATTTGTAGTGTATCTTTGAAAATACCTTATAATATAACGTAATATGCAGTGTATCATTGAAAATAACTTATAATATAACGACATAAGCAGTGTGTCATTGAAAAGACCTTGTAATATAACGAAATATGCAGTGTATCATTGAAAATACCTTATAATATGTCGTAGTTTAACATTGAAAATACATAATAATATAACGTAATATGCAGTGTATCATAGAAAATAACTTATAATATAACGAAATATGCAGTGTATCACTGAAAATACCTTCTAATATATCGTAGTTTATCATTGAAAATACCTTATAATATAACGTACTATGCAGCGTATCATTGAAAATACCTTATATTATAACGTAATATGCAGTGTATCATTGAAAATACCTAATAATATAACGTACATTGCAGCGTATCACTGAAAATACCTTCTAATATATCGTAGTTTATCATTGAAAATACCTTATAATATAACGTAATATACAGTGTATCATTGAAAATACCTTATAATATAACGTAATATGCAGTGTATCATTGAAAATACCTTATAATATATAGTAGTTTATCATTGAAAATACCTTATAACATAACGTAATATACAGTGTAACATTGAAAATACCTTATAATATAACGTACTATGCAGCGTATCATTGAAAATACCTTATAATATATCGTAATATGCAGTGTATCATTGAAAATACCATATAATATAACGTAATATGCAGTGTATCATTGAAAATACCTTATATTATAACGTAATATGCAGTGTATCATTGAAAATACCTTATAATATAACGAAATATGCAGTGTGTCATTGAACATACCTTATATTATGTCGTAGTTTATCATTAAAAATACCTTATAGTATAACGTAATATGCAGTGTATCATTGAAAATAACTTATAATATAACGAAATATGCAGTGTGTCATTGAAAAGACCTTATAATATAACGTAATATTTAGTTTATCATTGAAAATACCTTATAACATAACGTAAATTGCAGAGTATCATTGAAAATACCTTATGATATAACGTAATATGCAGTGTATCATTGAAAATACCATATAATATAACGTAATATGCAGTGTATCATTGAAAATGCCTTATAATGTAACGTAATATGGAGTGTTTCAATGAAAATACCTTATAATACAACGTAATATGCAGTGTATCATTGAAAATACCTATTAATATAACGTAATATGCAGTGTATCATTGAAAATACCTAATAATATAACGTACATTGCAGCGTATCACTGAAAATACCTTCTAATATATCGTAGTTTATCATTGAAAATACCTTATAATATAACGTAATATACAGTGTATCATTGAAAATACCTTATAATATAACGTAATATGCAGTGTATCATTGAAAATACCTTATAATATATAATAGTTTATCATTGAAAATACCTTATAACATAACGTAATATACAGTGTAACATTGAAAATACCTTATAATATAACGTACTATGCAGTGTATCATTGAAAATACCTTATAATATAACGTAATATACAGTGTATCATTGAAAATACCTTATAATATAGCGTACTATGCAGTGTATCATTGAAAATACCTTATAATATAACGTAATATGCAGTGTATCATTGAAAATACCTTATAATATAACGTAATATGCAGTGTATCATTGAAAATACCTTATAATATAGCGTAATATGCAGTATATCATTGAAAATACCTTATAATATAGCGTAATATGCAGTGTATCATTGAAAATACCTTATAATATAACGTAATATGCAGTGTATCATTGAAAATACCTTATAATATATAGTAGTTTATCATTGAAAATACCTTATAACATAACGTAATATACAGTGTAACATTGAAAATACCTTATAATATAACGTACTATGCAGCGTATCATTGAAAATACCTTGTAATATAACGTAATATGCAGTGTATCATTGAAAATACCTTATAATATAACGTAATATGCAGTGTATCATTGAAAATACCTTCTAATATATCGTAGTTTATCATTGAAAATACCTTATAATATAACGAAATATGCAGTGTTTCATTGAAAATACCTTATAGTTAGTCGTAGTTTATCATAGAAAATACCTTATAATACAACGTAATATGCAGTGTATCATTGAAAATACCTTATAATATAACGTAATATACAGTGTATCATTGAAAATACCTTATAATATAGCGTACTATGCAGTGTATCATTGAAAATACCTTATAATATAACGTAATATGCAGTGTATCATTGAAAATACCTTATAATATAACGAAATATGCAGTGTATCACTGAAAATACCTTATAATATAGCGTAATATGCAGTGTATCATTGAAAATACCTTATAATATATCGTAGTTTATCATTGAAAATGCCTTATAATGAAACGGAATATGCAGTGTATCATTGAAAATACCTTATAATATAACGTAATATGCATTGTATCAATGAAAATACCTTATAATATAACGTGATATGCAATGTATCATTGAAAATAGCTTATAATATAACGTAATTTGTAGTGTATCTTTGAAAATACCTTATAATATAACGTAATATGCAGTGTATCATTGAAAATAACTTATAATATAACGAAATAAGCAGTGTGTCATTGAAAAGACCTTGTAATATAACGAAATATGCAGTGTATCATTGAAAATACCTTATAATATGTCGTAGTTTAACATTGAAAATACCTTATAATATAACGAAATATGCAGTGTATCATTGAAAATACCTTATAATATATCGTAGTTTATCATTGAAAATAGCTTATAATATAACGTACTATGCAGCGTATAATTGAAAATACCTTATAATATATCGTAATATGCAGTGTATCATTGAAAATACCATATAATATAACGTAATATGCAGTGTATCATTGAAAATACCTTATATTATAACGTAATATGCAGTGTATCATTGAAAATACCTTGTAATATAACGTAATATACAGTGTATCATTGAAAATACCTTATAATATAACGTAATATGCAGTGTATCATTGAAAATACCTTATAATATATAGTAGTTTATCATTGAAAATACCTTATAACATAACGTAATATACAGTGTAACATTGAAAATACCTTATAATATAACGTACTATGCAGCGTATCATTGAAAATACCTTATAATATATCGTAATATGCAGTGTATCATTGAAAATACCTTATAATATAACGTAATATGCAGTGTATCATTGAAAATACCTTATAATATAACGTAATATGCAGTGTATCATTGAAAATAACTTATAATATAACGAAATAAGCAGTGTGTCATTGAAAAGACCTTGTAATATAACGAAATATGCAGTGTATCATTGAAAATACCTTATAATATATAGTAGTTTATCATTGAAAATACCTTATAACATAACGTAATATACAGTGTAACATTGAAAATACCATATAATATAACGTAATATGCAGTGTATCATTGAAAATACCTTATATTATAACGTAATATGCAGTGTATCATTGAAAATACCTTGTAATATAACGTAATATGCAGTGTATCATTGAAAATACCTTATAATATAACGTAATATGCAGTGTATCATTGAAAATACCTTCTAATATATCGTAGTTTATCATTGAAAATACCTTATAATATAACGAAATATGCAGTGTTTCATTGAAAATACCTTATAGTTAGTCGTAGTTTATCATAGAAAATACCTTATAATACAACGTAATATGCAGTGTATCATTGAAAATACCTTATAATATAACGTAATATACAGTGTATCATTGAAAATACCTTATAATATAGCGTACTATGCAGTGTATCATTGAAAATACCTTATAATATAACGTAATATGCAGTGTATCATTGAAAATACCTTAGAATATAACGAAATATGCAGTGTATCACTGAAAATACCTTATAATATAGCGTAATATGCAGTGTATCATTGAAAATACCTTATAATATATCGTAGTTTATCATTGAAAATGCCTTATAATGAAACGGAATATGCAGTGTATCATTGAAAATACCTTATAATATAACGTAATATGCATTGTATCATTGAAAATACCTTATAATATAACGTAATTTGCAGTGTATCAATGAAAATACCTTATAATATAACGTGATATGCAATGTATCATTGAAAATAGCTTATTATATAACGTAATTTGTAGTGTATCTTTGAAAATACCTTATAATATAACGTAATATGCAGTGTATCATTGAAAATAACTTATAATATAACGAAATAAGCAGTGTGTCATTGAAAAGACCTTGTAATATAACGAAATATGCAGTGTATCATTGAAAATACCTTATAATATGTCGTAGTTTAACATTGAAAATACCTTATAATATATCGTAATATGCAGTGTATCATTGAAAATACCATATAATATAACGTAATATGAAGTGTATCATTGAAAATACCTTATAATATATCGTAATATGCAGTGTATCATTGAAAATACCATATAATATAACGTAATATGCAGTGTATCATTGAAAACACCTTATAATATAACGAAATATGCAGTGTATCATTGAAAATACCTTATAATATGTCGTAGTTTAACATTGAAAATACCCAATAATATAACGTAATATGCAGTGTATCTTTGAAAATACCTTATAATATAACGTAATATGCAGTGTATCATTGAAAATACCTTATAATATAACGTAATATGCAGTGTGTCATTGAAAAGACATTATAATATAACGTAATATGCAGTTTATCATTGAAAATACCTTATAGTATAATGTAATATGCAGTGTATCATTGAAAATAACTTATAATATAACGAAATAAGCAGTGTGTCATTGAAAATACCTTATAATATATCGTAGTTTATCATTGAAAATGCCTTATAATGAAACGGAATATGCAGTGTATCATTGAAAATACCTTATAATATAACGTAATATGCATTGTATCATTGAAAATACCTTATAATATAACGTAATTTGCAGTGTATCAATGAAAATACCTTATAATATAACGTGATATGCAATGTATCATTGAAAATAGCTTATAATATAACGTAATTTGTAGTGTATCTTTGAAAATACCTTATAATATAACGTAATATGCAGTGTATCATTGAAAATAACTTATAATATAACGAAATAAGCAGTGTGTCATTGAAAAGACCTTGTAATATAACGAAATATGCAGTGTATCATTGAAAATACCTTATAATATGTCGTAGTTTAACATTGAAAATATCTTATAATATATCGTAATATGCAGTGTATCATTGAAAATACCATATAATATAACGTAATATGCAGTATATCATTTAAAATACCTTATAATAAAGCGTAATATGCAGTGTATCATTGAAAATACCTTATAATATAACGTAATATGCAGTGTATCATTGAAAATACCTTATAATATAACGAAATATGCACTGTATCACTGAAAATACCTTATAATATAGCGTAATATGCAGTGTATCATTGAAAATACCTTATAATATATCGTAGTTTATCATTGAAAATGCCTTATAATGAAACGGAATATGCAGTGTATCATTGAAAATACCTTATAATATAACGTAATATGCATTGTATCATTGAAAATACCTTATAATATAACGTAATTTGCAGTGTATCAATGAAAATACCTTATAATATAACGTGATATGCAATGTATCATTGAAAATAGCTTATAATATAACGTAATTTGTAGTGTATCTTTGAAAATACCTTATAATATAACGTAATATGCAGTGTATCATTGAAAATAACTTATAATATAACGAAATAAGCAGTGTGTCATTGAAAAGACCTTGTAATATAACGAAATATGCAGTGTATCATTGAAAATACCTTATAATATGTCGTAGTTTAACATTGAAAATACCTTATAATATATCGTAATATGCAGTGTATCATTGAAAATACCATATAATATAACGTAATATGAAGTGTATCATTGAAAATACCTTATAATATATCGTAATATGCAGTGTATCATTGAAAATACCATATAATATAACGTAATATGCAGTGTATCATTGAAAACACCTTATAATATAACGAAATATGCAGTGTATCATTGAAAATACCTTATAATATGTCGTAGTTTAACATTGAAAATACCCAATAATATAACGTAATATGCAGTGTATCTTTGAAAATACCTTATAATATAACGTAATATGCAGTGTATCATTGAAAATACCTTATAATATATCGTAGTTTATCATTGAAAATGCCTTATAATGAAACGGAATATGCAGTGTATCATTGAAAATACCTTATAATATAACGTAATATGCATTGTATCATTCAAAATACCTTATAATATAACGTAATTTGCAGTGTATCAATGAAAATACCTTATAATATAACGTGATATGCAATGTATCATTGAAAATAGCTTATAATATAACGTAATTTGTAGTGTATCTTTGAAAATACCTTATAATATAACGTAATATGCAGTGTATCATTGAAAATAACTTATAATATAACGAAATAAGCAGTGTGTCATTGAAAAGACCTTGTAATATAACGAAATATGCAGTGTATCATTGAAAATACCTTATAATATGTCGTAGTTTAACATTGAAAATACCTTATAATATAGCGTAATATGCAGTGTATCATAGAAAATAACTTATAATATAACGAAATATGCATTGTGTCATTGAAAAGACATTATAATATAACGTAATATGCAGTGTATCATTGAAAATACCTTATAGTATAATGTAATATGCAGTGTATCATTGAAAATACCTTATAATATATCGTAGTTTATCATTGAAAATACCTTATAATATAACGTAATATGCAGTGTATCATTGAAAATACCTTATAATATAACGTGACATGCAATGAATCATTGAAAATAACTTATAATATAACGTAATATGCAGTATATCATTTAAAATACCTTATAATATAGCGTAATATGAAGTGTATCATTGAAAATACCTTATAATATATCGTAGTTTATCATTGAAAATGCCTTATAATGTAACGTAATATGGAGTGTTTCAATGAAAATACCTTATAATATAACGTAATATGCATTGTATCATTGAAAATGCCTTATAATATATCGGAATTTATAGTGTATCTTTGAAAATACCTTATAATATAACGTAATATGCAGTGTATCATTGAAAATACCTTTTATTATGTCGTAGTTTATCATTGAAAATACCTTATAGTATAACGTAATATGCAGTGTATCATTGAAAATACCTTATAACATAACGTAAATTGCAGAGTATCATTGAAAATACCTTATGATATAACGTAATATGCAGTGTATCTTTGAAAATACCTTATAATATAACGTAATATGCAGTGTATCGATGAAAATACCTTATGATATAACGTAATATGCAGTGTATCATTGAAAATAACTTATAATATAACGAAATATGCATTGTGTCATTGAAAAGACATTATAACATAACGTAATATGCAGTGTATCGTTGAAAATACCTTATGATATAACGTAATATGCAGTGTATCATTGAAAATAACTTATAATATAACGAAATATGCATTGTGTCATTGAAAAGACCTTATAATATAACGTAATATGCAGTGTATCATTGAAAATACCTTATAATATAACGTAATATGCAGTGTATCATTGAAAATACCTTATAATATAACGTTATATGCATTGTATCATTGAAAATACCTTATAATATAACGTAATTTGCAGTGTATCAATGAAAATACCTTATAATATAACGTGATATGCAATGTATCATTGAAAATAGCTTATAATATAACGTAATTTGTAGTGTATCTTTGAAAATACCTTATAATATAACGTAATATGCAGTGTATCGTTGAAAATACCTTATAATATAACGTAATATGCAGTGTATCGTTGAAAATACCTTATGATATAACGTAATATGCAGTGTATCATTGAAAATAACTTATAATATAACGAAATATGCATTGTGTCATTGAAAAGACCTTATAATATAACGTAATATGCATTGTATCATTGAAAATGCCTTATAATATATCGGAATTTATAGTGTATCTTTGAAAATACCTTATAGTATAACGTAATATGCAGTGTATCATTGAAAATAACTTATAATATAACGAAATAAGCAGTCTGTCATTGAAAAGACCTTGTAGTTTATCATTGAAAATACCTTATAATGTATCGTAATATGCAGTGTATCATTGAAAATACCATATAATATAGCGTAATATGCAGTGTATCATTGAAAATACCTTATAATATATCGTAGTTTATCATTGAAAATGCATTATAATGTAACGTAATATGGAGTATTTCAATGAAAATACCTTATAATATAGCGTAATATGCAGTATATCATTGAAAATACCTTATAATATATCGTAATATGCAGTGTATCATTGAAAATACCATATAATATAACGTAATATTCAGTGTATCATTGAAAATACCTTATATTATAACGTAATATGCAGTGTATCATTGAATTTACCTTGTAATATAACGTAATATGCAGTGTACCATTGAAAATACCTTATAATATAACGAAATATGCAGTGTATCACTGAAAATACCTTATAATATAGCGTAATATGCAGTGTATCATTGAAAATACCTTATAATATATCGTAGTTTATCATTGAAAATGCCTTATAATGAAACGGAATATGCAGTGTATCATTGAAAATACCTTATAATATAACGTAATATGCATTGTATCATTGAAAATTCCTTATAATATAACGTAATTTGCAGTGTATCAATGAAAATACCTTATAATATAACGTGATATGCAATATATCATTGAAAATAGCTTATAATATAACGTAATTTGTAGTGTATCTTTGAAAATACCTTATAATATAACGTAATATGCAGTGTATCATTGAAAATAACTTATAATATAACGAAATAAGCAGTGTGTCATTGAAAAGACCTTGTAATATAACGAAATATGCAGTGTATCATTGAAAATACCTTATAATATGTCGTAGTTTAACATTGAAAATACATAATAATATAACGTAATATGCAGTGTATCATAGAAAATACCTTATAATATATCGTAATATGCAGTGTATCATTGAAAATACCATATAATATAACGTAATATGCAGTGTATCATTGAAAATACCTTATATTATAACGTAATATGCAGTGTATCATTGAAAATACCTTGTAATATAACGTAATATGCAGTGTATCATTGAAAATACCTTATAATATAACGTAATATGCAGTGTATCATTGAAAATACCTAATAATATAACGTACATTGCAGCGTATCACTGAAAATACCTTCTAATATATCGTAGTTTATCATTGAAAATACCTTATAATATAACGTAATATACAGTGTATCATTGAAAATACCTTATAATATAACGTAATATGCAGTGTATCATTGAAAATACCTTATAATATATAGTAGTTTATCATTGAAAATACCTTATAACATAACGTAATATACAGTGTAACATTGAAAATACCTTATAATATAACGTACTATGCAGCGTATCATTGAAAATACCTTATAATATATCGTAATATGCAGTGTATCATTGAAAATACCATATAATATAACGTAATATGCAGTGTATCATTGAAAATACATTATATTATAACGTAATATGCAGTGTATCATTGAAAATACCTTGTAATATAACGTAATATGCAGTGTATCATTGAAAATACCTTATAATATAACGTAATATGCAGTGTATCATTGAAAATACCTTCTAATATATCGTAGTTTATCATTGAAAATACCTTATAATATAACGTAATATATAGTGTACCATTGAAAATACCATATAATATAACGAAATATGCAGTGTATCACTGAAAATACCTTCTAATATATCGTAGTTTATCATTGAAAATACCTTATAATATAACGTAGTATGCAGTTTATCATTGAAAATACCTTATATTATAACGTAATATGCAGTGTATCATTGAAAATACCTTGTAATATAACGTAATATGCAGTGTATCATTGAAAATACCTTATGATATAACGTAATATGCAGTGTATCATTGAAAATACCTTATAATATAACGGAATTTGTAGTGTATCATTGAAAATACCTTATAATATAACGAAATATGCAGTGTGTCATTGAACATACCTTATATTATGTCGTAGTTTATCATTAAAAATACCTTATAGTATAACGTAATATGCAGTGTATCATTGAAAATAACTTATAATATAACGAAATATGCAGTGTATCATTGAAAATAACTTATAATATAACGAAATAAGCAGTCTGTCATTGAAAAGACCTTGTAGTTTATCATTGAAAATACCTTATAATGTATCGTAATATGCAGTGTATCATTGAAAATACCATATAATATAGCGTAATATGCAGTGTATCATTGAAAATACCTTATAATATATCGTAGTTTATCATTGAAAATGCATTATAATGTAACGTAATATGGAGTATTTCAATGAAAATACCTTATAATATAGCGTAATATGCAGTATATCATTGAAAATACCTTATAATATATCGTAATATGCAGTGTATCATTGAAAATACCATATAATATAACGTAATATTCAGTGTATCATTGAAAATACCTTATATTATAACGTAATATGCAGTGTATCATTGAATTTACCTTGTAATATAACGTAATATGCAGTGTACCATTGAAAATACCTTATAATATAACGAAATATGCAGTGTATCACTGAAAATACCTTATAATATAGCGTAATATGCAGTGTATCATTGAAAATACCTTATAATATATCGTAGTTTATCATTGAAAATGCCTTATAATGAAACGGAATATGCAGTGTATCATTGAAAATACCTTATAATATAACGTAATATGCATTGTATCATTGAAAATTCCTTATAATATAACGTAATTTGCAGTGTATCAATGAAAATACCTTATAATATAACGTGATATGCAATGTATCATTGAAAATAGCTTATAATATAACGTAATTTGTAGTGTATCTTTGAAAATACCTTATAATATAACGTAATATGCAGTGTATCATTGAAAATAACTTATAATATAACGAAATAAGCAGTGTGTCATTGAAAAGACCTTGTAATATAACGAAATATGCAGTGTATCATTGAAAATACCTTATATTATAACGTAATATGCAGTGTATCATTGAAAATACCTTGTAATATAACGTAATATGCAGTGTATCATTGAAAATACCTAATAATATAACGTACATTGCAGCGTATCACTGAAAATACCTTCTAATATATCGTAGTTTATCATTGAAAATACCTTATAATATAACGTAATATACAGTGTATCATTGAAAATACCTTATAATATAACGTAATATGCAGTGTATCATTGAAAATACCTTATAATATATAGTAGTTTATCATTGAAAATACCTTATAACATAACGTAATATACACTGTAACATTGAAAATACCTTATAATATAACGTACTATGCAGCGTATCATTGAAAATACCTTATAATATATCGTAATATGCAGTGTATCATTGAAAATACCATATAATATAACGTAATATGCAGTGTATCATTGAAAATACCTTATAATATAACGAAATATGCAGTGTGTCATTGAACATACCTTATATTATGTCGTAGTTTATCATTAAAAATACCTTATAGTATAACGTAATATGCAGTGTATCATTGAAAATAACTTATAATATAACGAAATATGCAGTGTGTCATTGAAAAGACCTTATAATATAACGTAATATTTAGTTTATCATTGAAAATACCTTATAACATAACGTAAATTGCAGAGTATCATTGAAAATACCTTATGATATAACGTAATATGCAGTGTATCATTGAAAATACCATATAATATAACGTAATATGCAGTGTATCATTGAAAATGCCTTATAATGTAACGTAATATGGAGTGTTTCAATGAAAATACCTTATAATATAACGTAATATGGAGTGTATCATTGAAAATACCTTCTAATATATCGTAGTTTATCATTGAAAATACCTTATAATATAACGTAATATACAGTGTACCATTGAAAATACCATATAATATAACGAAATATGCAGTGTATCACTGAAAATACCTTCTAATATATCGTAGTTTATCATTGAAAATACCTTATAATGTATCGTAATATGCAGTGTATCATTGAAAATACCATATAATATAGCGTAATATGCAGTGTATCATTGAAAATACCTTATAATATATCGTAGTTTATCATTGAAAATGCCTTATAATGTAACGTAATATGGAGTGTTTCAATGAAAATACCTTATAATATAGCGTAATATGCAGTATATCATTGAAAATACCTTATAATATATCGTAATATGCAGTGTATCATTGAAAATACCATATAATATAACGTAATATTCAGTGTATCATTGAAAATACCTTATATTATAACGTAATATGCAGTGTATCATTGAAAATACCTTGTAATATAACGTAATATGCAGTGTATCATTGAAAATACCTTATAATATAACAAAATATGCAGTGTATCACTGAAAATACCTTATAATATAGCGTAATATGCAGTGTATCATTGAAAATACCTTATAATATATCGTAGTTTATCATTGAAAATGCCTTATAATGAAACGGAATATGCAGTGTATCATTGAAAATACCTTATAATATAACGTAATATGCATTGTATCATTGAAAATTCCTTATAATATAACGTAATTTGCAGTGTATCAATGAAAATACCTTATAATATAACGTGATATGCAATGTATCATTGAAAATAGCTTATAATATAACGTAATTTGTAGTGTATCTTTGAAAATACCTTATAATATAACGTAATATGCAGTGTATCATTGAAAATAACTTATAATATAACGACATAAGCAGTGTGTCATTGAAAAGACCTTGTAATATAACGAAATATGCAGTGTATCATTGAAAATACCTTATAATATGTCGTAGTTTAACATTGAAAATACATAATAATATAACGTAATATGCAGTGTATCATAGAAAATAACTTATAATATAACGAAATATGCAGTGTATCACTGAAAATACCTTCTAATATATCGTAGTTTATCATTGAAAATACCTTATAATATAACGTAATATACAGTGTATCATTGAAAATACCTTATAATATAACGTAATATGCAGTGTATCATTGAAAATACCTTATAATATATAGTAGTTTATCATTGAAAATACCTTATAACATAACGTAATATACAGTGTAACATTGAAAATACCTTATAATATAACGTACTATGCAGTGTATCATTGAAAATACCTTATAATATAACGTAATATACAGTGTATCATTGAAAATACCTTATAATATAGCGTACTATGCAGTGTATCATTGAAAATACCTTATAATATAACGTAATATGCAGTGTATCATTGAAAATACCTTATAATATAACGTAATATGCAGTGTATCATTGAAAATACCTTATAATATAGCGTAATATGCAGTATATCATTGAAAATACCTTATAATATAGCGTAATATGCAGTGTATCATTGAAAATACCTTATAATATAACGTAATATGCAGTGTATCATTGAAAATACCTTATAATATATAGTAGTTTATCATTGAAAATACCTTATAACATAACGTAATATACAGTGTAACATTGAAAATACCTTATAATATAACGTACTATGCAGCGTATCATTGAAAATACCTTATAATATATCGTAATATGCAGTGTATCATTGAAAATACCATATAATATAACGTAATATGCAGTGTATCATTGAAAATACCTTATAATATAACGTAATATACAGTGTATCATTGAAAATACCTTATAATATAGAGTACTATGCAGTGTATCATTGAAAATACCTTATAATATAACGTAATATGCAGTGTATCATTGAAAATGCCTTATAATATAACGTAATATGCAGTGTATCATTGAAAATACCTTATAATATAGCGTAATATGCAGTATATCATTGAAAATACCTTATAATATAGCGTAATATGCAGTGTATCATTGAAAATACCGTATAATATAACGAAATATGCAGTGTATCATTGAAAATACCTTATAATATGTCGTGGTTTATCATTGAAAATACCTTATAATATAACGTAATATGCAGTGTATCATTGAAAATGCCTTATAATGTAACGTAATATGGAGTGTTTCAATGAAAATACCTTATAATACAACGTAATATGCAGTGTATCATTGAAAATACCTAATAATATAACGTAATATGCAGTGTATCATTGAAAATACCTAATAATATAACGTACATTGCAGCGTATCACTGAAAATACCTTCTAATATATCGTAGTTTATCATTGAAAATACCTTATAATATAACGTAATATACAGTGTATCATTGAAAATACCTTATAATATAACGTAATATGCAGTGTATCATTGAAAATACCTTATAATATATAGTAGTTTATCATTGAAAATACCTTATAACATAACGTAATATACAGTGTAACATTGAAAATACCTTATAATATAACGTACTATGCAGCGTATCATTGAAAATACCTTATAATATATCGTAATATGCAGTGTATCATTGAAAATACCATATAATATAACGTAATATGCAGTGTATCATTGAAAATACCTTATATTATAACGTAATATGCAGTGTATCATTGAAAATACCTTGTAATATAACGTAATATGCAGTGTATCATTGAAAATACCTTATAATATAACGTAATATGCAGTGTATCATTGAAAATACCTTCTAATATATCGTAGTTTATCATTGAAAATACCTTATAATATAACGTAATATACAGTGTACCATTGAAAATACCTTATAATATAACGAAATATGCAGTGTATCACTGAAAATACCTTCTAATATATCGTAGTTTATCATTGAAAGTACCTTATAATATAACGTAGTATGCAGTTTATCATTGAAAATACCTTATATTATAACGTAATATGCAGTGTATCATTGAAAATACCTTGTAATATAACGTAATATGCAGTGTATCATTGAAAATACCTTATAATATAATGTAATATGCAGAGTATCATTGAAAATACCTTATAATATAACGGAATTTGTAGTGTATCATTGAAAATACCTTATAATATAACGAAATATGCAGTGTGTCATTGAACATACCTTATATTATGTCGTAGTTTATCATTAAAAATACCTTATAGTATAACGTAATATGCAGTGTATCATTGAAAATAACTTATAATATAACGAAATATGCAGTGTGTCATTGAAAAGACCTTATAATATAACGTAATATTTAGTTTATCATTGAAAATACCTTATAACATAACGTAAATTGCAGAGTATCATTGAAAATACCTTATGATATAACGTAATATGCAGTGTATCATTGAAAATACCATATAATATAACGTAATATGCAGTGTATCATTGAAAATACCTTATATTATAACGTAATATGCAGTGTATCAATGAAAATACCTTGTAATATAACGTAATATGCAGTGTATCATTGAAAATACCTTATAATATAACGTAATATGCAGTGTATCATTGAAAATACCTTCTAATATATCGTAGTTTATCATTGAAAATACCTTATAATATAACGAAATATGCAGTGTATCATTGAAAATACCTTATAATATGTCGTAGTTTATCATTGAAAATACCTTATAATATAACGTAATATGCAGTGTATCATTGAAAATGCCTTATAATGTAACGTAATATGGAGTGTTTCAATGAAAATACCTTATATTATAACGTAATATGCAGTGTATCATTTAAAATACCTTGTAATATAACGTAATATGCAGTGTATCATTGAAAATACCTTATAATATAACGTAATATGCAGTGTATCATTGAAAATACCTTATAATATAGCGTAATATGCAGTATATCATTGAAAATACCTTATAATATAGCGTAATATGCAGTGTATCATTGAAAATACCGTATAATATAACGAAATATGCAGTGTATCATTGAAAATACCTTATAATATGTCGTAGTTTATCATTGAAAATACCTTATAATATAACGTAATATGCAGTGTATCATTGAAAATGCCTTATAATGTAACGTAATATGGAGTGTTTCAATGAAAATACCTTATAATACAACGTAATATGCAGTGTATCATTGAAAATACCTAATAATATAACGTAATATGCAGTGTATCATTGAAAATACCTAATAATATAACGTACATTGCAGCGTATCACTGAAAATACCTTCTAATATATCGTAGTTTATCATTGAAAATACCTTATAATATAACGTAATATACAGTGTATCATTGAAAATACCTTATAATATAACGTAATATGCAGTGTATCATTGAAAATACCTTATAATATATAGTAGTTTATCATTGAAAATACCTTATAACATAACGTAATATACAGTGTAACATTGAAAATACCTAATAATATAACGTAATATGCAGTGTATCATTGAAAATACCTTATAATATGTCGTAGTTTATCATTGAAAATACCTTATAATATAACGTAATATGCAGTGTATCATTGAAAATGCCTTATAATGTAACGTAATATGGAGTGTTTCAATGAAAATACCTTATAATATAACGTAATATGCAGTGTATCATTGAAAATACCTAATAATATAACGTAATATGCAGTGTATCATTGAAAATACCTAATAATATAACGTACATTGCAGCGTATCACTGAAAATACCTTCTAATATATCGTAGTTTATCATTGAAAATACCTTATAATATAACGTAATATACAGTGTATCATTGAAAATACCTTATAATATAACGTAATATGCAGTGTATCATTGAAAATACCTTATAATATATAGTAGTTTATCATTGAAAATACCTTATAACATAACGTAATATACAGTGTAACATTGAAAATACCTTATAATATAACGTACTATGCAGCGTATCATTGAAAATACCTTATAATATATCGTAATATGCAGTGTATCATTGAAAATACCATATAATATAACGTAATATGCAGTGTATCATTGAAAATACCTTATATTATAACGTAATATGCAGTGTATCATTGAAAATACCTTGTAATATAACGTAATATGCAGTGTATCATTGAAAATACCTTATAATATAACGTAATATGCAGTGTATCATTGAAAATACCTTCTAATATATCGTAGTTTATCATTGAAAATACCTTATAATATAACGAAATATGCAGTGTATCATTGAAAATACCTTATAGTTAGTCGTAGTTTATCATTGAAAATACCTTATAATATAACGTAATATGCAGTGTATCATTGAAAATACCTTATAATATAACGTAATATACAGTGTATCATTGAAAATACCTTATAATATAGCGTACTATGCAGTGTATCATTGAAAATACCTTATAATATAACGTAATATGCAGTGTATCATTGAAAATACCTTATAATATAACGTAATATGCAGTGTATCATTGAAAATACCTTATAATATAGCGTAATATGCAGTATATCATTGAAAATACCTTATAATATAGCGTAATATGCAGTGTATCATTGAAAATACCTTATAATATAACGTAATATGCAGTGTATCATTGAAAATACCTTATAATATATAGTAGTTTATCATTGAAAATACCTTATAACATAACGTAATATACAGTGTAACATTGAAAATACCTTATAATATAACGTACTATGCAGCGTATCATTGAAAATACCTTATAATATATCGTAATATGCAGTGTATCATTGAAAATACCATATAATATAACGTAATATGCAGTGTATCATTGAAAATACCTTATATTATAACGTAATTTGCAGTGTATCATTGAAAATACCTTGTAATATAACGTAATATGCAGTGTATCATTGAAAATACCTTATAATATAACGTAATATGCAGTGTATCATTGAAAATACCTTCTAATATATCGTAGTTTATCATTGAAAATACCTTATAATATAACGTAATATACAGTGTACCATTGAAAATACCTTATAATATAACGAAATATGCAGTGTATCACTGAAAATACCTTCTAATATATCGTAGTTTATCATTGAAAATACCTTATAATATAACGTAGTATGCAGTTTATCATTGAAAATACCTTATATTATAACGTAATATGCAGTGTATCATTGAAAATACCTTGTAATATAACGTAATATGCAGTGTATCATTGAAAATACCTTATAATATAACGTAATGTGCAGTGTATCATTGAAAATACCTTATAATATAACGGAATTTGTAGTGTATCATTGAAAATACCTTATAATATAACGAAATATGCAGTGTGTCATTGAACATACCTTATATTATGTCGTAGTTTATCATTAAAAATACCTTATAGTATAACGTAATATGCAGTGTATCATTGAAAATAACTTATAATATAACGAAATATGCAGTGTGTCATTGAAAAGACCTTATAATATAACGTAATATTTAGTTTATCATTGAAAATACCTTATAACATAACGTAAATTGCAGAGTATCATTGAAAATACCTTATGATATAACGTAATATGCAGTGTATCATTGAAAATACCTTATAATATAACGTAATATGCAGTGTATCATTGAAAAGACCTTATAATATAACGTAATATTTAGTTTATCATTGAAAATACCTTATAACATAACGTAAATTGCAGAGTATCATTGAAAATACCTTATGATATAACGTAATATGCAGTGTATCATTGAAAATACCATATAATATAACGTAATATGCAGTGTATCATTGAAAATGCCTTATAATGTAACGTAATATGGAGTGTTTCAATGAAAATACCTTATAATATAACGAAATATGCAGTGTGTCATTGAACATACCTTATATTATAACGTAATATGCAGTGTATCATTTAAAATACCTTGTAATATAACGTAATATGCAGTGTATCATTGAAAATACCTTATAATATAACGTAATATGCAGTGTATCATTGAAAATACCTTCTAATATAACGTAATATGCAGTGTATCATTGAAAATACCTTATAATATAACGTTATATGCATTGTATCATTGAAAATACCTTATAATATGTCGTAGTTTAACATTGAAAATACATAATAATATAACGTAATATGCAGTGTATCATAGAAAATAACTTATAATATAACGAAATATGCAGTGTATCACTGAAAATACCTTCTAATATATCGTAGTTTATCATTGAAAATACCTTATAATATAACGTACTATGCAGCGTATCATTGAAAATACCTTATAATATATCGTAATATGCAGTGTATCATTGAAAATACCATATAATATAACGTAATATGCAGTGTATCATTGAAAATACCTTATATTATAACGTAATATGCAGTGTATCATTGAAAATACCTTGTAATATAACGTAATATGCAGTGTATCATTGAAAATACCTTATAATATAACGTAATATGCAGTGTATCATTGAAAATACCTAATAATATAACGTACATTGCAGCGTATCACTGAAAATACCTTCTAATATATCGTAGTTTATCATTGAAAATACCTTATAATATAACGTAATATACAGTGTACCATTGAAAATACCATATAATATAACGAAATATGCAGTGTATCACTGAAAATACCTTCTAATATATCGTAGTTTATCATTGAAAATACCTTATAATATAACGTAGTATGCAGTTTATCATTGAAAATACCTTATATTATAACGTAATATGCAGTGTATCATTGAAAATACCTTGTAATATAACGTAATATGCAGTGTATCATTGAAAATACCTTATAATATAACGTAATATGCAGTGTATCATTGAAAATACCTTATAATATAACGGAATTTGTAGTGTATCATTGAAAATACCTTATAATATAACGAAATATGCAGTGTGTCATTGAACATACCTTATATTATGTCGTAGTTTATCATTAAAAATACCTTATAGTATAACGTAATATGCAGTGTATCATTGAAAATAACTTATAATATAACGAAATATGCAGTGTGTCATTGAAAAGACCTTATAATATAACGTAATATTTAGTTTATCATTGAAAATACCTTATAACATAACGTAAATTGCAGAGTATCATTGAAAATACCTTATGATATAACGTAATATGCAGTGTATCATTGAAAATACCATATAATATAACGTAATATGCAGTGTATCATTGAAAATGCCTTATAATGTAACGTAATATGGAGTGTTTCAATGAAAATACCTTATAATACAACGTAATATGCAGTGTATCATTGAAAATACCTATTAATATAACGTAATATGCAGTGTATCATTGAAAATACCTAATAATATAACGTACATTGCAGCGTATCACTGAAAATACCTTCTAATATATCGTAGTTTATCATTGAAAATACCTTATAATATAACGTAATATACAGTGTATCATTGAAAATACCTTATAATATAACGTAATATGCAGTGTATCATTGAAAATACCTTATAATATATAGTAGTTTATCATTGAAAATACCTTATAACATAACGTAATATACAGTGTAACATTGAAAATACCTTATAATATAACGTACTATGCAGTGTATCATTGAAAATACCTTATAATATAACGTAATATACAGTGTATCATTGAAAATACCTTATAATATAGCGTACTATGCAGTGTATCATTGAAAATACCTTATAATATAACGTAATATATAGTGTATCATTGAAAATACCTTATAACATAACGTAATATACAGTGTAACATTGAAAATACCATATAATATAACGTAATATGCAGTGTATCATTGAAAATACCTTATAATATTTCGTAATTTGTAGTGTATCAGTGAAAATACCTTATAATATAACGTAATATGCAGTGTATCATTGAAAATACCTTATAATATAGCGTAATATGCAGTATATCATTGAAAATACCTTATAATATAGCGTAATATGCAGTGTATCATTGAAAATACCATATAATATAACGTAATATGCAGTGTATCATTGAAAATACCTTATATTATAACGTAATATGCAGTGTATCATTGAAAATACCTTGTAATATAACGTAATATGCAGTGTATCATTGAAAATACCTTATAATATAACGTAATATGCAGTGTATCATTGAAAATACCTTCTAATATATCGTAGTTTATCATTGAAAATACCTTATAACATAACGTAATATACAGTGTAACATTGAAAATACCTTATAATATAACGTACTATGCAGCGTATCATTGAAAATACCTTATAATATATCGTAATATGCAGTGTATCATTGAAAATACCATATAATATAACGTAATATGCAGTGTATCATTGAAAATACCTTATAATATAACGTAATATACAGTGTATCATTGAAAATACCTTATAATATAGAGTACTATGCAGTGTATCATTGAAAATACCTTATAATATAACGTAATATGCAGTGTATCATTGAAAATACCTTATAATATAACGTAATATGCAGTGTATCATTGAAAATACCTTATAATATAGCGTAATATGCAGTATATCATTGAAAATACCTTATAATATAGCGTAATATGCAGTGTATCATTGAAAATACCGTATAATATAACGAAATATGCAGTGTATCATTGAAAATACCTTATAATATGTCGTGGTTTATCATTGAAAATACCTTATAATATAACGTAATATGCAGTGTATCATTGAAAATGCCTTATAATGTAACGTAATATGGAGTGTTTCAATGAAAATACCTTATAATACAACGTAATATGCAGTGTATCATTGAAAATACCTAATAATATAACGTAATATGCAGTGTATCATTGAAAATACCTAATAATATAACGTACATTGCAGCGTATCACTGAAAATACCTTCTAATATATCGTAGTTTATCATTGAAAATACCTTATAATATAACGTAATATACAGTGTATCATTGAAAATACCTTATAATATAACGTAATATGCAGTGTATCATTGAAAATACCTTATAATATATAGTAGTTTATCATTGAAAATACCTTATAACATAACGTAATATACAGTGTAACATTGAAAATACCTTATAATATAACGTACTATGCAGCGTATCATTGAAAATACCTTATAATATATCGTAATATGCAGTGTATCATTGAAAATACCATATAATATAACGTAATATGCAGTGTATCATTGAAAATACCTTATATTATAACGTAATATGCAGTGTATCATTGAAAATACCTTGTAATATAACGTAATATGCAGTGTATCATTGAAAATACCTTATAATATAACGTAATATGCAGTGTATCATTGAAAATACCTTCTAATATATCGTAGTTTATCATTGAAAATACCTTATAATATAACGTAATATACAGTGTACCATTGAAAATACCTTATAATATAACGAAATATGCAGTGTATCACTGAAAATACCTTCTAATATATCGTAGTTTATCATTGAAAGTACCTTATAATATAACGTAGTATGCAGTTTATCATTGAAAATACCTTATATTATAACGTAATATGTAGTGTATCATTGAAAATACCTTATAATATAACGTAATATGCAGTGTATCATTGAAAATATCTTATAATATATCGTAATATGCAGAGTATCATTGAAAATACCTTATAATATGTCGCCATTTGAAGTTTATCATTGAAAATTCCTTATAATATAACGAAATATGCAGTGTGTCATTGAACATACCTTATATTATGTCGTAGTTTATCATTAAAAATACCTTATAGTATAACGTAATATGCAGTGTATCATTGAAAATAACTTATAATATAACGAAATATGCAGTGTGTCATTGAAAAGACCTTATAATATAACGTAATATTTAGTTTATCATTGAAAATACCTTATAACATAACGTAAATTGCAGAGTATCATTGAAAATACCTTATGATATAACGTAATATGCAGTGTATCATTGAAAATACCATATAATATAACGTAATATGCAGTGTATCATTGAAAATACCTTATATTATAACGTAATATGCAGTGTATCAATGAAAATACCTTGTAATATAACGTAATATGCAGTGTATCATTGAAAATACCTTATAATATAACGTAATATGCAGTGTATCATTGAAAATACCTTCTAATATATCGTAGTTTATCATTGAAAATACCTTATAATATAACGAAATATGCAGTGTATCATTGAAAATACCTTATAATATGTCGTAGTTTATCATTGAAAATACCTTATAATATAACGTAATATGCAGTGTATCATTGAAAATGCCTTATAATGTAACGTAATATGGAGTGTTTCAATGAAAATACCTTATATTATAACGTAATATGCAGTGTATCATTTAAAATACCTTGTAATATAACGTAATATGCAGTGTATCATTGAAAATACCTTATAATATAACGTAATATGCAGTGTATCATTGAAAATACCTTATAATATAGCGTAATATGCAGTATATCATTGAAAATACCTTATAATATAGCGTAATATGCAGTGTATCATTGAAAATACCGTATAATATAACGAAATATGCAGTGTATCATTGAAAATACCTTATAATATGTCGTAGTTTATCATTGAAAATACCTTATAATATAACGTAATATGCAGTGTATCATTGAAAATGCCTTATAATGTAACGTAATATGGAGTGTTTCAATGAAAATACCTTATAATACAACGTAATATGCAGTGTATCATTGAAAATACCTAATAATATAACGTAATATGCAGTGTATCATTGAAAATACCTAATAATATAACGTACATTGCAGCGTATCACTGAAAATACCTTCTAATATATCGTAGTTTATCATTGAAAATACCTTATAATATAACGTAATATACAGTGTATCATTGAAAATACCTTATAATATAACGTAATATGCAGTGTATCATTGAAAATACCTTATAATATATAGTAGTTTATCATTGAAAATACCTTATAACATAACGTAATATACAGTGTAACATTGAAAATACCTAATAATATAACGTAATATGCAGTGTATCATTGAAAATACCTTATAATATGTCGTAGTTTATCATTGAAAATACCTTATAATATAACGTAATATGCAGTGTATCATTGAAAATGCCTTATAATGTAACGTAATATGGAGTGTTTCAATGAAAATACCTTATAATATAACGTAATATGCAGTGTATCATTGAAAATACCTAATAATATAACGTAATATGCAGTGTATCATTGAAAATACCTAATAATATAACGTACATTGCAGCGTATCACTGAAAATACCTTCTAATATATCGTAGTTTATCATTGAAAATACCTTATAATATAACGTAATATACAGTGTATCATTGAAAATACCTTATAATATAACGTAATATGCAGTGTATCATTGAAAATACCTTATAATATATAGTAGTTTATCATTGAAAATACCTTATAACATAACGTAATATACAGTGTAACATTGAAAATACCTTATAATATAACGTACTATGCAGCGTATCATTGAAAATACCTTATAATATATCGTAATATGCAGTGTATCATTGAAAATACCATATAATATAACGTAATATGCAGTGTATCATTGAAAATACCTTATATTATAACGTAATATGCAGTGTATCATTGAAAATACCTTGTAATATAACGTAATATGCAGTGTATCATTGAAAATACCTTATAATATAACGTAATATGCAGTGTATCATTGAAAATACCTTCTAATATATCGTAGTTTATCATTGAAAATACCTTATAATATAACGAAATATGCAGTGTATCATTGAAAATACCTTATAGTTAGTCGTAGTTTATCATTGAAAATACCTTATAATACAACGTAATATGCAGTGTATCATTGAAAATACCTTATAATATAACGTAATATACAGTGTATCATTGAAAATACCTTATAATATAGCGTAATATGCAGTGTATCATTGAAAATACCTTATAATATAACGTAATATGCAGTGTATCATTGAAAATACCTTATAATATAACGTAATATGCAGTGTATCATTGAAAATACCTTATAATATAGCGTAATATGCAGTATATCATTGAAAATACCTTATAATATAGCGTAATATGCAGTGTATCATTGAAAATACCTTATAATATAACGTAATATGCAGTGTATCATTGAAAATACCTTATAATATATAGTAGTTTATCATTGAAAATACCTTATAACATAACGTAATATACAGTGTAACATTGAAAATACCTTATAATATAACGTACTATGCAGCGTATCATTGAAAATACCTTATAATATATCGTAATATGCAGTGTATCATTGAAAATACCATATAATATAACGTAATATGCAGTGTATCATTGAAAATACCTTATATTATAACGTAATTTGCAGTGTATCATTGAAAATACCTTGTAATATAACGTAATATGCAGTGTATCATTGAAAATACCTTATAATATAACGTAATATGCAGTGTATCATTGAAAATACCTTCTAATATATCGTAGTTTATCATTGAAAATACCTTATAATATAACGTAATATACAGTGTACCATTGAAAATACCTTATAATATAACGAAATATGCAGTGTATCACTGAAAATACCTTCTAATATATCGTAGTTTATCATTGAAAATACCTTATAATATAACGTAGTATGCAGTTTATCATTGAAAATACCTTATATTATAACGTAATATGCAGTGTATCATTGAAAATACCTTGTAATATAACGTAATATGCAGTGTATCATTGAAAATACCTTATAATATAACGTAATATGCAGTGTATCATTGAAAATACCTTATAATATAACGGAATTTGTAGTGTATCATTGAAAATACCTTATAATATAACGAAATATGCAGTGTGTCATTGAACATACCTTATATTATGTCGTAGTTTATCATTAAAAATACCTTATAGTATAACGTAATATGCAGTGTATCATTGAAAATAACTTATAATATAACGAAATATGCAGTGTGTCATTGAAAAGACCTTATAATATAACGTAATATTTAGTTTATCATTGAAAATACCTTATAACATAACGTAAATTGCAGAGTATCATTGAAAATACCTTATGATATAACGTAATATGCAGTGTGTCATTGAAAATACCATATAATATAACGTAATATGCAGTGTATCATTGAAAAGACCTTATAATATAACGTAATATTTAGTTTATCATTGAAAATACCTTATAACATAACGTAAATTGCAGAGTATCATTGAAAATACCTTATGATATAACGTAATATGCAGTGTATCATTGAAAATACCATATAATATAACGTAATATGCAGTGTATCATTGAAAATACCTTATAATGTAACGTAATATGGAGTGTTTCAATGAAAATACCTTATAATATAACGAAATATGCAGTGTGTCATTGAACATACCTTATATTATAACGTAATATGCAGTGTATCATTTAAAATACCTTGTAATATAACGTAATATGCAGTGTATCATTGAAAATACCTTATAATATAACGTAATATGCAGTGTATCATTGAAAATACCTTCTAATATAACGTAATATGCAGTGTATCATTGAAAATACCTTATAATATAACGTTATATGCATTGTATCATTGAAAATACCTTATAATATGTCGTAGTTTAACATTGAAAATACATAATAATATAACGTAATATGCAGTGTATCATAGAAAATAACTTATAATATAACGAAATATGCAGTGTATCACTGAAAATACCTTCTAATATATCGTAGTTTATCATTGAAAATACCTTATAATATAACGTACTATGCAGCGTATCATTGAAAATACCTTATAATATATCGTAATATGCAGTGTATCATTGAAAATACCATATAATATAACGTAATATGCAGTGTATCATTGAAAATACCTTATATTATAACGTAATATGCAGTGTATCATTGAAAATACCTTGTAATATAACGTAATATGCAGTGTATCATTGAAAATACCTTATAATATAACGTAATATGCAGTGTATCATTGAAAATACCTAATAATATAACGTACATTGCAGCGTATCACTGAAAATACCTTCTAATATATCGTAGTTTATCATTGAAAATACCTTATAATATAACGTAATATACAGTGTACCATTGAAAATACCATATAATATAACGAAATATGCAGTGTATCACTGAAAATACCTTCTAATATATCGTAGTTTATCATTGAAAATACCTTATAATATAACGTAGTATGCAGTTTATCATTGAAAATACCTTATATTATAACGTAATATGCAGTGTATCATTGAAAATACCTTGTAATATAACGTAATATGCAGTGTATCATTGAAAATACCTTATAATATAACGTAATATGCAGTGTATCATTGAAAATACCTTATAATATAACGGAATTTGTAGTGTATCATTGAAAATACCTTATAATATAACGAAATATGCAGTGTGTCATTGAACATACCTTATATTATGTCGTAGTTTATCATTAAAAATACCTTATAGTATAACGTAATATGCAGTGTATCATTGAAAATAACTTATAATATAACGAAATATGCAGTGTGTCATTGAAAAGACCTTATAATATAACGTAATATTTAGTTTATCATTGAAAATACCTTATAACATAACGTAAATTGCAGAGTATCATTGAAAATACCTTATGATATAACGTAATATGCAGTGTATCATTGAAAATACCATATAATATAACGTAATATGCAGTGTATCATTGAAAATGCCTTATAATGTAACGTAATATGGAGTGTTTCAATGAAAATACCTTATAATACAACGTAATATGCAGTGTATCATTGAAAATACCTATTAATATAACGTAATATGCAGTGTATCATTGAAAATACCTAATAATATAACGTACATTGCAGCGTATCACTGAAAATACCTTCTAATATATCGTAGTTTATCATTGAAAATACCTTATAATATAACGTAATATACAGTGTATCATTGAAAATACCTTATAATATAACGTAATATGCAGTGTATCATTGAAAATACCTTATAATATATAGTAGTTTATCATTGAAAATACCTTATAACATAACGTAATATACAGTGTAACATTGAAAATACCTTATAATATAACGTACTATGCAGTGTATCATTGAAAATACCTTATAATATAACGTAATATACAGTGTATCATTGAAAATACCTTATAATATAGCGTACTATGCAGTGTATCATTGAAAATACCTTATAATATAACGTAATATATAGTGTATCATTGAAAATACCTTATAACATAACGTAATATACAGTGTAACATTGAAAATACCATATAATATAACGTAATATGCAGTGTATCATTGAAAATACCTTATAATATTTCGTAATTTGTAGTGTATCAGTGAAAATACCTTATAATATAACGTAATATGCAGTGTATCATTGAAAATACCTTATAATATAGCGTAATATGCAGTATATCATTGAAAATACCTTATAATATAGCGTAATATGCAGTGTATCATTGAAAATACCATATAATATAACGTAATATGCAGTGTATCATTGAAAATACCTTATATTATAACGTAATATGCAGTGTATCATTGAAAATACCTTGTAATATAACGTAATATGCAGTGTATCATTGAAAATACCTTATAATATAACGTAATATGCAGTGTATCATTGAAAATACCTTCTAATATATCGTAGTTTATCATTGAAAATACCTTATAATATAACGAAATATGCAGTGTATCATTGAAAATACCTTATAGTTAGTCGTAGTTTATCATTGAAAATACCTTATAATACAACGTAATATGCAGTGTATCATTGAAAATACCTTATAATATAACGTAATATACAGTGTATCATTGAAAATACCTTATAATATAGCGTACTATGCAGTGTATCATTGAAAATACCTTATAATATAACGTAATATGCAGTGTATCATTGAAAATACCTTATAATATAACGTAATATGCAGTGTATCATTGAAAATACCTTATAATATAGCGTAATATGCAGTATATCATTGAAAATACCTTATAATATAGCGTAATATGCAGTGTATCATTGAAAATACCTTATAATATAACGTAATATGCAGTGTATCATTGAAAATACCTTATAATATATAGTAGTTTATCATTGAAAATACCTTATAACATAACGTAATATACAGTGTAACATTGAAAATACCTTATAATATAACGTACTATGCAGCGTATCATTGAAAATACCTTATAATATATCGTAATATGCAGTGTATCATTGAAAATACCATATAATATAACGTAATATGCAGTGTATCATTGAAAATACCTTATATTATAACGTAATATGCAGTGTATCATTGAAAATACCTTGTAATATAACGTAATATGCAGTGTATCATTGAAAATACCTTATAATATAACGTAATATGCAGTGTATCATTGAAAATACCTTATAATATAACGTAATATGCAGTGTATCATTGAAAATACCTTCTAATATATCGTAGTTTATCATTGAAAATACCTTATAATATAACGTAATATACAGTGTACCATTGAAAATACCTTATAATATAACGAAATATGCAGTGTATCACTGAAAATACCTTCTAATATATCGTAGTTTATCATTGAAAATACCTTATAATATAACGTAGTATGCAGTTTATCATTGAAAATACCTTATATTATAACGTAATATGCAGTGTATCATTGAAAATACCTTGTAATATAACGTAATATGCAGTGTATCATTGAAAATACCTTATAATATAACGTAATATGCAGTGTATCATTGAAAATACCTTATAATATAACGGAATTTGTAGTGTATCATTGAAAATACCTTATAATATAACGAAATATGCAGTGTGTCATTGAACATACCTTATATTATGTCGTAGTTTATCATTAAAAATACCTTATAGTATAACGTAATATGCAGTGTATCATTGAAAATAACTTATAATATAACGAAATATGCAGTGTGTCATTGAAAAGACCTTATAATATAACGTAATATTTAGTTTATCATTGAAAATACCTTATAACATAACGTAAATTGCAGAGTATCATTGAAAATACCTTATGATATAACGTAATATGCAGTGTATCATTGAAAATACCTTATAATATAACGTAATATGCAGTGTATCATTGAAAAGACCTTATAATATAACGTAATATTTAGTTTATCATTGAAAATACCTTATAACATAACGTAAATTGCAGAGTATCATTGAAAATACCTTATGATATAACGTAATATGCAGTGTATCATTGAAAATACCATATAATATAACGTAATATGCAGTGTATCATTGAAAATGCCTTATAATGTAACGTAATATGGAGTGTTTCAATGAAAATACCTTATAATATAACGAAATATGCAGTGTATCATTGAACATACCTTATATTATAACGTAATATGCAGTGTATCATTTAAAATACCTTGTAATATAACGTAATATGCAGTGTATCATTGAAAATACCTTATAATATAACGTAATATGCAGTGTATCATTGAAAATACCTTCTAATATAACGTAATATGCAGTGTATCATTGAAAATACCTTATAATATAACGTTATATGCATTGTATCATTGAAAATACCTTATAATATGTCGTAGTTTAACATTGAAAATACATAATAATATAACGTAATATGCAGTGTATCATAGAAAATAACTTATAATATAACGAAATATGCAGTGTATCACTGAAAATACCTTCTAATATATCGTAGTTTATCATTGAAAATACCTTATAATATAACGTACTATGCAGCGTATCATTGAAAATACCTTATAATATATCGTAATATGCAGTGTATCATTGAAAATACCATATAATATAACGTAATATGCAGTGTATCATTGAAAATACCTTATATTATAACGTAATATGCAGTGTATCATTGAAAATACCTTGTAATATAACGTAATATGCAGTGTATCATTGAAAATACCTTATAATATAACGTAATATGCAGTGTATCATTGAAAATACCTAATAATATAACGTACATTGCAGCGTATCACTGAAAATACCTTCTAATATATCGTAGTTTATCATTGAAAATACCTTATAATATAACGTAATATACAGTGTACCATTGAAAATACCATATAATATAACGAAATATGCAGTGTATCACTGAAAATACCTTCTAATATATCGTAGTTTATCATTGAAAATACCTTATAATATAACGTAGTATGCAGTTTATCATTGAAAATACCTTATATTATAACGTAATATGCAGTGTATCATTGAAAATACCTTGTAATATAACGTAATATGCAGTGTATCATTGAAAATACCTTATAATATATAGTAGTTTATCATTGAAAATACCTTATAACATAACGTAATATACAGTGTAACATTGAAAATACCTTATAATATAACGTACTATGCAGTGTATCATTGAAAATACCTTATAATATAACGTAATATACAGTGTATCATTGAAAATACCTTATAATATAGCGTACTATGCAGTGTATCATTGAAAATACCTTATAATATAACGTAATATGCAGTGTATCATTGAAAATACCTTATAACATAACGTAATATACAGTGTAACATTGAAAATACCATATAATATAACGTAATATGCAGTGTATCATTGAAAATACCTTATAATATTTCGTAATTTGTAGTGTATCAGTGAAAATACCTTATAATATAACGTAATATGCAGTGTATCATTGAAAATACCTTATAATATAGCGTAATATGCAGTATATCATTGAAAATACCTTATAATATAGCGTAATATGCAGTGTATCATTGAAAATACCGTATAATATATCGTAGTTTATCATTGAAAATACCTTATAATATAACGAAATATGCAGTGTATCATTGAAAATACCTTATAGTTAGTCGTAGTTTATCATTGAAAATACCTTATAATACAACGTAATATGCAGTGTATCATTGAAAATACCTTATAATATAACGTAATATACAGTGTATCATTGAAAATACCTTATAATATAGCGTACTATGCAGTGTATCATTGAAAATACCTTATAATATAACGTAATATGCAGTGTATCATTGAAAATACCTTATAACATAACGTAATATACAGTGTAACATTGAAAATACCATATAATATAACGTAATATGCAGTGTATCATTGAAAATACCTTATAATATTTCGTAATTTGTAGTGTATCAGTGAAAATACCTTATAATATAGCGTAATATGCAGTATATCATTGAAAATACCTTATAATATAGCGTAATATGCAGTGTATCATTGAAAATACCGTATAATATATCGTAGTTTATCATTGAAAATACCTTATAATATAACGAAATATGCAGTGTATCATTGAAAATACCTTATAGTTAGTCGTAGTTTATCATTGAAAATACCTTATAATACAACGTAATATGCAGTGTATCATTGAAAATACCTAATAATATAACGTACATTGCAGCGTATCACTGAAAATACCTTCTAATATATCGTAGTTTATCATTGAAAATACCTTATAATATAACGTAATATACAGTGTATCATTGAAAATACCTTATAATATAACGTAATATGCAGTGTATCATTGAAAATACCTTATAATATATAGTAGTTTATCATTGAAAATACCTTATAACATAACGTAATATACAGTGTAACATTGAAAATACCTTATAATATAACGTACTATGCAGCGTATCATTGAAAATACCTTATAATATATCGTAATATGCAGTGTATCATTGAAAATACCATATAATATAACGTAATATGCAGTGTATCATTGAAAATACCTTATATTATAACGTAATATGCAGTGTATCACTGAAAATACCTTCTAATATATCGTAGTTTATCATTGAAAATACCTTATAATATAACGTAGTATGCAGTTTATCATTGAAAATACCTTATATTATAACGTAATATGCAGTGTATCATTGAAAATACCTTGTAATATAACGTAATATGCAGTGTATCATTGAAAATACCTTATAATATAACGTAATATGCAGTGTATCATTGAAAATACCTTATAATATAACGGAATTTGTAGTGTATCATTGAAAATACCTTATAATATAACGAAATATGCAGTGTGTCATTGAAAATACCTTATATTATGTCGTAGTTTATCATTGAAAATACCTTATAGTATAACGTAATATGCAGTGTATCATTGAAAATAACTTATAATATAACGAAATATGCAGTGTGTCATTGAAAAGACCTTATAATATAACGAAATATGCAGTGTATCATTGAAAATACCTTATAATATGTCGTAGTTTATCATTGAAAATACCTTATAATATAACGTAATATGCAGTGTATCATTGAAAATGCCTTATAATATAACGTACTATGCAGCGTATCATTGAAAATACCTTATAATATATCGTAATATGCAGTGTATCATTGAAAATACCATATAATATAACGTAATATGCAGTGTATCATTGAAAATACCTTATAATATATCGTAGTTTATCATTGAAAATACCTTATAATATAATTTACTATGCAGCGTATCATTGAAAATACCTTATAATATATCGTAATATGCAGTGTATCATTGAAAATACCATATAATATAACGTAATATGCAGTGTATCATTGAAAATACCTTATATTATAACGTAATATGCAGTGTATCATTGAAAATACCTTGTAATATAACGTAATATGCAGTGTATCATTGAAAATACCTTATAATATAACGTAATATGCAGTGTATCATTGAAAATACCTAATAATATAACGTACATTGCAGCGTATCACTGAAAATACCTTCTAATATATCGTAGTTTATCATTGAAAATACCTTATAATATAACGTAATATACAGTGTATCATTGAAAATACCTTATAATATAACGTAATATGCAGTGTATCATTGAAAATACCTTATAATATATAGTAGTTTATCATTGAAAATACCTTATAACATAACGTAATATACAGTGTAACATTGAAAATACCTTATAATATAACGTACTATGCAGCGTATCATTGAAAATACCTTATAATATATCGTAATCTGCAGTGTATCATTGAAAATACCATATAATATAACGTAATATGCAGTGTATCATTGAAAATACCTTATATTATAACGTAATATGCAGTGTATCATTGAAAATACCTTGTAATATAACGTAATATGCAGTGTATCATTGAAAATACCTTATATTATAACGTAATATGCAGTGTATCATTGAAAATACCTTATAGTTAGTCGTAGTTTATCATTGAAAATACCTTATAATACAACGTAATATGCAGTGTATCATTGAAAATACCTTATAATATAACGTAATATACAGTGTATCATTGAAAATACCTTATAATATAGCGTACTGTGCAGTGTATCATTGAAAATACCTTATAATATATCGTAATATGCAGTGTATCATTGAAAATACCTTATAATATAACGAAATATACAGTGTAACATTGAAAATACCATATAATATAACGTAATATGCAGTGTATCATTGAAAATACCTTATAATATTTCGTAATTTGTAGTGTATCAGTGAAAATACCTTATAATATAGCGTAATATGCAGTATATCATTGAAAATACCTTATAATATAGCGTAATATGCAGTGTATCATTGAAAATACCGTATAATATATCGTAGTTTATCATTGAAAATACCTTATAATATAACGAAATATGCAGTGTATCATTGAAAATACCTTATAGTTAGTCGTAGTTTATCATTGAAAATACCTTATAATACAACGTAATATGCAGTGTATCATTGAAAATACCTTATAATATAACGTAATATGCAGTGTATCATTGAAAATACCTTATAATATAACGGAATTTGTAGTGTATCATTGAAAATACCTAATAATATAACGTACATTGCAGCGTATCACTGAAAATACCTTCTAATATATCGTAGTTTATCATTGAAAATACCTTGTAATATAACGTAATATGCAGTGTATCATTGAAAATACCTTATAATATAACGTAATATGCAGTGTATCATTGAAAATACCTTATAATATAACGGAATTTGTAGTGTATCATTGAAAATACCTTATAATATAACGAAATATGCAGTGTGTCATTGAACATACCTTATATTATGTCGTAGTTTATCATTAAAAATACCTTATAGTATAACGTAATATGCAGTGTATCATTGAAAATAACTTATAATATAACGAAATATGCAGTGTGTCATTGAAAAGACCTTATAATATAACGAAATATGCAGTGTATCATTGAAAATACCTTATAATATGTCGTAGTTTATCATTGAAAATACCTTATAATATAACGTAATATGCAGTGTATCATTGAAAATGCCTTATAATATAACGTACTATGCAGCGTATCATTGAAAATACCTTATAATATATCGTAATATGCAGTGTATCATTGAAAATACCATATAATATAACGTAATATGCAGTGTATCATTGAAAATACCTTATAATATATCGTAGTTTATCATTGAAAATACTTATAATTTAATTTACTATGCAGCGTATCATTGAAAATACCTTATAATATATCGTAATATGCAGTGTATCATTGAAAATACCATATAATATAACGTAATATGCAGTGTATCATTGAAAATACCTTATATTATAACGTAATATGCAGTGTATCATTGAAAATACCTTGTAATATAACGTAATATGCAGTGTATCATTGAAAATACCTTATATTATAACGTAATATGCAGTGTATCATTGAAAATACCTAATAATATAACGTACATTGCAGCGTATCACTGAAAATACCTTCTAATATATCGTAGTTTATCATTGAAAATACCTTATAATATAACGTAATATACAGTGTATCATTGAAAATACCTTATAATATAACGTAATATGCAGTGTATCATTGAAAATACCTTATAATATATAGTAGTTTATCATTGAAAATACCTTATAACATAACGTAATATACAGTGTAACATTGAAAATACCTTATAATATAACGTACTATGCAGCGTATCATTGAAAATACCTTATAATATATCGTAATCTGCAGTGTATCATTGAAAATACCATATAATATAACGTAATATGCAGTGTATCATTGAAAATACCTTATATTATAACGTAATATGCAGTGTATCATTGAAAATACCTTGTAATATAACGTAATATGCAGTGTATCATTGAAAATACCTTATAATATAACGTAATATGCAGTGTATCATTGAAAATACCTTATAGTTAGTCGTAGTTTATCATTGAAAATACCTTATAATACAACGTAATATGCAGTGTATCATTGAAAATACCTTATAATATAACGTAATATACAGTGTATCATTGAAAATACCTTATAATATAGCGTACTGTGCAGTGTATCATTGAAAATACCTTATAATATAACGTAATATGCAGTGTATCATTGAAAATACCTTATAACATAACGTAATATACAGTGTAACATTGAAAATACCATATAATATAACGTAATATGCAGTGTATCATTGAAAATACCTTATAATATTTCGTAATTTGTAGTGTATCAGTGAAAATACCTTATAATATAGCGTAATATGCAGTATATCATTGAAAATACCTTATAATATAGCGTAATATGCAGTGTATCATTGAAAATACCGTATAATATATCGTAGTTTATCATTGAAAATACCTTATAATATAACGAAATATGCAGTGTATCATTGAAAATACCTTATAGTTAGTCGTAGTTTATCATTGAAAATACCTTATAATACAACGTAATATGCAGTGTATCATTGAAAATACCTTATAATATAACGTAATATGCAGTGTATCATTGAAAATACCTTATAATATAACGGAATTTGTAGTGTATCATTGAAAATACCTAATAATATAACGTACATTGCAGCGTATCACTGAAAATACCTTCTAATATATCGTAGTTTATCATTGAAAATACCTTATAATATAACGTAATATACAGTGTATCATTGAAAATACCTTATAATATAACGTAATATGCAGTGTATCATTGAAAATACCTTATAATATAACGGAATTTGTAGTGTATCATTGAAAATACCTTATAATATAACGAAATATGCAGTGTGTCATTGAACATACCTTATATTATGTCGTAGTTTATCATTTAAAATACCTTATAGTATAACGTAATATGCAGTGTATCATTGAAAATAACTTATAATATAACGAAATATGCAGTGTGTCATTGAAAAGACCTTATAATATAACGAAATATGCAGTGTATCATTGAAAATACCTTATAATATGTCGTAGTTTATCATTGAAAATACCTTATAATATAACGTAATATGCAGTGTATCATTGAAAATGCCTTATAATATAACGTACTATGCAGCGTATCATTGAAAATACCTTATAATATATCGTAATATGCAGTGTATCATTGAAAATACCATATAATATAACGTAATATGCAGTGTATCATTGAAAATACCTTATAATATATCGTAGTTTATCATTGAAAATACCTTATAATATAATTTACTATGCAGCGTATCATTGAAAATACCTTATAATATATCGTAATATGCAGTGTATCATTGAAAATACCATATAATATAACGTAATATGCAGTGTATCATTGAAAATACCTTATATTATAACGTAATATGCAGTGTATCATTGAAAATACCTTGTAATATAACGTAATATGCAGTGTATCATTGAAAATACCTTATAATATAACGTAATATGCAGTGTATCATTGAAAATACCTAATAATATAACGTACATTGCAGCGTATCACTGAAAATACCTTCTAATATATCGTAGTTTATCATTGAAAATACCTTATAATATAACGTAATATACAGTGTATCATTGAAAATACCTTATAATATAACGTAATATGCAGTGTATCATTGAAAATACCTTATAATATATAGTAGTTTATCATTGAAAATACCTTATAACATAACGTAATATACAGTGTAACATTGAAAATACCTTATAATATAACGTACTATGCAGCGTATCATTGAAAATACCTTATAATATATCGTAATCTGCAGTGTATCATTGAAAATACCATATAATATAACGTAATATGCAGTGTATCATTGAAAATACCTTATAATATAACGTAATATGCAGTGTATCATTGAAAATACCTTGTAATATAACGTAATATGCAGTGTATCATTGAAAATACCTTATAATATAACGTAATATGCAGTGTATCATTGAAAATACCTTCTAATATATCGTAGTTTATCATTGAAAATACCTTATAATATAACGAAATATGCAGTGTATCATTGAAAATACCTTATAATATGTCGTAGTTTATCATTGAAAATACCTTATAATATAACGTAATATGCAGTGTATCATTGAAAATGCCTTATAATGTAACGTAATATGGAGTGTTTCAATGAAAATACCTTATAATACAACGTAATATGCAGTGTATCATTGAAAATACCTATTAATATAACGTAATATGCAGTGTATCATTGAAAATACCTAATAATATAACGTACATTGCAGCGTATCACTGAAAATACCTTCTAATATATCGTAGTTTATCATTGAAAATACCTTATAATATAACGTAATATACAGTGTATCACTGAAAATACCTTATAATATAACGTAATATGCAGTGTATCATTGAAAATACCTTATAATATATAGTAGTTTATCATTGAAAATACCTTATAACATAACGTAATATACAGTGTAACATTGAAAATACCTTATAATATAACGTACTATGCAGCGTATCATTGAAAATACCTTATAATATAACGTAATTTGTAGTGTATCGTTGAAAATAGCTTATAATATAACGTAATTTGTAGTGTATCTTTGAAAATACCTTATAATATAGGGTAATATGCAGTGTATCATTGAAAATTTCCTATAATATAACTCAATATGCAGTGTATCATTGAATATACCTAATAATATAACGTAATATACAGTGTATCATAGAAAATACCTTATAATATAACGTAATATGCAGTGTATCATTGAAAATACCTTCTAATATATCGTAGTTTATCATTGAAAATACCTTATAATATAACGTAATATACAGTGTATCATTGAAAATACATTATAATATAACGTAATATGCAGTGTATCATTGAAAATACCTTGTAATATAACGTAATATGCAGTGTATCATTGAAAATACCTTATAATATAACGAAATATGCAGTGTATCACTGAAAATACCTTATAATATAGCGTAATATGCAGTGTATCATTGAAAATACCTTATAATATATCGTAGTTTATCATTGAAAATGCCTTATAATGAAACGGAATATGCAGTGTATCATTGAAAATACCTTATAATATAACGTAATATGCATTGTATCATTGAAAATTCCTTATAATATAACGTAATTTGCAGTGTATCAATGAAAATACCTTATAATATAACGTGATATGCAATGTATCATTGAAAATAGCTTATAATATAACGTAATTTGTAGTGTATCTTTGAAAATACCTTATAATATAACGTAATATGCAGTGTATCATTGAAAATAACTTATAATATAACGAAATAAGCAGTGTGTCATTGAAAAGACCTTGTAATATAACGAAATATGCAGTGTATCATTGAAAATACCTTATAATATAACGTAATATGCAGTGTATCATTGAAAATACCTTCTAATATATCGTAGTTTATCATTGAAAATACCTTATAATATAACGAAATATGCAGTGTATCATTGAAAATACCTTATAATATGTCGTAGTTTATCATTGAAAATACCTTATAATATAACGTAATATGCAGTGTATCATTGAAAATGCCTTATAATGTAACGTAATATGGAGTGTTTCAATGAAAATACCTTATAATACAACGTAATATGCAGTGTATCATTGAAAATACCTATTAATATAACGTAATATGCAGTGTATCATTGAAAATACCTAATAATATAACGTACATTGCAGCGTATCACTGAAAATACCTTCTAATATATCGTAGTTTATCATTGAAAATACCTTATAATATAACGTAATATACAGTGTATCATTGAAAATACCTTATAATATAACGTAATATGCAGTGTATCATTGAAAATACCTTATAATATAACGAAATATGCAGTGTATCATTGAAAATACCTTATAATATGTCGTAGTTTAACATTGAAAATACCCAATAATATAACGTAATATGCAGTGTATCTTTGAAAATACCTTATAATACAACGTAATATGCAGTGTATCATTGAAAATACCTTATAATATAACGTAATATGCAGTATATCATTTAAAATACCTTATAATATAGCGTAATATGCAGTGTATCATTGAAAATACCTTATAATATATCGCAGTTTATCATTGAAAATGCCTTATAATGTAACGTAATATGGAGTGTTTCAATGAAAATACCTTATAATATAACGGAATATGCAGAGTATCATTGAAAATACCTTATAATATAACGGAATTTGTAGTGTATCATTGAAAATACCTTATAATATAACGAAATATGCAGTGTGTCATTGAACATACCTTATATTATGTCGTAGTTTATCATTGAAAATACCTTATAGTATAACGTAATATGCAGTGTATCATTGAAAATACCTTATAACATAACGTAAATTGCAGAGTATCATTGAAAATACCTTATGATATAACGTAATATGCAGTGTATCTTTGAAAATACCTTATAATATAACGTAATATGCAGTGTATCGTTGAAAATACCTTATGATATAACGTAATATGCAGTGTATCATTGAAAATAACTTATAATATAACGAAATATGCATTGTGTCATTGAAAAGACATTATAATATAACGTAATATGCAGTGTATCATTGAAAATACCTTATAGTATAATGTAATATGCAGTGTATCATTGAAAATACCTTATAATATATCGTAGTTTATCATTGAAAATACCTTATAATATAACGTAATATGCAGTGTATCATTGAAAATACCTTATAATATAACGTGACATGCAATGAATCATTGAAAATAACTTATAATATAACGTAATATGCAGTAAATCATTTAAAATACCTTATAATATAGCGTAATATGCAGTGTATCATTGAAAATACCTTATAATATATCGTAGTTTATCATTGAAAATGCCTTATAATGTAACGTAATATGGAGTGTTTCAATGAAAATACCTTATAATATAACGGAATATGCAGAGTATCATTGAAAATACCTTATAATATAACGGAATTTGTAGTGTATCATTGAAAATACCTTATAATATAACGAAATATGCAGTGTGTCATTGAACATACCTTATATTATGTCGTAGTTTATCATTGAAAATACCTTATAGTATAACGTAATATGCAGTGTATCATTGAAAATACCTTATAACATAACGTAAATTGCAGAGTATCATTGAAAATACCTTATAATATAACGGAATTTGTAGTGTATCATTGAAAATACCTTATAATATAACGTAATATGCAGTGTATCATTGAAAATAACTTATAATATAACGAAATAAGCAGTGTGTCATTGAAAAGACCTTGTAATATAACGAAATATGCAGTGTATCATTGAAAATACCTTATAATATGTCGTAGTTTAACATTGAAAATACCTTATAATATAGCGTAATATGCAGTGTATCATAGAAAATAACTTATAATATAACGAAATATGCAGTGTATCACTGAAAATACCTTCTAATATATCGTAGTTTATCATTGAAAATACCTTATAATATAACGTACTATGCAGCGTATCATTGAAAATACCTTATAATATATTGTAATATGCAGTGTATCATTGAAAATACCATATAATATAACGTAATATGCAGTGTATCATTGAAAATACCTTATAATATGTCGTAGTTTAACATTGAAAATACCCAATAATACAACGTAATATGCAGTGTATCTTTGAAAATACCTTATAATAGAACGTAATATGCAGTGTATCATTGAAAATACCTTATAATATAACGTAATATGCAGTATATCATTTAAAATACCTTATAATATAGCGTAATATGCAGTGTATCATTGAAAATACCTTATAATATATCGTAGTTTATCATTGAAAATGCCTTATAATGTAACGTAATATGGAGTGTTTCAATGAAAATACCTTATAATATAACGGAATATGCAGAGTATCATTGAAAATACCTTATAATATATAGTAGTTTATCATTGAAAATACCTTATTACATAACGTAATATACAGTGTAACATTGAAAATACCATATAATATAACGTAATATGCAGTGTATCATTGAAAATACCTTATATTATAACGTAATATGCAGTGTATCATTTAAAATACCTTGTAATATAACGTAATATGCAGTGTATCATTGAAAATACCTTATAACATAACGTAATATGCAGTGTATCATTGAAAATACCTTATATTATAACGTAATATGCAGTGTATCATTGAAAATACCTTGTAATATAACGTAGTATGCAGTGTATCATTGAAAATACCTTATAATATAACGAAATATGCAGTGTATCACTGAAAATACCTTATAATATAGCGTAATATGCAGTGTATCATTGAAAATACCTTATAATATATCGTAGTTTATCATTGAAAATGCCTTATAATGAAACGGAATATGCAGTGTATCATTGAAAATACCTTATAATATAACGTAATATGCATTGTATCATTGAAAATTCCTTATAATATAACGTAATTTGCAGTGTATCAATGAAAATACCTTATAATATAACGTGATATGCAATGTATCATTGAAAATAGCTTATAATATAACGTAATTTGTAGTGTATCTTTGAAAATACCTTATAATATAACGTAATATGCAGTGTATCATTGAAAATAACTTATAATATAACGAAATAAGCAGTGTGTCATTGAAAAGACCTTGTAATATAACGAAATATGCAGTGTATCATTGAAAATACCATATAATATAACGTAATATGCAGTGTATCATTGAAAATACCTTATATAATAACGTAATATGCAGTGTATCATTGAAAATACCTTGTAATATAACGTAATATGCAGTGTATCATTGAAAATACCTTATAATATAACGTAATATGCAGTGTATCATTGAAAATACCTTATAACATAACGTAAATTGCAGAGTATCATTGAAAATACCTTATGATATAACGTAATATGCAGTGTATCTTTGAAAATACCTTATAATATAACGTAATATGCAGTGTATCGTTGAAAATACCTTATGATATAACGTAATATGCAGTGTATCATTGAAAATAACTTATAATATAACGAAATATGCATTGTGTCATTGAAAAGACATTATAATATAACGTAATATGCAGTGTATCATTGAAAATACCTTATAGTATAATGTAATATGCAGTGTATCATTGAAAATACCTTATAATATATCGTAGTTTATCATTGAAAATACCTTATAATATAACGTAATATGCAGTGTATCATTGAAAATACCTTATAATATAACGTGACATGCAATGAATCATTGAAAATAACTTATAATATAACGTAATATGCAGTATATCATTTAAAATACCTTATAATATAGCGTAATATGCAGTGTATCATTGAAAATACCTTATAATATATCGTAGTTTATCATTGAAAATGCCTTATAATGTAACGTAATATGGAGTGTTTCAATGAAAATACCTTATAATATAACGGAATATGCAGAGTATCATTGAAAATACCTTATAATATAACGGAATTTGTAGTGTATCATTGAAAATACCTTATAATATAACGAAATATGCAGTGTGTCATTGAACATACCTTATATTATGTCGTAGTTTATCATTGAAAATACCTTATAGTATAACGTAATATGCAGTGTATCATTGAAAATACCTTATAACATAACGTAAATTGCAGAGTATCATTGAAAATACCTTATAATATAACGGAATTTGTAGTGTATCATTGAAAATACCTTATAATATAACGTAATATGCAGTGTATCATTGAAAATAACTTATAATATAACGAAATAAGCAGTGTGTCATTGAAAAGACCTTGTAATATAACGAAATATGCAGTGTATCATTGAAAATACCTTATAATATGTCGTAGTTTAACATTGAAAATACCTTATAATATAGCGTAATATGCAGTGTATCATAGAAAATAACTTATAATATAACGAAATATGCAGTGTATCACTGAAAATACCTTCTAATATATCGTAGTTTATCATTGAAAATACCTTATAATATAACGTACTATGCAGCGTATCATTGAAAATACCTTATAATATATTGTAATATGCAGTGTATCATTGAAAATACCATATAATATAACGTAATATGCAGTGTATCATTGAAAATACCTTATAATATGTCGTAGTTTAACATTGAAAATACCCAATAATACAACGTAATATGCAGTGTATCTTTGAAAATACCTTATAATATAACGTAATATGCAGTGTATCATTGAAAATACCTTATAATATAACGTAATATGCAGTATATCATTTAAAATACCTTATAATATAGCGTAATATGCAGTGTATCATTGAAAATACCTTATAATATATCGTAGTTTATCATTGAAAATGCCTTATAATGTAACGTAATATGGAGTGTTTCAATGAAAATACCTTATAATATAACGGAATATGCAGAGTATCATTGAAAATACCTTATAATATATAGTAGTTTATCATTGAAAATACCTTATTACATAACGTAATATACAGTGTAACATTGAAAATACCATATAATATAACGTAATATGCAGTGTATCATTGAAAATACCTTATATTATAACGTAATATGCAGTGTATCATTTAAAATACCTTGTAATATAACGTAATATGCAGTGTATCATTGAAAATACCTTATAATATAACGTAATATGCAGTGTATCATTGAAAATACCTTCTAATATAACGTAATATGCAGTGTATCATTGAAAATACCTTATAATATAACGTTATATGCATTGTATCATTGAAAATACCTTATAATATAACGTAATTTGCAGTGTATCAATAAAAATACCTTATAATATAACGTGATATGCAATGTATCATTGAAAATAGCTTATAATATAACGTAATTTGTAGTGTATCTTTGAAAATAGCTTATAATATAACGTAATTTGTAGTGTATCTTTGAAAATACCTTATAATATAGCGTAATATGCAGTGTATCATTGAAAATTTCCTATAATATAACTCAATATGCAGTGTATCATTGAATATACCTAATAATATAACGTAATATACATTGTATCATAGAAAATACCTTATAATATAACGTAATATGCAGTGTATCATTGAAAATACCTTCTAATATATCGTAGTTTATCATTGAAAATACCTTATAATATAACGTAATATACAGTGTATCATTGAAAATACATTATAATATAACGTAATATGCAGTGTATCATTGAAAATACCTTATAACATAACGTAATATGCAGTGTATCATTGAAAATACCTTATATTATAACGTAATATGCAGTGTATCATTGAAAATACCTTGTAATATAACGTAGTATGCAGTGTATCATTGAAAATACCTTATAATATAACGAAATATGCAGTGTATCACTGAAAATACCTTATAATATAGCGTAATATGCAGTGTATCATTGAAAATACCTTATAATATATCGTAGTTTATCATTGAAAATGCCTTATAATGAAACGGAATATGCAGTGTATCATTGAAAATACCTTATAATATAACGTAATATGCATTGTATCATTGAAAATTCCTTATAATATAACGTAATTTGCAGTGTATCAATGAAAATACCTTATAATATAACGTGATATGCAATGTATCATTGAAAATAGCTTATAATATAACGTAATTTGTAGTGTATCTTTGAAAATACCTTATAATATAACGTAATATGCAGTGTATCATTGAAAATAACTTATAATATAACGAAATAAGCAGTGTGTCATTGAAAAGACCTTGTAATATAACGAAATATGCAGTGTATCATTGAAAATACCATATAATATAACGTAATATGCAGTGTATCATTGAAAATACCTTATATTATAACGTAATATGCAGTGTATCATTGAAAATACCTTGTAATATAACGTAATATGCAGTGTATCATTGAAAATACCTTATAATATAACGTAATATGCAGTGTATCATTGAAAATACCTTCTAATATATCGTAGTTTATCATTGAAAATACCTTATAATATAACGAAATATGCAGTGTATCATTGAAAATACCTTATAATATGTCGTAGTTTATCATTGAAAATACCTTATAATATAACGTAATATGCAGTGTATCATTGAAAATGCCTTATAATGTAACGTAATATGGAGTGTTTCAATGAAAATACCTTATAATACAACGTAATATGCAGTGTATCATTGAAAATACCTATTAATATAACGTAATAAGCAGTGTATCATTGAAAATACCTAATAATATAACGTACATTGCAGCGTATCACTGAAAATACCTTCTAATATATCGTAGTTTATCATTGAAAATACCTTATAATATAACGTAATATACAGTGTATCATTGAAAATACCTTATAATATAACGTAATATGCAGTGTATCATTGAAAATACCTTATAATATATAGTAGTTTATCATTGAAAATACCTTATAACATAACGTAATATACAGTGTAACATTGAAAATACCTTATAATATAACGTACTATGCAGCGTATCATTGAAAATACCTTATAATATATCGTAATATGCAGTGTATCATTGAAAATACCATATAATATAACGTAATATGCAGTGTATCATTGAAAATACCTTATAATATAGCGTAATTTGCAGTGTATCATTGAAAATACCTTATAATATAACGTAATATGCAGTGTATCATTGAAAATACCTTATAATATATAGTAGTTTATCATTGAAAATACCTTATAACATAACGTAATATACAGTGTAACATTGAAAATACCTTATAATATAACGTACTATGCAGCGTATCATTGAAAATACCTTATAATATATCGTAGTTTATCATTGAAAATACCTTATAATATAACGTAATATGCAGTGTATCATTGAAAATACCTTATAATATAACGTGACATGCAATGAATCATTGAAAATAACTTATAATATAACGTAATATGCAGTATATCATTTAAAATACCTTATAATATAGCGTAATATGCAGTGTATCATTGAAAATACCTTATAATATATCGTAGTTTATCATTGAAAATGCCTTATAATGTAACGTAATATGGAGTGTTTCAATGAAAATACCTTATAATATAACGGAATATGCAGAGTATCATTGAAAATACCTTATAATATAACGGAATTTGTAGTGTATCATTGAAAATACCTTATAATATAACGAAATATGCAGTGTGTCATTGAACATACCTTATATTATGTCGTAGTTTATCATTGAAAATACCTTATAGTATAACGTAATATGCAGTGTATCATTGAAAATACCTTATAACATAACGTAAATTGCAGAGTATCATTGAAAATACCTTATAATATAACGGAATTTGTAGTGTATCATTGAAAATACCTTATAATATATCGTAATATGCAGTGTATCATTGAAAATACCATATAATATAACGTAATATGCAGTGTATCATTGAAAATACCTTGTAATATAACGTAATATGCAGTGTATCATTGAAAATACCTTATAATATAACGTAATATGCAGTGTATCATTGAAAATACCTTATAATATAGCGTACTATGCAGTGTATCATTGAAAGTACCTTATAATATAACGTAATATGCAGTGTATCATTTGAAAATACCTTATAATATAACGAAATATGCAGTGTATCACTGAAAATACCTTATAATATAGCGTAATATGCAGTGTATCATTGAAAATACCTTATAATATATCGTAGTTTATCATTGAAAATGCCTTATAATGAAACGGAATATGCAGTATATCATTGAAAATACCTTATAATATAACGTAATATGCATTGTATCATTGAAAATACCTTATAATATAACGTAATTTGCAGTGTATCAATGAAAATACCTTATAATATAACGTGATATGCAATGTATCATTGAAAATAGCTTATAATATAACGTAATTTGTAGTGTATCTTTGAAAATACCTTATAATATAACGTAATATGCAGTGTATCATTGAAAATAACTTATAATATAACGAAATAAGCAGTGTGTCATTGAAAAGACCTTGTAATATAACGAAATATGCAGTGTATCACTGAAAATACCTTATAATATAGCGTAATATGCAGTGTATCATAGAAAACAACTTATAATATAACGAAATATGCAGTGTATCACTGAAAATACCTTCTAATATATCGTAGTTTATCATTGAAAATACCTTATAATATAACGTAATATGCAGTGTATCATTGAAAATACCTTATAATATAACGTGACATGCAATGAATCATTGAAAATAACTTATAATATAACGAAATAAGCAGTGTGTCATTGAAAAGACCTTATAATATAACGTAATATGCAGTGCATCATTGAAAACACCTTATAATATAACGAAATATGCAGTGTATCATTGAAAATACCTTATAATATGTCGTAGTTTAACATTGAAAATACCCAATAATACAACGTAATATGCAGTGTATCTTTGAAAATACCTTATAATATAACGTAATATGCAGTGTATCATTGAAAATACCTTATAATATAACGTAATATGCAGTATATCATTTAAAATACCTTATAATATAGCGTAATATGCAGTGTATCATTGAAAATACCTTATAATATATCGTAGTTTATCATTGAAAATGCCTTATAATGTAACGTAATATGGAGTGTTTCAATGAAAATACCTTATAATATAACGGAATATGCAGAGTATCATTGAAAATACCTTATAATATAACGGAATTTGTAGTGTATCATTGAAAATACCTTATAATATAACGAAATATGCAGTGTGTCATTGAACATACCTTATATTATGTCGTAGTTTATCATTGAAAATACCTTATAGTATAACGTAATATGCAGTGTATCATTGAAAATACCTTATAACATAACGTAAATTGCAGAGTATCATTGAAAATACCTTATGATATAACGTAATATGCAGTGTATCTTTGAAAATACCTTATAATATAACGTAATATGCAGTGTATCGTTGAAAATACCTTATAATATAACGTAATATGCAGTCTATCGTAGAAAATACCTTATAATATAACGTAATATGCAGTGTATCGTTGGAAATACCTTATAATATAACGTAATATGCATTGTATCATTGAAAATGCCTTATAATATATCGGAATTTATAGTGTATCTTTGAAAATACCTTATAATATAACGTAATATGCAGTGTATCATTGAAAATACCTTATAATATAACGTGATATGCAATGTATCATTGAAAATAACTTATAATATAACCAAATTAGCAGTGTGTCATTGAAAAGACCTTATAATATAACGAAATATGCAGTGTGTCATTGAACATACCTTATATTATGTCGTAGTTTATCATTAAAAATACGTTATAGTATAACGTAATATGCAGTGTATCATTGAAAATAACTTATAATATAACGAAATAAGCAGTCTGTCATTGAAAAGACCTTGTAATATAACGTAATATGCAGTGTATCATTGAAAACACCTTATAATATAACGAATTATGCAGTGTATCATTGAAAATACCTTATAATATGTCGTAGTTTAACATTGAAAATACATAATAATATAACGTAATATGCAGTGTATCATTGAAAATAACTTATAATATAACGAAATATGCAGTGTATCACTGAAAATACCTTCTAATATATCGTAGTTTATCATTGAAAATACCTTATAATATAACGTAATATGCAGTGTATCATTGAAAATGCCTTATAATTTCAATGCTTATAGTTTCAATGAAAATACCTTATAATATAACGGAATATGCAGAGTATCATTGAAAATAGCTTATAATATAACGTAATTTGTAGTGTATCTTTGAAAATACCTTATAATATAACGTAATATGCAGTGTATCATTGAAAATAACTTATAATATAACGAAATAAGCAGTGTGTCATTGAAAAGACCTTGTAATATAACGAAATATGCAGTGTATCATTGAAAATACCTTATAATATGTCGTAGTTTAACATTGAAAATACCTTATAATATAGCGTAATATGCAGTGTATCATAGAAAACAACTTATAATATAACGAAATATGCAGTGTATCACTGAAAATACCTTCTAATATATCGTAGTTTATCATTGAAAATACCTTATAATATAACGTAATATGCAGTGTATCATTGAAAATACCTTATAATATAACGTGACATGCAATGAATCATTGAAAATAACTTATAATATAACGAAATAAGCAGTGTGTCATTGAAAAGACCTTATAATATAACGTAATATGCAGTGCATCATTGAAAACACCTTATAATATAACGAAATATGCAGTGTATCATTGAAAATACCTTATAATATGTCGTAGTTTAACATTGAAAATACCCAATAATACAACGTAATATGCAGTGTATCTTTGAAAATACCTTATAATATAACGTAATATGCAGTGTATCATTGAAAATACCTTAGAATATAACGTAATATGCAGTATATCATTTAAAATACCTTATAATATAGCGTAATATGCAGTGTATCATTGAAAATACCTTATAATATATCGTAGTTTATCATTGAAAATGCCTTATAATGTAACGTAATATGGAGTGTTTCAATGAAAATACCTTATAATATAACGGAATATGCAGAGTATCATTGAAAATACCTTATAATATAACGGAATTTGTAGTGTATCATTGAAAATACCTTATAATATAACGAAATATGCAGTGTGTCATTGAACATACCTTATATTATGTCGTAGTTTATCATTGAAAATACCTTATAGTATAACGTAATATGCAGTGTATCATTGAAAATACCTTATAACATAACGTAAATTGCAGAGTATCATTGAAAATACCTTATGATATAACGTAATATGCAGTGTATCTTTGAAAATACCTTATAATATAACGTAATATGCAGTGTATCGTTGAAAATACCTTATGATATAACGTAATATGCAGTGTATCGTTGAAAATACCTTATAATATAACGTAATATGCAGTGTATCGTTGGAAATACCTTATGATATAACGTAATATGCATTGTATCATTGAAAATGCCTTATAATATATCGGAATTTATAGTGTATCTTTGAAAATACCTTATAATATAACGTAATATGCAGTGTATCATTGAAAATACCTTATAATATAACGTGATATGCAATGTATCATTGAAAATAACTTATAATATAACCAAATAAGCAGTGTGTCATTGAAAAGACCTTATAATATAACGAAATATGCAGTGTGTCATTGAACATACCTTATATTAAGTCGTAGTTTATCATTAAAAATACGTTATAGTATAACGTAATATGCAGTGTATCATTGAAAATAACTTATAATATAACGAAATAAGCAGTCTGTCATTGAAAAGACCTTGTAATATAACGTAATATGCAGTGTATCATTGAAAATACCTTATAACATAACGTAAATTGCAGAGTATCATTGAAAATACCTTATGATATAACGTAATATGCAGTGTATCTTTGAAAATACCTTATAATATAACGTAATATGCAGTGTATCGTTGAAAATACCTTATGATATAACGTAATATGCAGTGTATCGTTGAAAATACCTTATAATATAACGTAATATGCAGTGTATCGTTGGAAATACCTTATAATATAACGTAATATGCATTGTATCATTGAAAATGCCTTATAATATATCGGAATTTATAGTGTATCTTTGAAAATACCTTATAATATAACGTAATATGCAGTGTATCATTGAAAATACCTTATAATATAACGTGATATGCAATGTATCATTGAAAATAACTTATAATATAACCAAATTAGCAGTGTGTCATTGAAAAGACCTTATAATATAACGAAATATGCAGTGTGTCATTGAACATACCTTATATTATGTCGTAGTTTATCATTAAAAATACGTTATAATATAACGTAATATGCAGTGTATCATTGAAAATAACTTATAATATAACGAAATAAGCAGTCTGTCATTGAAAAGACCTTGTAATATAACGTAATATGCAGTGTATCATTGAAAACACCTTATAATATAACGAATTATGCAGTGTATCATTGAAAATACCTTATAATATGTCGTAGTTTAACATTGAAAATACATAATAATATAACGTAATATGCAGTGTATCATTGAAAATAACTTATAATATAACGAAATATGCAGTGTATCACTGAAAATACCTTCTAATATATCGTAGTTTATCATTGAAAATACCTTATAATATAACGTAATATGCAGTGTATCATTGAAAATGCCTTATAATTTCAATGCTTATAGTTTCAATGAAAATACCTTATAATATAACGGAATATGCAGAGTATCATTGAAAATAGCTTATAATATAACGTAATTTGTAGTGTATCTTTGAAAATACCTTATAATATAACGTAATATGCAGTGTATCATTGAAAATAACTTATAATATAACGAAATAAGCAGTGTGTCATTGAAAAGACCTTGTAATATAACGAAATATGCAGTGTATCATTGAAAATACCTTATAATATGTCGTAGTTTAACATTGAAAATACCTTATAATATAGCGTAATATGCAGTGTATCATAGAAAACAACTTATAATATAACGAAATATGCAGTGTATCACTGAAAATACCTTCTAATATATCGTAGTTTATCATTGAAAATACCTTATAATATAACGTAATATGCAGTGTATCATTGAAAATACCTTATAATATAACGTGACATGCAATGAATCATTGAAAATAACTTATAATATAACGAAATAAGCAGTGTGTCATTGAAAAGACCTTATAATATAACGTAATATGCAGTGTATCGTTGGAAATACCTTATGATATAACGTAATATGCATTGTATCATTGAAAATGCCTTATAATATATCGGAATTTATAGTGTATCTTTGAAAATACCTTATAATATAACGTAATATGCAGTGTATCATTGAAAATACCTTATAATATAACGTGATATGCAATGTATCATTGAAAATAACTTATAATATAACCAAATAAGCAGTGTGTCATTGAAAAGACCTTATAATATAACGAAATATGCAGTGTGTCATTGAACATACCTTATATTATGTCGTAGTTTATCATTAAAAATACGTTATAGTATAACGTAATATGCAGTGTATCATTGAAAATAACTTATAATATAACGAAATAAGCAGTCTGTCATTGAAAAGACCTTGTAATATAACGTAATATGCAGTGTATCATTGAAAATACCTTATAACATAACGTAAATTGCAGAGTATCATTGAAAATACCTTATGATATAACGTAATATGCAGTGTATCTTTGAAAATACCTTATAATATAACGTAATATGCAGTGTATCGTTGAAAATACCTTATAATATAACGTAATATGCAGTGTATCGTTGAAAATACCTTATAATATAACGTAATATGCAGTGTATCGTTGGAAATACCTTATAATATAACGTAATATGCATTGTATCAATGAAAATGCCTTATAATATATCGGAATTTATAGTGTATCTTTGAAAATACCTTATAATATAACGTAATATGCAGTGTATCATTGAAAATACCTTATAATATAACGTGATATGCAATGTATCATTGAAAATAACTTATAATATAACCAAATTAGCAGTGTGTCATTGAAAAGACCTTATAATATAACGAAATATGCAGTGTGTCATTGAACATACCTTATATTATGTCGTAGTTTATCATTAAAAATACGTTATAGTATAACGTAATATGCAGTGTATCATTGAAAATAACTTATAATATAACGAAATAAGCAGTCTGTCATTGAAAAGACCTTGTAATATAACGTAATATGCAGTGTATCATTGAAAACACCTTATAATATAACGAATTATGCAGTGTATCATTGAAAATACCTTATAATATGTCGTAGTTTAACATTGAAAATACATAATAATATAACGTAATATGCAGTGTATCATTGAAAATAACTTATAATATAACGAAATATGCAGTGTATCACTGAAAATACCTTCTAATATATCGTAGTTTATCATTGAAAATACCTTATAATATAACGTCATATGCAGTGTATCATTGAAAATGCCTTATAATTTCAATGCTTATAGTTTCAATGAAAATACCTTATAATATAACGGAATATGCAGAGTATCATTGAAAATAGCTTATAATATAACGTAATTTGTAGTGTATCTTTGAAAATACCTTATAATATAACGTAATATGCAGTGTATCATTGAAAATAACTTATAATATAACGAAATAAGCAGTGTGTCATTGAAAAGACCTTGTAATATAACGAAATATGCAGTGTATCATTGAAAATACCTTATAATATGTCGTAGTTTAACATTGAAAATACCTTATAATATAGCGTAATATGCAGTGTATCATAGAAAACAACTTATAATATAACGAAATATGCAGTGTATCACTGAAAATACCTTCTAATATATCGTAGTTTATCATTGAAAATACCTTATAATATAACGTAATATGCAGTGTATCATTGAAAATACCTTATAATATAACGTGACATGCAATGAATCATTGAAAATAACTTATAATATAACGAAATAAGCAGTGTGTCATTGAAAAGACCTTATAATATAACGTAATATGCAGTGCATCATTGAAAACACCTTATAGTATAACGTAATATGCAGTGTATCATTGAAAATACCTTATAATATGTCGTAGTTTAACATTGAAAATACCCAATAATACAACGTAATATGCAGTGTATCTTTGAAAATACCTTATAATATAACGTAATATGCAGTGTATCATTGAAAATACCTTATAATATAACGTAATATGCAGTATATCATTTAAAATACCTTATAATATAGCGTAATATGCAGTGTATCATTGAAAATACCTTATAATATATCGTAGTTTATCATTGAAAATGCCTTATAATGTAACGTAATATGGAGTGTTTCAATGAAAATACCTTATAATATAACGGAATATGCAGAGTATCATTGAAAATACCTTATAATATAACGGAATTTGCAGTGTATCATTGAAAATACCTTATAATATAACGAAATATGCAGTGTGTCATTGAACATACCTTATATTATGTCGTAGTTTATCATTGAAAATACCTTATAGTATAACGTAATATGCAGTGTATCATTGAAAATACCTTATAACATAACGTAAATTGCAGAGTATCATTGAAAATACCTTATGATATAACGTAATATGCAGTGTATCTTTGAAAATACCTTATAATATAACGTAATATGCAGTGTATCGTTGAAAATACCTTATGATATAACGTAATATGCAGTGTATCGTTGAAAATACCTTATAATATAACGTAATATGCAGTGTATCGTTGGAAATACCTTATGATATAACGTAATATGCATTGTATCATTGAAAATGCCTTATAATATATCGGAATTTATAGTGTATCTTTGAAAATACCTTATAATATAACGTAATATGCAGTGTATCATTGAAAATACCTTATAATATAACGAAATATGCAGTGTATCACTGAAAATACCTTCTAATATATCGTAGTTTATCATTGAAAATACCTTATAATATAACGTAATATGCAGTGTATCATTGAAAATGCCTTATAATTTCAATGCTTATAGTTTCAATGAAAATACCTTATAATATAACGGAATATGCAGAGTATCATTGAAAATACCTTATAATATAACGTACTATGCAGTGTATCATTGAAAATACCTTATAATATAACGTAATATGCAGTGTATCATTGAAAAAACCTTATAATATAACGAAATATGCAGTGTATCATTGAAAATACCTTATAATATATCGTAGTTTATCATTGAAAATACCTTATAATGTATCGTAATATGCAGTGTATCATTGAAAATACCATATAATATAGCGTAATATGCAGTGTATCATTGAAAATACCTTATAATATATCGTAGTTTATCATTGAAAATGCCTTATAATGTAACGTAATATGGAGTGTTTCAATGAAAATACCTTATAATATAACGTAATATGCATTGTATCATTGAAAATGCCTTATAATATATCGGAATTTATAGTGTATCTTTGAAAATACCTTATAATATAACGTAATATGCAGTGTATCGTTGAAAATACCTTATGATATAACGTAATATGCAGTGTATCATTGAAAATAACTTATAATATAACGAAATAAGCAGTGTGTCATTGAAAAGACCTTATAATATAACGTAATATGCAGTGTATCATTGAAAACACCTTATAATATAACGAAATATGCAGTGTATCATTGAAAATACCTTATAATATGTCGTAGTTTAACATTGAAAATACCCAATAATATAACGTAATATGCAGTGTATCTTTGAAAATACCTTATAATATAACGGAATTTGTAGTGTATCATTGAAAATACCTTATAATATAACGAAATATGCAGTGTGTCATTGAACATACCTTATATTATGTCGTAGTTTATCATTGAAAATACCTTATAGTATAACGTAATATGCAGTGTATCATTGAAAATACCTTATAACATAACGTAAATTGCAGAGTATCATTGAAAATACCTTATGATATAACGTAATATGCAGTGTATCTTTGAAAATACCTTATAATATAACGTAATATGCAGTGTATCGTTGAAAATACCTTATGATATAACGTAATATGCAGTGTATCATTGAAAATAACTTATAATATAACGGAATATGCAGAGTATCATTGAAAATACCTTATAATATAGCGTACTATGCAGTGTATCATTGAAAATACCTTATAATATAACGTAATATGCAGTGTATCATTGAAAACACCTTATAATATAACGAAATATGCAGTGTATCATTGAAAATACCCTATAATATATCGTAGTTTATCATTGAAAATACCTTATAATGTATCGTAATATGCAGTGTATCATTGAAAATACCATATAATATAGCGTAATATGCAGTGTATCATTGAAAATACCTTATATTATGTCGAAGTTTATCATTGAAAATACCTTATAGTATAACGTAATATGCAGTGTATCATTGAAAATACCTTATAACATAACGTAAATTGCAGAGTATCATTGAAAATACCTTATGATATAACGTAATATGCAGTGTATCTTTGAAAATACCTTATAATATAACGTAATATGCAGTGTATCGTTGAAAATACCTTATGATATAACGTAATATGCAGTGTATCATTGAAAATAACTTATAATATAACGAAATATGCATTGTGTCATTGAAAAGACCTTATAATATAACGTAATATGCAGTGTATCATTGAAAATACCTTATAATATAACGTAATATGCAGTGTATCATTGAAAATACCTAATAATATAACGTTATATGCATTGTATCATTGAAAATACCTTATAATATAACGTAATTTGCAGTGTATCAATGAAAATACCTTATAATATAACGTGATATGCAATGTATCATTGAAAATAGCTTATAATATAACGTAATTTGTATTGTATCTTTGAAAATACCTTATAATATAACGTAATATGCAGTGTATCATTGAAAATACCTTATGATGTAACGTAATATGCAGTGTATCTTTGAAAATACCTTATAATATAACGTAATATGCAGTGTATCGTTGAAAATACCTTATGATATAACGTAATATGCAGTGTATCATTGAAAATAACTTATAATATAACGAAATATGCATTGTGTCATTGAAAAGACCTTATAATATAACGTAATATGCAGTGTATCATTGAAAATACCTTATAATATAACGTAATATGCAGTGTATCATTGAAAATACCTTATAATATAACGTTATATGCATTGTATCATTGAAAATACCTTATAATATAACGTAATTTGCAGTGTATCAATGAAAATACCTTATAATATAACGTGATATGCAATGTATCATTGAAAATAGCTTATAATATAACGTAATTTGTAGTGTATCTTTGAAAATACCTTATAATATAACGTAATATGCAGTGTATCGTTGAAAATACCTTATAATATAACGTAATATGCAGTGTATCGTTGAAAATACCTTATGATATAACGTAATATGCAGTGTATCATTGAAAATAACTTATAATATAACGAAATATGCATTGTGTCATTGAAAAGGCCTTATAATATAACGTAATATGCATTGTATCATTGAAAATGCCTTATAATATATCGGAATTTATAGTGTATCTTTGAAAATACCTTATAATATAACGTAATATGCAGTGTATCATTGAAAATACCTTATAATATAACGTGATATGCAATGTATCATTGAAAATAACTTATAATATAACCAAATAAGCAGTGTGTCATTGAAAAGACCTTATAATATAACGAAATATGCAGTGTGTCATTGAAAATAACTTATAATATAACGAAATAAGCAGTCTGTCATTGAAAAGACCTTGTAATATAACGTAATATGCAGTGTATCATTGAAAACACCTTATAATATAACGAAATATGCAGTGTATCATTGAAAATACCTTACAATATGTCGTAGTTTAACATTGAAAATACATAATAATATAACGTAATATGCAGTGTATCATTGAAAATAACTTATAATATAACGAAATATGCAGTGTATCACTGAAAATACCTTCTAATATATCGTAGTTTATCATTGAAAATACCTTATAATATAACGTAATATGCAGTGTATCATTGAAAATGCCTTATAATTTCAATGCTTATAGTTTCAATGAAAATACCTTATAATATAACGGAATATGCAGAGTATCATTGAAAATACCTTATAATATAGCGTACAATGCAGTGTATCATTGAAAATACCTTATAATATAACGTAATATGCAGTGTATCACTGAAAATACCTTATAATATAGCGTAATATGCAGTGTATCATTGAAAATACCTTATAATATATCGTAGTTTATCATTGAAAATGCCTTATAATGAAACGGAATATGCAGTGTATCATTGAAAATACCTTATAATATAACGTAATATGCATTGTATCATTGAAAATACCTTATAATATAACGTAATTTGCAGTGTATCAATGAAAATACCTTATAATATAACGTGATATGCAATGTATCATTGAAAATAGCTTATAATATAACGTAATTTGTAGTGTATCTTTGAAAATACCTTATAATATAACGTAATATGCAGTGTATCATTGAAAATAACTTATAATATAACGAAATAAGCAGTGTGTCATTGAAAAGACCTTGTAATATAACGAAATATGCAGTGTATCATTGAAAATACCTTATAATATGTCGTAGTTTAACATTGAAAATACCTTATAATATATCGTAATATGCAGTGTATCATTGAAAATACCATATAATATAACGTAATATGAAGTGTATCATTGAAAATACCTTATAATATATCGTAATATGCAGTGTATCATTGAAAATACCATATAATATAACATAATATGCAGTGTATCATTGAAAACACCTTATAATATAACGAAATATGCAGTGTATCATTGAAAATACCTTATAATATGTCGTAGTTTAACATTGAAAATACCCAATAATATAACGTAATATGCAGTGTATCTTTGAAAATACCTTATAATACAACGTAATATGCAGTGTATCATTGAAAATACCTTATAATATAACGTAATATGCAGTATATCATTTAAAATACCTTATAATAAAGCGTAATATGCAGTGTATCATTGAAAATACCTTATAATATATCGTAGTTTATCATTGAAAATGCCTTATAATGTAACGTAATATGGAGTGTTTCAATGAAAATACCTTATAATATAACGGAATATGCAGAGTATCATTGAAAATACCTTATAATATAACGGAATTTGTAGTGTATCATTGAAAATACCTTATAATATAACGAAATATGCAGTGTGTCATTGAACATACCTTATATTATGTCGTAGTTTATCATTGAAAATACCTTATAGTATAACGTAATATGCAGTGTATCATTGAAAATACCTTATAACATAACGTAAATTGCAGAGTATCATTGAAAATACCTTATGATATAACGTAATATGCAGTGTATCATTGAAAATAACTTATAATATAACGTAATATGCAGTGTGTCATTGAAAAGACATTATAATATAACGTAATATGCAGTGTATCATTGAAAATACCTTATAGTATAATGTAATATGCAGTGTATCATTGAAAATACCTCATAATATATCGTAGTTTATCATTGAAAATACCTTATAATATAACGTAATATGCAGTGTATCATTGAAAATACCTTATAATATAACGTGACATGCAATGAATCATTGAAAATAACTTATAATATAACGAAATAAGCAGTGTGTCATTGAAAAGACCTTATAATATAACGTAATATGCAGTGCATCATTGAAAACACCTTATATTATAACGAAATATGCAGTGTATCATTGAAAATACCTTATAATGTGTCGTAGTTTAACATTGAAAATACCCAATAATACAACGTAATATGCAGTGTATCTTTGAAAATACCTTATAATATAACGTAATATGCATTGTATCATTGAAAATACCTTATAATATAACGTAATTTGCAGTGTATCAATGAAAATACCTTATAATATAACGTAATATGCAGTCTATCATTGAAAATAACTTATAATATAACGAAATATGCATTGTGTCATTGAAAAGACCTTATAATATAACGTAATATGCAGTGTATCATTGAAAATACCTTATAATATAACGTAATATGCAGTGTATCATTGAAAATACCTTATAATATAACGTTATATGCATTGTATCATTGAAAATACCTTATAATATAACGTAATTTGCAGTGTATCAATGAAAATACCTTATAATATAACGTGATATGCAATGTATCATTGAAAATAGCTTATAATATAACGTAATTTGTAGTGTATCTTTGAAAATACCTTATAATATAACGTAATATGCAGTGTATCGTTGAAAATACCTTATAATATAACGTAATATGCAGTGTATCGTTGAAAATACCTTATAATATAGCGTACTATGCAGTGTATCATTGAAAATACCTTATAATATAACGTAATATGCAGTGTATCATTGAAAATACCTTATAATATAACGAAATATGCAGTGTATCACTGAAAATACCTTATAATATAGCGTAATATGCAGTGTATCATTGAAAATACCTTATAATATATCGTAGTTTATCATTGAAAATGCCTTATAATGAAACGGAATATGCAGTGTATCATTGAAAATACCTTATAATATAACGTAATATGCATTGTATCATTGAAAATACCTTATAATATAACGTAATTTGCAGTGTATCAATGAAAATACCTTATAATATAACGTGATATGCAATGTATCATTGAAAATAGCTTATAATATAACGTAATTTGTAGTGTATCTTTGAAAATACCTTATAATATAACGTAATATGCAGTGTATCATTGAAAATAACTTATAATATAACGAAATAAGCAGTGTGTCATTGAAAAGACCTTGTAATATAACGAAATATGCAGTGTATCATTGAAAATACCTTATAATATGTCGTAGTTTAACATTGAAAATACCTTATAATATAGCGTAATATGCAGTGTATCATAGAAAATAACTTATAATATAACGTGATATGCAATGTATCATTGAAAATAGCTTATAATATAACGTAATTTGTAGTGTATCTTTGAAAATACCTTATAATATAACGTAATATGCAGTGTATCATTGAAAATAACTTATAATATAACGAAATAAGCAGTGTGTCATTGAAAAGACCTTGTAATATAACGAAATATGCAGTGTATCATTGAAAATACCTTATAATATGTCGTAGTTTAACATTGAAAATACCTTATAATATAGCGTAATATGCAGTGTATCATAGAAAATAACTTATAATATAACGAAATATGCAGTGTATCACTGAAAATACCTTCTAATATATCGTAGTTTATCATTGAAAATACCTTATAATATAACGTACTATGCAGCGTATCATTGAAAATACCTTATAATATATCGTAATATGCAGTGTATCATTGAAAACACCTTATAATATAACGAAATATGCAGTGTATCATTGAAAATACCTTATAATATGTCGTAGTTTAACATTGAAAATACCTTATAATATAACGTAATATGCAGTATATCATTTAAAATACCTTATAATATAGCGTAATATGCAGTGTATCATTGAAAATACCTTATAATATATCGCAGTTTATCATTGAAAATGCCTTATAATGTAACGTAATATGGAGTGTTTCAATGAAAATACCTTATAATATAACGGAATATGCAGAGTATCATTGAAAATACCTTATAATATAACGGAATTTGTAGTGTATCATTGAAAATACCTTATAATATAACGAAATATGCAGTGTGTCATTGAACATACCTTATATTATGTCGTAGTTTATCATTGAAAATACCTTATAGTATAACGTAATATGCAGTGTATCATTGAAAATACCTTATAACATAACGTAAATTGCAGAGTATCATTGAAAATACCTTATGATATAACGTAATATGCAGTGTATCTTTGAAAATACCTTATAATATAACGTAATATGCAGTGTATCGTTGAAAATACCTTATGATATAACGTAATATGCAGTGTATCATTGAAAATAACTTATAATATAACGAAATATGCATTGTGTCATTGAAAAGACATTATAATATAACGTAATATGCAGTGTATCATTGAAAATACCTTATAGTATAATGTAATATGCAGTGTATCATTGAAAATACCTTATAATATATCGTAGTTTATCATTGAAAATACCTTATAATATAACGTAATATGCAGTGTATCATTGAAAATACCTTATAATATAACGTGACATGCAATGAATCATTGAAAATAACTTATAATATAACGTAATATGCAGTATATCATTTAAAATACCTTATAATATAGCGTAATATGCAGTGTATCATTGAAAATACCTTATAATATATCGTAGTTTATCATTGAAAATGCCTTATAATGTAACGTAATATGGAGTGTTTCAATGAAAATACCTTATAATATAACGGAATATGCAGAGTATCATTGAAAATACCTTATAATATAACGGAATTTGTAGTGTATCATTGAAAATACCTTATAATATAACGAAATATGCAGTGTGTCATTGAACATACCTTATATTATGTCGTAGTTTATCATTGAAAATACCTTATAGTATAACGTAATATGCAGTGTATCATTGAAAATACCTTATAACATAACGTAAATTGCAGAGTATCATTGAAAATACCTTATAATATAACGGAATTTGTAGTGTATCATTGAAAATACCTTATAATATAACGTAATATGCAGTGTATCATTGAAAATAACTTATAATATAACGAAATAAGCAGTGTGTCATTGAAAAGACCTTGTAATATAACGAAATATGCAGTGTATCATTGAAAATACCTTATAATATGTCGTAGTTTAACATTGAAAATACCTTATAATATAGCGTAATATGCAGTGTATCATAGAAAATAACTTATAATATAACGAAATATGCAGTGTATCACTGAAAATACCTTCTAATATATCGTAGTTTATCATTGAAAATACCTTATAATATAACGTACTATGCAGCGTATCATTGAAAATACCTTATAATATATCGTAATATGCAGTGTATCATTGAAAATACCATATAATATAACGTAATATGCAGTGTATCATTGAAAATACCTTATAATATATCGTAATATGCAGTGTATCATTGAAAATACCATATAATATAACGTAATATGCAGTGTATCATTGAAAACACCTTATAATATAACGAAATATGCAGTGTATCATTGAAAATACCTTATAATATGTCGTAGTTTAACATTGAAAATACCCAATAATATAACGTAATATGCAGTGTATCTTTGAAAATACCTTATAATACAACGTAATATGCAGTGTATCATTGAAAATACCTTATAATATAACGTAATATGCAGTATATCATTTAAAATACCTTATAATATAGCGTAATATGCAGTGTATCATTGAAAATACCTTATAATATATCGTAGTTTATCATTGAAAATGCCTTATAATGTAACGTAATATGGAGTGTTTCAATGAAAATACCTTATAATATAACGGAATATGCAGAGTATCATTGAAAATACCTTATAATATAACGGAATTTGTAGTGTATCATTGAAAATACCTTATAATATAACGAAATATGCAGTGTATCATTGAAAATACCTTATAACATAACGTAAATTGCAGAGTATCATTGAAAATACCTTATGATATAACGTAATATGCAGTGTATCTTTGAAAGTACCTTATAGTATAACGTAATATGCAGTGTATCGTTGAAAATACCTTATGATATAACGTAATATGCAGTGTATCATTGAAAATAACTTATAATATAACGAAATATGCATTGTGTCATTGAAAAGACATTATAATATAACGTAATATGCAGTGTATCATTGAAAATACCTTATAGTATAATGTAATATGCAGTGTATCATTGAAAATACCTTATAATATATCGTAGTTTATCATTGAAAATACCTTATAATATAACGTAATATGCAGTGTATCATTGAAAATACCTTATAATATGTCGTAGTTTAACATTGAAAATACCTTATAGTATAGCGTAATATGCAGTGTATCATAGAAAATAACTTATAATATAACGAAATATGCAGTGTATCATTGAAAATACCTTATAATATATCGTAGTTTATCATTGAAAATACCTTATAATATAACGTAATATGCAGTGTATCATTGAAAATACCTTATAATATGTCGTAGTTTAACATTGAAAATACCTTATAGTATAGCGTAATATGCAGTGTATCATAGAAAATAACTTATAATATAACGAAATATGCAGTGTATCACTGAAAATACCTTCTAATATATCGTAGTTTATCATTGAAAATACCTTATAATATAACGTACTATGCAGCGTATCATTAAAAATACCTTATAATATATCGTAATATGCAGTGTATCATTGAAAATACCATATAATATAACGTAATATGCAGTGTATCATTGAAAATACCTTATAATATATCGTAATATGCAGTGTATCATTGAAAATACCATATAATATAACGTAATATGCAGTGTATCATTGAAAACACCTTATAATATAACGAAATATGCAGTGTATCATTGAAAATACCTTATAATATGTCGTAGTTTAACATTGAAAATACCCAATAATATAACGTAATATGCAGTGTATCTTTGAAAATACCTTATAATACAACGTAATATGCAGTGTATCATTGAAAATACCTTATAATATATCGTAGTTTATCATTGAAAATGCCTTATAATGTAACGTAATATGGAGTGTTTCAATGAAAATACCTTATAATATAACGGAATATGCAGAGTATCATTGAAAATACCTTATAACATAACGTAAATTGCAGAGTATCATTGAAAATACCTTATAATATAACGGAATTTGTAGTGTATCATTGAAAATACCTTATAATATAACGTAATATGCAGTGTATCATTGAAAATAACTTATAATATAACGAAATAAGCAGTGTGTCATTGAAAAGACCTTGTAATATAACGAAATATGCAGTGTGTCATTGAACATACCTTATATTATGTAGTAGTTTATCATTGAAAATACCTTATAGTATAACGTAATATGCAGTGTATCATTGAAAATACCTTATAACATAACGTAAATTGCAGAGTATCATTGAAAATACCTTATAATATAACGGAATTTGTAGTGTATCATTGAAAATACCTTATAATATAACGTAATATGCAGTGTATCATTGAAAATAACTTATAATATAACGAAATAAGCAGTGTGTCATTGAAAAGACCTTGTAATATAACGAAATATGCAGTGTATCATTGAAAATACCTTATAATATGTCGTAGTTTAACATTGAAAATACCTTATAATATAGCGTAATATGCAGTGTATCATAGAAAATAACTTATAATATAACGAAATATGCAGTGTATCACTGAAAATACCTTCTAATATATCGTAGTTTATCATTGAAAATACCTTATAATATAACGTACTATGCAGCGTATCATTGAAAATACCTTATAATATATCGTAATATGCAGTGTATCATTGAAAATACCATATAATATAACGTAATATGCAGTGTATCATTGAAAATACCTTATAATATATCGTAATATGCAGTGTATCATTGAAAATACCATATAATATAACGTAATATGCAGTGTATCATTGAAAACACCTTATAATATAACGAAATATGCAGTGTATCATTGAAAATACCTTATAATATGTCGTAGTTTAACATTGAAAATACCCAATAATATAACGTAATATGCAGTGTATCTTTGAAAATACCTTATAATACAACGTAATATGCAGTGTATCATTGAAAATACCTTATAATATAACGTAATATGCAGTATATCATTTAAAATACCTTATAATATAGCGTAATATGCAGTGTATCATTGAAAATACCTTATAATATATCGTAGTTTATCATTGAAAATGCCTTATAATGTAACGTAATATGGAGTGTTTCAATGAAAATACCTTATAATATAACGGAATATGCAGAGTATCATTGAAAATACCTTATAATATAACGGAATTTGTAGTGTATCATTGAAAATACCTTATAATATAACGAAATATGCAGTGTGTCATTGAACATACCTTATATTATGTCGTAGTTTATCATTGAAAATACCTTATAGTATAACGTAATATGCAGTGTATCATTGAAAATACCTTATAACATAACGTAAATTGCAGAGTATCATTGAAAATACCTTATGATATAACGTAATATGCAGTGTATCTTTGAAAATACCTTATAATATAACGTAATATGCAGTGTATCGTTGAAAATACCTTATGATATAACGTAATATGCAGTGTATCATTGAAAATACCTTATAGTATAATGTAATATGCAGTGTATCATTGAAAATACCTTATAATATATCGTAGTTTATCATTGAAAATACCTTATAATATAACGTAATATGCAGTGTATCATTGAAAATACCTTATAATATAACGTGACATGCAATGAATCATTGAAAATAACTTATAATATAACGTAATATGCAGTATATCATTTAAAATACCTTATAATATAGCGTAATATGCAGTGTATCATTGAAAATACCTTATAATATATCGTAGTTTATCATTGAAAATGCCTTATAATGTAACGTAATATGGAGTGTTTCAATGAAAATACCTTATAATATAACGGAATATGCAGAGTATCATTGAAAATACCTTATAATATAACGGAATTTGTAGTGTATCATTGAAAATACCTTATAATATAACGAAATATGCAGTGTATCATTGAAAATACCTTATAACATAACGTAAATTGCAGAGTATCATTGAAAATACCTTATGATATAACGTAATATGCAGTGTATCTTTGAAAATACCTTATAATATAACGTAATATGCAGTGTATCGTTGAAAATACCTTATGATATAACGTAATATGCAGTGTATCATTGAAAATAACTTATAATATAACGAAATATGCATTGTGTCATTGAAAAGACATTATAATATAACGTAATATGCAGTGTATCATTGAAAATACCTTATAGTATAATGTAATATGCAGTGTATCATTGAAAATACCTTATAATATATCGTAGTTTATCATTGAAAATACCTTATAATATAACGTAATATGCAGTGTATCATTGAAAATACCTTATAATATGTCGTAGTTTAACATTGAAAATACCTTATAGTATAGCGTAATATGCAGTGTATCATAGAAAATAACTTATAATATAACGAAATATGCAGTGTATCACTGAAAATACCTTCTAATATATCGTAGTTTATCATTGAAAATACCTTATAATATAACGTACTATGCAGCGTATCATTGAAAATACCTTATAATATATCGTAATATGCAGTGTATCATTGAAAATACCATATAATATAACGTAATATGCAGTGTATCATTGAAAATACCTTATAATATATCGTAATATGCAGTGTATCATTGAAAATACCATATAATATAACGTAATATGCAGTGTATCATTGAAAACACCTTATAATATAACGAAATATGCAGTGTATCATTGAAAATACCTTATAATATGTCGTAGTTTCACATTGAAAATACCCAATAATATAACGTAATATGCAGTGTATCTTTGAAAATACCTTATAATACAACGTAATATGCAGTGTATCATTGAAAATACCTTATAATATAACGTAATATGCAGTCTATCATTTAAAATACCTTATAATATAGCGTAATATGCAGTGTATCATTGAAAATACCTTATAATATATCGTAGTTTATCATTGAAAATGCCTTATAATGTAACGTAATATGGAGTGTTTCAATGAAAATACCTTATAATATAACGGAATATGCAGAGTATCATTGAAAATACCTTATAATATAACGGAATTTGTAGTGTATCATTGAAAATACCTTATAATATAACGAAATATGCAGTGTGTCATTGAACATACCTTATATTATGTCGTAGTTTATCATTGAAAATACCTTATAGTATAACGTAATATGCAGTGTATCATTGAAAATACCTTATAACATAACGTAAATTGCAGAGTATCATTGAAAATACCTTATGATATAACGTAATATGCAGTGTATCTTTGAAAATACCTTATAATATAACGTAATATGCAGTGTATCGTTGAAAATACCTTATGATATAACGTAATATGCAGTGTATCATTGAAAATACCTTATAGTATAATGTAATATGCAGTGTATCATTGAAAATACCTTATAATATATCGTAGTTTATCATTGATAATACCTTATAATATAACGAAATATGCAGTGTATCATTGAAAATACCTTATAATATAACGTGACATGCAATGAATCATTGAAAATAACTTATAATATAACGTAATATGCAGTATATCATTTAAAATACCTTATAATATAGCGTAATATGCAGTGTATCATTGAAAATACCTTATAATATATCGTAGTTTATCATTGAAAATGCCTTATAATGTAACGTAATATGGAGTGTTTCAATGAAAATACCTTATAATATAACGGAATATGCAGAGTATCATTGAAAATACCTTATAATATAACGGAATTTGTAGTGTATCATTGAAAATACCTTATAATATAACGAAATATGCAGTGTATCATTGAAAATACCTTATAACATAACGTAAATTGCAGAGTATCATTGAAAATACCTTATGATATAACGTAATATGCAGTGTATCTTTGAAAATACCTTATAATATAACGTAATATGCAGTGTATCGTTGAAAATACCTTATGATATAACGTAATATGCAGTGTATCATTGAAAATAACTTATAATATAACGAAATATGCATTGTGTCATTGAAAAGACATTATAATATAACGTAATATGCAGTGTATCATTGAAAATACCTTATAGTATAATGTAATATGCAGTGTATCATTGAAAATACCTTATAATATATCGTAGTTTATCATTGAAAATACCTTATAATATAACGTAATATGCAGTGTATCATTGAAAATACCTTATAATATAACGTGACATGCAATGAATCATTGAAAATAACTTATAATATAACGTAATATGCAGTATATCATTGAAAATACCTTATAATATAGCGTAATATGCAGTGTATCATTGAAAATACCTTATAATATATCGTAGTTTATCATTGAAAATGCCTTATAATGTAACGTAATATGGAGTGTTTCAATGAAAATACCTTATAATATAACGGAATATGCAGAGTATCATTGAAAATACCTTATAATATAACGGAATTTGTAGTGTATCATTGAAAATACCTTATAATATAACGAAATATGCAGTGTGTCATTGAACATACCTTATATTATGTCGTAGTTTATCATTGAAAATACCTTATAGTATAACGTAATATGCAGTGTATCATTGAAAATACCTTATAACATAACGTAAATTGCAGAGTATCATTGAAAATACCTTATGATATAACGTAATATGCAGTGTATCTTTGAAAATACCTTATAATATAACGTAATATGCAGTGTATCGTTGAAAATACCTTATAATATAGCGTAATATGCAGTGTATCATTGAAAATACCTTATAATATATCGTAGTTTATCATTGAAAATGCCTTATAATGTAACGTAATATGGAGTGTTTCAATGAAAATACCTTATAATATAACGGAATATGCAGAGTATCATTGAAAATACCTTATAATATAACGGAATTTGTAGTGTATCATTGAAAATACCTTATAATATAACGAAATATGCAGTGTGTCATTGAACATACCTTATATTATGTCGTAGTTTATCATTGAAAATACCTTATAGTATAACGTAATATGCAGTGTATCATTGAAAATACCTTATAACATAACGTAAATTGCAGAGTATCATTGAAAATACCTTATGATATAACGTAATATGCAGTGTATCTTTGAAAATACCTTATAATATAACGTAATATGCAGTGTATCGTTGAAAATACCTTATGATATAACGTAATATGCAGTGTATCATCGAAAATAACTTATAATATAACGAAATATGCATTGTGTCATTGAAAAGACCTTATAATATAACGTAATATGCAGTGTATCATTGAAAATACCTTATAATATAACGTAATATGCAGTGTATCATTGAAAATACCTTATAATATAACGTTATATGCATTGTATCATTGAAAATACCTTATAATATAACGTAATTTGCAGTGTATCAATGAAAATACCTTATAATATAACGTGATATGCAATGTATCATTGAAAATAGCTTATAATATAACGTAATTTGTAGTGTATCTTTGAAAATACCTTATAATATAACGTAATATGCAGTGTATCGTTGAAAATACCTTATAATATAACGTAATATGCAGTGTATCGTTGAAAATACCTTATGATATAACGTAATATGCAGTATATCATTTAAAATACCTTATAATATAGCGTAATATGCAGTGTATCATTGAAAATACCTTATAATATATCGTAGTTTATCATTGAAAATGCCTTATAATGTAACGTAATATGGAGTGTTTCAATGAAAATACCTTATAATATAACGGAATATGCAGAGTATCATTGAAAATACCTTATAATATAACGGAATTTGTAGTGTATCATTGAAAATACCTTATAATATAACGAAATATGCAGTGTGTCATTGAACATACCTTATATTATGTCGTAGTTTATCATTGAAAATACCTTATAGTATAACGTAATATGCAGTGTATCTTTGAAAATACCTTATAATATAACGTAATATGCAGTGTATCGTTGAAAATACCTTATGATATAACGTAATATGCAGTGTATCATCGAAAATAACTTATAATATAACGAAATATGCATTGTGTCATTGAAAAGACCTTATAATATAACGTAATATGCAGTGTATCATTGAAAATACCTTATAATATAACGTAATATGCAGTGTATCATTGAAAATACCTTATAATATAACGTTATATGCATTGTATCATTGAAAATACCTTATAATATAACGTAATTTGCAGTGTATCAATGAAAATACCTTATAATATAACGTGATATGCAATGTATCATTGAAAATAGCTTATAATATAACGTAATTTGTAGTGTATCTTTGAAAATACCTTATAATATAACGTAATATGCAGTGTATCGTTGAAAATACCTTATAATATAACGTAATATGCAGTGTATCGTTGAAAATACCTTATGATATAACGTAATATGCAGTATATCATTTAAAATACCTTATAATATAGCGTAATATGCAGTGTATCATTGAAAATACCTTATAATATATCGTAGTTTATCATTGAAAATGCCTTATAATGTAACGTAATATGGAGTGTTTCAATGAAAATACCTTATAATATAACGGAATATGCAGAGTATCATTGAAAATACCTTATAATATAACGGAATTTGTAGTGTATCATTGAAAATACCTTATAATATAACGAAATATGCAGTGTGTCATTGAACATACCTTATATTATGTCGTAGTTTATCATTGAAAATACCTTATAGTATAACGTAATATGCAGTGTATCATTGAAAATACCTTATAACATAACGTAAATTGCAGAGTATCATTGAAAATACCTTATGATATAACGTAATATGCAGTGTATCTTTGAAAATACCTTATAATATAACGTAATATGCAGTGTATCGTTGAAAATACCTTATGATATAACGTAATATGCAGTGTATCATTGAAAATAACTTATAATATAACGAAATATGCATTGTGTCATTGAAAAGACATTATAATATAACGTAATATGCAGTGTATCATTGAAAATACCTTATAGTATAATGTAATATGCAGTGTATCATTGAAAATACCTTATAATATATCGTAGTTTATCATTGAAAATACCTTATAATATAACGTAATATGCAGTGTATCATTGAAAATACCTTATAATATAACGTGACATGCAATGAATCATTGAAAATAACTTATAATATAACGTAATATGCAGTATATCATTTAAAATACCTTATAATATAGCGTAATATGCAGTGTATCATTGAAAATACCTTATAATATATCGTAGTTTATCATTGAAAATGCCTTATAATGTAACGTAATATGGAGTGTTTCAATGAAAATACCTTATAATATAACGGAATATGCAGAGTATCATTGAAAATACCTTATAATATAACGGAATTTGTAGTGTATCATTGAAAATACCTTATAATATAACGAAATATGCAGTGTGTCATTGAACATACCTTATATTATGTCGTAGTTTACCATTGAAAATACCTTATAGTATAACGTAATATGCAGTGTATCATTGAAAATACCTTATAACATAACGTAAATTGCAGAGTATCATTGAAAATACCTTATAATATAACGGAATTTGTAGTGTATCATTGAAAATACCTTATAATATAACGTAATATGCAGTGTATCATTGAAAATAACTTATAATATAACGAAATAAGCAGTGTGTCATTGAAAAGACCTTGTAATATAACGAAATATGCAGTGTATCATTGAAAATACCTTATAATATGTCGTAGTTTAACATTGAAAATACCTTATAATATAGCGTAATATGCAGTGTATCATAGAAAATAACTTATAATATAACGAAATATGCAGTGTATCACTGAAAATACCTTCTAATATATCGTAGTTTATCATTGAAAATACCTTATAATATAACGTACTATGCAGCGTATCATTGAAAATACCTTATAATATATCGTAATATGCAGTGTATCATTGAAAATACCTTATAATATAACGTAATATGCAGTGTATCATTGAAAATACCTTATAATATATCGTAATATGCAGTGTATCTTTGAAAATACCTTATAATATAACGTAATATGCAGTGTATCGTTGAAAATACCTTATGATATAACGTAATATGCAGTGTATCATCGAAAATAACTTATAATATAACGAAATATGCATTGTGTCATTGAAAAGACCTTATAATATAACGTAATATGCAGAGTATCATTGAAAATACCTTATAATATAACGGAATTTGTAGTGTATCATTGAAAATACCTTATAATATAACGAAATATGCAGTGTGTCATTGAACATACCTTATATTATGTCGTAGTTTATCATTGAAAATACCTTATAGTATAACGTAATATGCAGTGTATCATTGAAAATACCTTATAACATAACGTAAATTGCAGAGTATCATTGAAAATACCTTATGATATAACGTAATATGCAGTGTATCTTTGAAAATACCTTATAATATAACGTAATATGCAGTGTATCGTTGAAAATACCTTATGATATAACGTAATATGCAGTGTATCATCGAAAATAACTTATAATATAACGAAATATGCATTGTGTCATTGAAAAGACCTTATAATATAACGTAATATGCAGTGTATCATTGAAAATACCTTATAATATAACGTAATATGCAGTGTATCATTGAAAATACCTTATAATATAACGTTATATGCATTGTATCATTGAAAATACCTTATAATATAACGTAATTTGCAGTGTATCAATGAAAATACCTTATAATATAACGTGATATGCAATGTATCATTGAAAATAGCTTATAATATAACGTAATTTGTAGTGTATCTTTGAAAATACCTTATAATATAACGTAATATGCAGTGTATCGTTGAAAATACCTTATAATATAACGTAATATGCAGTGTATCGTTGAAAATACCTTATGATATAACGTAATATGCAGTGTATCATTGAAAATAACTTATAATATAACGAAATATGCATTGTGTCATTGAAAAGACCTTATAATATAACGTAATATGCATTGTATCATTGAAAATGCCTTATAATATATCGGAATTTATAGTGTATCTTTGAAAATACCTTATAATATAACGTAATATGCAGTGTATCATTGAAAATACCTTACAATATAACGTGATATGCAATGTATCATTGAAAATAACTTATAATATAACCAAATAAGCAGTGTGTCATTGAAAAGACCTTATAATATAACGAAATATGCAGTGTGTCATTGAACATACCTTATATTATGTCGTAGTTTATCATTAAAAATACGTTATAATATAACGTAATATGCAGTGTATCATTGAAAATAACTTATAATATAACGAAATAAGCAGTCTGTCATTGAAAAGACCTTGTAATATAACGTAATATGCAGTGTATCATTGAAAACACCTTATAATATAACGAAATATGCAGTGTATCATTGAAAATACCTTATAATATGTCGTAGTTTAACATTGAAAATACATAATAATATAACGTAATATGCAGTGTATCATTGAAAATAACTTATAATATAACGAAATATGCAGTGTATCATTGAAAATACCTTCTAATATATCGTAGTTTATCATTGAAAATACCTTATAATATAACGTAATATGCAGTGTATCATTGAAAATACCTTATAATATGTCGTAGTTTAACATTGAAAATACCCAATAATATAACGTAATATGCAGTGTATCTTTGAAAATACCTTATAATACAACGTAATATGCAGTGTATCATTGAAAATACCTTATAATATAACGTAATATGCAGTATATCATTTAAAATACCTTATAATATAGCGTAATATGCAGTGTATCATTGAAAATACCTTATAATATATCGTAGTTTATCATTGAAAATGCCTTATAATGTAACGTAATATGGAGTGTTTCAATGAAAATACCTTATAATATAACGGAATATGCAGAGTATCATTGAAAATACCTTATAATATAACGGAATTTGTAGTGTATCATTGAAAATACCTTATAATATAACGAAATATGCAGTGTGTCATTGAACATACCTTATATTATGTCGTAGTTTATCATTGAAAATACCTTATAGTATAACGTAATATGCAGTGTATCATTGAAAATACCTTATAACATAACGTAAATTGCAGAGTATCTTTGAAAATACCTTATAATATAACGTAATATGCAGTGTATCTTTGAAAATACCTTATAATATAACGTAATATGCAGTGTATCGTTGAAAATACCTTATGATATAACGTAATATGCAGTGTATCATTGAAAATAACTTATAATATAACGAAATATGCATTGTGTCATTGAAAAGACCTTATAATATAACGTAATATGCATTGTATCATTGAAAATGCCTTATAATATATCGGAATTTATAGTGTATCTTTGAAAATACCTTATAATATAACGTAATATGCAGTGTATCATTGAAAATACCTTACAATATAACGTAATATGCAGTGTATCATTGAAAATACCTTATAATATAACCAAATAAGCAGTGTGTCATTGAAAAGACCTTATAATATAACGAAATATGCAGTGTGTCATTGAACATACCTTATATTATGTCGTAGTTTATCATTAAAAATACGTTATAGTATAACGTAATATGCAGTGTATCATTGAAAATAACTTATAATATAACGAAATAAGCAGTCTGTCATTGAAAAGACCTTGTAATATAACGTAATATGCAGTGTATCATTGAAAACACCTTATAATATAACGAAATATGCAGTGTATCATTGAAAATACCTTATAATATGTCGTAGTTTAACATTGAAAATACATAATAATATAACGTAATATGCAGTGTATCATTGAAAATAACTTATAATATAACGAAATATGCAGTGTATCACTGAAAATACCTTCTAATATATCGTAGTTTATCATTGAAAATACCTTATAATATAACGTAATATGCAGTGTATCATTGAAAATACCTTATAATATGTCGTAGTTTAACATTGAAAATACCCAATAATATAACGTAATATGCAGTGTATCTTTGAAAATACCTTATAATACAACGTAATATGCAGTGTATCATTGAAAATACCTTATAATATAACGTAATATGCAGTATATCATTTAAAATACCTTATAATATAGCGTAATATGCAGTGTATCATTGAAAATACCTTATAATATATCGTAGTTTATCATTGAAAATGCCTTATAATGTAACGTAATATGGAGTGTTTCAATGAAAATACCTTATAATATAACGGAATATGCAGAGTATCATTGAAAATACCTTATAATATAACGGAATTTGTAGTGTATCATTGAAAATACCTTATAATATAACGAAATATGCAGTGTGTCATTGAACATACCTTATATTATGTCGTAGTTTATCATTGAAAATACCTTATAGTATAACGTAATATGCAGTGTATCATTGAAAATACCTTATAACATAACGTAAATTGCAGAGTATCATTGAAAATACCTTATGATATAACGTAATATGCAGTGTATCTTTGAAAATACCTTATAATATAACGTAATATGCAGTGTATCGTTGAAAATACCTTATGATATAACGTAATATGCAGTGTATCATTGAAAATAACTTATAATATAACGAAATATGCATTGTGTCATTGAAAAGACATTATAATATAACGTAATATGCAGTGTATCATTGAAAATACCTTATAGTATAATGTAATATGCAGTGTATCATTGAAAATACCTTATAATATATCGTAGTTTATCATTGAAAATACCTTATAATATAACGTAATATGCAGTGTATCATTGAAAATACCTTATAATATAACGTGACATGCAATGAATCATTGAAAATAACTTATAATATAACGTAATATGCAGTATATCATTTAAAATACCTTATAATATAGCGTAATATGCAGTGTATCATTGAAAATACCTTATAATATATCGTAGTTTATCATTGAAAATGCCTTATAATGTAACGTAATATGGAGTGTTTCAATGAAAATACCTTATAATATAACGGAATATGCAGAGTATCATTGAAAATACCTTATAATATAACGGAATTTGTAGTGTATCATTGAAAATACCTTATAATATAACGAAATATGCAGTGTGTCATTGAACATACCTTATATTATGTCGTAGTTTATCATTGAAAATACCTTATAGTATAACGTAATATGCAGTGTATCATTGAAAATACCTTATAACATAACGTAAATTGCAGAGTATCATTGAAAATACCTTATAATATAACGGAATTTGTAGTGTATCATTGAAAATACCTTATAATATAACGTAATATGCAGTGTATCATTGAAAATAACTTATAATATAACGAAATAAGCAGTGTGTCATTGAAAAGACCTTGTAATATAACGAAATATGCAGTGTATCATTGAAAATACCTTATAATATGTCGTAGTTTAACATTGAAAATACCTTATAATATAGCGTAATATGCAGTGTATCATAGAAAATAACTTATAATATAACGAAATATGCAGTGTATCACTGAAAATACCTTCTAATATATCGTAGTTTATCATTGAAAATACCTTATAATATAACGTACTATGCAGCGTATCATTGAAAATACCTTATAATATATCGTAATATGCAGTGTATCATTGAAAATACCTTATAATATAACGTAATATGCAGTGTATCATTGAAAATACCTTATAATATATCGTAATATGCAGTGTATCTTTGAAAATACCTTATAATATAACGTAATATGCAGTGTATCTTTGAAAATAAGTTATGATATAACGTAATATGCAGTATATCATCGAAAATAACTTATAATATAACGAAATATGCATTGTGTCATTGAAAAGACCTTATAATATAACGTAATATGCAGTGTATCATTGAAAATACCTTATAATATAACGTAATATGCAGTGTATCGTTGAAAATATCTTATGATATAACGTAATATGCAGTGTATCATTGAAAATAACTTATAATATAACGAAATATGCATTGTGTCATTGAAAAGACCTTATAATATAACGTAATTTGCAGTGTATCATTGAAAATACCTTATAATATAACGAAATATGCAGTGTATCATTGAAAATACCTTATAATATGTCGTAGTTTATCATTGAAAATGCCTTATAATGTAACGTAATATGGAGTGTTTCAATGAAAATACCTTATAATATAACGTAATATGCATTGTATCATTGAAAATGCCTTATAATATATCGGAATTTATAGTGTATCTTTGAAAATACCTTATAATATAACGTAATATGCAGTGTATCGTTGAAAATACCTTATGATATAACGTAATATGCAGTGTATCATTGAAAATAACTTATAATATAACGAAATATGCATTGTGTCATTGAAAAGACCTTATAATATAACGTAATTTGCAGTGTATCATTGAAAATAACTTATAATATAACGAAATATGCAGTGTATCACTGAAAATACCTTCTAATATATCGTAGTTTATCATTGAAAATACCTTATAATATAACGTAATATGCAGTGTATCATTGAAAATACCTTATAATATGTCGTAGTTTAACATTGAAAATACCCAATAATATAACGTAATATGCAGTGTATCTTTGAAAATACCTTATAATACAACGTAATATGCAGTGTATCATTGAAAATACCTTATAATATAACGTAATATGCAGTATATCATTTAAAATACCTTATAATATAGCGTAATATGCAGTGTATCATTGAAAATACCTTATAATATATCGTAGTTTATCATTGAAAATGCCTTATAATGTAACGTAATATGGAGTGTTTCAATGAAAATACCTTATAATATAACGGAATATGCAGAGTATCATTGAAAATACCTTATAATATAACGGAATTTGTAGTGTATCATTGAAAATACCTTATAATATAACGAAATATGCAGTGTGTCATTGAACATACCTTATATTATGTCGTAGTTTATCATTGAAAATACCTTATAGTATAACGTAATATGCAGTGTATCATTGAAAATACCTTATAACATAACGTAAATTGCAGAGTATCATTGAAAATACCTTATGATATAACGTAATATGCAGTGTATCTTTGAAAATACCTTATAATATAACGTAATATGCAGTGTATCGTTGAAAATACCTTATGATATAACGTAATATGCAGTGTATCATTGAAAATAACTTATAATATAACGTAATATGCAGTGTGTCATTGAAAAGACATTATAATATAACGTAATATGCAGTGTATCATTGAAAATACCTTATAGTATAATGTAATATGCAGTGTATCATTGAAAATACCTTATAATATATCGTAGTTTATCATTGAAAATACCTTATAATATAACGTAATATGCAGTGTATCATTGAAAATACCTTATAATATAACGTGACATGCAATGAATCATTGAAAATAACTTATAATATAACGTAATATGCAGTGTATCATTGAAAATACCTTATAATATAACGTAATATGCAGTGTATCATTGAAAATACCTTATAATATATCGTAGTTTATCATTGAAAATGCCTTATAATGTAACGTAATATGGAGTGTTTCAATGAAAATACCTTATAATATAACGGAATATGCAGAGTATCATTGAAAATACCTTATAATATAACGGAATTTGTAGTGTATCATTGAAAATACCTTATAATATAACGAAATATGCAGTGTGTCATTGAACATACCTTATATTATGTCGTAGTTTATCATTGAAAATACCTTATAGTATAACGTAATATGCAGTGTATCATTGAAAATACCTTATAACATAACGTAAATTGCAGAGTATCATTGAAAATACCTTATAATATAACGTAATATGCAGTGTATCATTGAAAATACCTTATAATATAACGTAATATGCAGTGTATCATTGAAAATAACTTATAATATAACGAAATAAGCAGTGTGTCATTGAAAAGACCTTGTAATATAACGAAATATGCAGTGTATCATTGAAAATACCTTATAATATGTCGTAGTTTAACATTGAAAATACCTTATAATATAGCGTAATATGCAGTGTATCATAGAAAATAACTTATAATATAACGAAATATGCAGTGTATCACTGAAAATACCTTCTAATATATCGTAGTTTATCATTGAAAATACCTTATAATATAACGTACTATGCAGCGTATCATTGAAAATACCTTATAATATATCGTAATATGCAGTGTATCATTGAAAATACCTTATAATATAACGTAATATGCAGTGTATCATTGAAAATACCTTATAATATATCGTAATATGCAGTGTATCTTTGAAAATACCTTATAATATAACGTAATATGCAGTGTATCTTTGAAAATACCTTATGATATAACGTAATATGCAGTGTATCATCGAAAATAACTTATAATATAACGAAATATGCATTGTGTCATTGAAAAGACCTTATAATATAACGTAATATGCAGTGTATCATTGAAAATACCTTATAATATAACGTAATATGCAGTGTATCGTTGAAAATATCTTATGATATAACGTAATATGCAGTGTATCATTGAAAATAACTTATAATATAACGAAATATGCATTGTGTCATTGAAAAGACCTTATAATATAACGTAATTTGCAGTGTATCATTGAAAACACCTTATAATATAACGAAATATGCAGTGTATCATTGAAAATACCTTATAATATGTCGTAGTTTATCATTGAAAATGCCTTATAATGTAACGTAATATGGAGTGTTTCAATGAAAATACCTTATAATATAACGTAATATGCATTGTATCATTGAAAATGCCTTATAATATATCGGAATTTATAGTGTATCTTTGAAAATACCTTATAATATAACGTAATATGCAGTGTATCGTTGAAAATACCTTATGATATAACGTAATATGCAGTGTATCATTGAAAATAACTTATAATATAACGAAATATGCATTGTGTCATTGAAAAGACCTTATAATATAACGTAATTTGCAGTGTATCATTGAAAACACCTTATAATATAACGAAATATGCAGTGTATCATTGAAAATACCTTATAATATGTCGTAGTTTAACATTGAAAATACCCAATAATATAACGTAATATGCAGTGTATCTATTAAAATACCTTATAATATAACGGAATTTGTAGTGTATCATTGAAAATACCTTATAATATGTCGTAGTTTAACATTGAAAATACCCAATAATATAACGTAATATGCAGTGTATCTTTGAAAATACCTTATAATACAACGTAATATGCAGTGTATCATTGAAAATACCTTATAATATAACGTAATATGCAGTATATCATTTAAAATACCTTATAATATAGCGTAATATGCAGTGTATCATTGAAAATACCTTATAATATATCGTAGTTTATCATTGAAAATGCCTTATAATGTAACGTAATATGGAGTGTTTCAATGAAAATACCTTATAATATAACGGAATATGCAGAGTATCATTGAAAATACCTTATAATATAACGGAATTTGTAGTGTATCATTGAAAATACCTTATAATATAACGAAATATGCAGTGAATCATTGAACATACCTTATATTATGTCGTAGTTTATCATTGAAAATACCTTATGATATAACGTAATATGCAGTGTATCTTTGAAAATACCTTATAATATAACGTAATATGCAGTGTATCGTTGAAAATACCTTATGATATAACGTAATATGCAGTGTATCATTGAAAATAACTTATAATATAACGAAATATGCATTGTGTCATTGAAAAGACATTATAATATAACGTAATATGCAGTGTATCATTGAAAATACCTTATAGTATAATGTAATATGCAGTGTATCATTGAAAATACCTTATAATATATCGTAGTTTATCATTGAAAATACCTTATAATATAACGGAATTTGTAGTGTATCATTGAAAATACCTTATAATATAACGAAATATGCAGTGTGTCATTGAACATACCTTATATTATGTCGTAGTTTATCATTGAAAATACCTTATAGTATAACGTAATATGCAGTGTATCATTGAAAATACCTTATAACATAACGTAAATTGCAGAGTATCATTGAAAATACCTTATAATATAACGAAATATGCATTGTGTCATTGAAAAGACCTTATAATATAACGTAATATGCAGTGTATCATTGAAAATACCTTATAATATAACGTAATATGCAGTGTATCATTGAAAATACCTTATAATATAACGTTATATGCATTGTATCATTGAAAATACCTTATAATATAACGTAATTTGCAGTGTATCAATGAAAATACCTTATAATATAACGTGATATGCAATGTATCATTGAAAATAGCTTATAATATAACGTAATTTGTAGTGTATCTTTGAAAATACCTTATAATATAACGTAATATGCAGTGTATCGTTGAAAATACCTTATAATATAACGTAATATGCAGTGTATCATTGAAAATACCTTATGATATAACGTAATATGCAGTGTATCATTGAAAATAACTTATAATATAACGAAATATGCATTGTGTCATTGAAAAGACCTTATAATATAACGTAATATGCATTGTATCATTGAAAATGCCTTATAATATATCGGAATTTATAGTGTATCTTTGAAAATACCTTATAATATAACGTAATATGCAGTGTATCATTGAAAATACCTTATAATATAACGTGATATGCAATGTATCATTGAAAATAACTTATAATATAACCAAATAAGCAGTGTGTCATTGAAAAGACCTTATAATATAACGAAATATGCAGTGTGTCATTGAACATACCTTATATTATGTCGTAGTTTATCATTAAAAATACGTTATAGTATAACGTAATATGCAGTGTATCATTGAAAATAACTTATAATATAACGAAATAAGCAGTCTGTCATTGAAAAGACCTTGTAGTTTATCATTGAAAATACCTTATAATGTATCGTAATATGCAGTATATCATTGAAAATACCTTATAATATATCGTAATATGCAGTGTATCATTGAAAATACCATATAATATAACGTAATATTCAGTGTATCATTGAAAATACCTTATATTATAACGTAATATGCAGTGTATCATTGAATTTACCTTGTAATATAACGTAATATGCAGTGTACCATTGAAAATACCTTATAATATAACGAAATATGCAGTGTATCACTGAAAATACCTTATAATATAGCGTAATATGCAGTGTATCATTGAAAATACCTTATAATATATCGTAGTTTATCATTGAAAATGCCTTATAATGAAACGGAATATGCAGTGTATCATTGAAAATACCTTATAATATATCGTAGTTTATCATTGAAAATGCCTTATAATGAAACGTAATTTGCAGTGTATCAATGAAAATACCTTATAATATAACGTGATATGCAATGTATCATTGAAAATAGCTTATAATATAACGTAATATGCAGTGTATCATTGAAAATAACTTATAATATAACGAAATATGCATTGTGTCATTGAAAAGACCTTATAACATAACGTAATATACAGTGTAACATTGAAAATACCTTATAATATAACGTACTATGCAGCGTATCATTGAAAATACCTTATAATATATCGTAATATGCAGTGTATCATTGAAAATACCATATAATATAACGTAATATGCAGTGTATCATTGAAAATACCTTGTAATATAACGTAATATGCAGTGTATCATTGAAAATACCTTATAATATAACGTAATATGCAGTGTATCATTGAAAATACCTTCTAATATATCGTAGTTTATCATTGAAAATACCTTATAATATAACGTAATATACAGTGTACCATTGAAAATACCATATAATATAACGAAATATGCAGTGTATCACTGAAAATACCTTCTAATATATCGTAGTTTATCATTGAAAATACCTTATAATATAACGTAGTATGCAGTTTATCATTGAAAATACCTTATATTATAACGTAATATGCAGTGTATCATTGAAAATACCTTGTAATATAACGTAATATGCAGTGTATCATTGAAAATACCTTATAATATAACGTAATATGCAGTGTATCATTGAAAATACCTTATAATATAACGGAATTTGTAGTGTTTCATTGAAAATACCTTATAATATAACGAAATATGCAGTGTGTCATTGAACATACCTTATATTATGTCGTAGTTTATCATTAAAAATACCTTATAGTATAACGTAATATGCAGTGTAACATTGAAAATAACTTATAATATAACGAAATATGCAGTGTGTCATTGAAAAGACCTTATAATATAACGTAATATTTAGTTTATCATTGAAAATACCTTATAACATAACGTAAATTGCAGAGTATCATTGAAAATACCTTATGATATAACGTAATATGCAGTGTATCATTGAAAATACCATATAATATAACGTAATATGCAGTGTATCATTGAAAATGCCTTATAATGTAACGTAATATGGAGTGTTTCAATGAAAATACCTTATAATATAACGTAATATGGAGTGTATCATTGAAAATACCTTATAATATATCGTAGTTTATCATTGAAAATACCTTATAATATAACGTAATATACAGTGTACCATTGAAAATACCATATAATATAACGAAATATGCAGTGTATCACTGAAAATACCTTCTAATATATCGTAGTTTATCATTGAAAATACCTTATAATGTATCGTAATATGCAGTGTATCATTGAAAATACCATATAATATAGCGTAATATGCAGTGTATCATTGAAAATACCTTATAATATATCGTAGTTTATCATTGAAAATGCCTTATAATGTAACGTAATATGGAGTGTTTCAATGAAAATACCTTATAATATATCGTAATATGCAGTGTATCATTGAAAATACCATATAATATAACGTAATATGCAGTGTATCATTGAAAATACCTTATAATATATCGTAATATGCAGTGTATCATTGAAAATACCATATAATATAACGTAATATGCAGTGTATCATTGAAAACACCTTATAATATAACGAAATATGCAGTGTATCATTGAAAATACCTTATAATATGTCGTAGTTTAACATTGAAAATACCCAATAATATAACGTAATATGCAGTGTATCTTTGAAAATACCTTATAATACAACGTAATATGCAGTGTATCATTGAAAATACCTTATAATATAACGTAATATGCAGTATATCATTTAAAATACCTTATAATATAGCGTAATATGCAGTGTATCATTGAAAATACCTTATAATATATCGTAGTTTATCATTGAAAATGCCTTATAATGTAACGTAATATGGAGTGTTTCAATGAAAATACCTTATAATATAACGGAATATGCAGAGTATCATTGAAAATACCTTATAATATAACGGAATTTGTAGTGTATCATTGAAAATACCTTATAATATAACGAAATATGCAGTGTGTCATTGAACATACCTTATATTATGTCGTAGTTTATCATTGAAAATACCTTATAGTATAACGTAATATGCAGTGTATCATTGAAAATACCTTATAACATAACGTAAATTGCAGAGTATCATTGAAAATACCTTATGATATAACGTAATATGCAGTGTATCTTTGAAAATACCTTATAATATAACGTAATATGCAGTGTATCGTTGAAAATACCTTATGATATAACGTAATATGCAGTGTATCATTGAAAATAACTTATAATATAACGAAATATGCATTGTGTCATTGAAAAGACCTTATAATATAACGTAATATGCAGTGTATCATTGAAAATACCTTATAATATAACGTAATATGCAGTGTATCATTGAAAATACCTTATAATATAACGTTATATGCATTGTATCATTGAAAATACCTTATAATATAACGTAATTTGCAGTGTATCAATGAAAATACCTTATAATATAACGTGATATGCAATGTATCATTGAAAATAGCTTATAATATAACGTAATTTGTAGTGTATCTTTGAAAATACCTTATAATATAACGTAATATGCAGTGTATCGTTGAAAATACCTTATAATATAACGTAATATGCAGTGTATCGTTGAAAATACCTTATGATATAACGTAATATGCAGTGTATCATTGAAAATAACTTATAATATAACGAAATATGCATTGTGTCATTGAAAAGACCTTATAATATAACGTAATATGCATTGTATCATTGAAAATGCCTTATAATATATCGGAATTTATAGTGTATCTTTGAAAATACCTTATAATATAACGTAATATGCAGTGTATCATTGAAAATACCTTATAATATAACGTGATATGCAATGTATCATTGAAAATAACTTATAATATAACCAAATAAGCAGTGTGTCATTGAAAAGACCTTATAATATAACGAAATATGCAGTGTGTCATTGAACATACCTTATATTATGTCGTAGTTTATCATTAAAAATACGTTATAGTATAACGTAATATGCAGTGTATCATTGAAAATAACTTATAATATAACGAAATAAGCAGTCTGTCATTGAAAAGACCTTGTAGTTTATCATTGAAAATACCTTATAATGTATCGTAATATGCAGTATATCATTGAAAATACCTTATACTATATCGTAATATGCAGTGTATCATTGAAAATACCATATAATATAACGTAATATTCAGTGTATCATTGAAAATACCTTATATTATAACGTAATATGCAGTGTATCATTGAATTTACCTTGTAATATAACGTAATATGCAGTGTACCATTGAAAATACCTTATAATATAACGAAATATGCAGTGTATCACTGAAAATACCTTATAATATAGCGTAATATGCAGTGTATCATTGAAAATACCTTATAATATATCGTAGTTTATCATTGAAAATGCCTTATAATGAAACGGAATATGCAGTGTATCATTGAAAATACCTTATAATATAACGTAATATGCATTGTATCATTGAAAATTCCTTATAATATAACGTAATTTGCAGTGTATCAATGAAAATACCTTATAATATAACGTGATATGCAATGTATCATTGAAAATAGCTTATAATATAACGTAATATGCAGTGTATCATTGAAAATAACTTATAATATAACGAAATATGCATTGTGTCATTGAAAAGACCTTATAACATAACGTAATATACAGTGTAACATTGAAAATACCTTATAATATAACGTACTATGCAGCGTATCATTGAAAATACCTTATAATATATCGTAATATGCAGTGTATCATTGAAAATACCATATAATATAACGTAATATGCAGTGTATCATTGAAAATACCTTATATTATAACGTAATATGCAGTGTATCATTGAAAATACCTTGTAATATAACGTAATATGCAGTGTATCATTGAAAATACCTTATAATATAACGTAATATTCAGTGTATCATTGAAAATACCTTCTAATATATCGTAGTTTATCATTGAAAATACCTTATAATATAACGTAATATACAGTGTACCATTGAAAATACCATATAATATAACGAAATATGCAGTGTATCACTGAAAATACCTTCTAATATATCGTAGTTTATCATTGAAAATACCTTATAATATAACGTAGTATGCAGTTTATCATTGAAAATACCTTATATTATAACGTAATATGCAGTGTATCATTGAAAATACCTTGTAATATAACGTAATATGCAGTGTATCATTGAAAATACCTTATAATATAACGTAATATGCAGTGTATCATTGAAAATACCTTATAATATAACGGAATTTGTAGTGTATCATTGAAAATACCTTATAATATGTCGTAGTTTAACATTGAAAATACCCAATAATATAACGTAATATGCAGTGTATCTTTGAAAATACCTTATAATACAACGTAATATGCAGTGTATCATTGAAAATACCTTATAATATAACGTAATATGCAGTATATCATTTAAAATACCTTATAATATAGCGTAATATGCAGTGTATCATTGAAAATACCTTATAATATATCGTAGTTTATCATTGAAAATGCCTTATAATGTAACGTAATATGGAGTGTTTCAATGAAAATACCATATAATATAACGGAATATGCAGAGTATCATTGAAAATACCTTATAATATAACGGAATTTGTAGTGTATCATTGAAAATACCTTATAATATAACGAAATATGCAGTGAATCATTGAACATACCTTATATTATGTCGTAGTTTATCATTGAAAATACCTTATAGTATAACGTAATATGCAGTGTATCATTGAAAATACCTTATAACATAACGTAAATTGCAGAGTATCATTGAAAATACCTTATGATATAACGTAATATGCAGTGTATCTTTGAAAATACCTTATAATATAACGTAATATGCAGTGTATCGTTGAAAATACCTTATGATATAACGTAATATGCAGTGTATCATTGAAAATAACTTATAATATAACGAAATATGCATTGTGTCATTGAAAAGACATTATAATATAACGTAATATGCAGTGTATCATTGAAAATACCTTATAGTATAATGTAATATGCAGTGTATCATTGAAAATACCTTATAATATATCGTAGTTTATCATTGAAAATACCTTATAATATAACGGAATTTGTAGTGTATCATTGAAAATACCTTATAATATAACGAAATATGCAGTGTGTCATTGAACATACCTTATATTATGTCGTAGTTTATCATTGAAAATACCTTATAGTATAACGTAATATGCAGTGTATCATTGAAAATACCTTATAACATAACGTAAATTGCAGAGTATCATTGAAAATACCTTATAATATAACGAAATATGCATTGTGTCATTGAAAAGACCTTATAATATAACGTAATATGCAGTGTATCATTGAAAATACCTTATAATATAACGTAATATGCAGTGTATCATTGAAAATACCTTATAATATAACGTTATATGCATTGTATCATTGAAAATACCTTATAATATAACGTAATTTGCAGTGTATCAATGAAAATACCTTATAATATAACGTGATATGCAATGTATCATTGAAAATAGCTTATAATATAACGTAATTTGTAGTGTATCTTTGAAAATACCTTATAATATAACGTAATATGCAGTGTATCATTGAAAATACCTTATAATATAACGTAATATGCAGTGTATCGTTGAAAATACCTTATGATATAACGTAATATGCAGTGTATCATTGAAAATAACTTATAATATAACGAAATATGCATTGTGTCATTGAAAAGACCTTATAATATAACGTAATATGCATTGTATCATTGAAAATGCCTTATAATATATCGGAATTTATAGTGTATCTTTGAAAATACCTTATAATATAACGTAATATGCAGTGTATCATTGAAAATACCTTATAATATAACGTGATATGCAATGTATCATTGAAAATAACTTATAATATAACCAAATAAGCAGTGTGTCATTGAAAAGACCTTATAATATAACGAAATATGCAGTGTACCATTGAAAATACCTTATAATATAACGAAATATGCAGTGTATCACTGAAAATACCTTATAATATAGCGTAATATGCAGTGTATCATTGAAAATACCTTATAATATATCGTAGTTTATCATTGAAAATGCCTTATAATGAAACGGAATATGCAGTGTATCATTGAAAATACCTTATAATATATCGTAGTTTATCATTGAAAATGCCTTATAATGAAACGTAATTTGCAGTGTATCAATGAAAATACCTTATAATATAACGTGATATGCAATGTATCATTGAAAATAGCTTATAATATAACGTAATATGCAGTGTATCATTGAAAATAACTTATAATATAACGAAATATGCATTGTGTCATTGAAAAGACCTTATAACATAACGTAATATACAGTGTAACATTGAAAATACCTTATAATATAACGTACTATGCAGCGTATCATTGAAAATACCTTATAATATATCGTAATATGCAGTGTATCATTGAAAATACCATATAATATAACGTAATATGCAGTGTATCATTGAAAATACCTTGTAATATAACGTAATATGCAGTGTATCATTGAAAATACCTTATAATATAACGTAATATGCAGTGTATCATTGAAAATACCTTCTAATATATCGTAGTTTATCATTGAAAATACCTTATAATATAACGTAATATACAGTGTACCATTGAAAATACCATATAATATAACGAAATATGCAGTGTATCACTGAAAATACCTTCTAATATATCGTAGTTTATCATTGAAAATACCTTATAATATAACGTAATATGCAGTTTATCATTGAAAATACCTTATATTATAACGTAATATGCAGTGTATCATTGAAAATACCTTGTAATATAACGTAATATGCAGTGTATCATTGAAAATACCTTATAATATAACGTAATATGCAGTGTATCATTGAAAATACCTTATAATATAACGGAATTTGTAGTGTTTCATTGAAAATACCTTATAATATAACGAAATATGCAGTGTGTCATTGAACATACCTTATATTATGTCGTAGTTTATCATTAAAAATACCTTATAGTATAACGTAATATGCAGTGTATCATTGAAAATAACTTATAATATAACGAAATATGCAGTGTGTCATTGAAAAGACCTTATAATATAACGTAATATTTAGTTTATCATTGAAAATACCTTATAACATAACGTAAATTGCAGAGTATCATTGAAAATACCTTATGATATAACGTAATATGCAGTGTATCATTGAAAATACCATATAATATAACGTAATATGCAGTGTATCATTGAAAATGCCTTATAATGTAACGTAATATGGAGTGTTTCAATGAAAATACCTTATAATATAACGTAATATGGAGTGTATCATTGAAAATACCTTCTAATATATCGTAGTTTATCATTGAAAATACCTTATAATATAACGTAATATACAGTGTACCATTGAAAATACCATATAATATAACGAAATATGCAGTGTATCATTGAAAATACCTTATAATATAACGGAATTTGTAGTGTTTCATTGAAAATACCTTATAATATAACGAAATATGCAGTGTGTCATTGAACATACCTTATATTATGTCGTAGTTTATCATTAAAAATACCTTATAGTATAACGTAATATGCAGTGTATCATTGAAAATAACTTATAATATAACGAAATATGCAGTGTGTCATTGAAAAGACCTTATAATATAACGTAATATTTAGTTTATCATTGAAAATACCTTATAACATAACGTAAATTGCAGAGTATCATTGAAAATACCTTATGATATAACGTAATATGCAGTATATCATTTAAAATACCTTATAATATAGCGTAATATGCAGTGTATCATTGAAAATACCTTATAATATATCGTAGTGTATCATTGAAAATACCTTGTAATATAACGTAATATGCAGTGTATCATTGAAAATACCTTATAATATAACGTAATATGCAGTGTATCATTGAAAATACCTTATAATATAACGGAATTTGTAGTGTTTCATTGAAAATACCTTATAATATAACGAAATATGCAGTGTGTCATTGAACATACCTTATATTATGTCGTAGTTTATCATTAAAAATACCTTATAGTATAACGTAATATGCAGTGTATCATTGAAAATAACTTATAATATAACGAAATATGCAGTGTGTCATTGAAAAGACCTTATAATATAACGTAATATTTAGTTTATCATTGAAAATACCTTATAACATAACGTAAATTGCAGAGTATCATTGAAAATACCTTATGATATAACGTAATATGCAGTGTATCATTGAAAATACCATATAATATAACGTAATATGCAGTGTATCATTGAAAATGCCTTATAATGTAACGTAATATGGAGTGTTTCAATGAAAATACCTTATAATATAACGTAATATGGAGTGTATCATTGAAAATACCTTATAATATATCGTAGTTTATCATTGAAAATACCTTATAATATAACGTAATATACAGTGTACCATTGAAAATACCATATAATATAACGAAATATGCAGTGTATCACTGAAAATACCTTCTAATATATCGTAGTTTATCATTGAAAATACCTTATAATGTATCGTAATATGCAGTGTATCATTGAAAATACCATATAATATAGCGTAATATGCAGTGTATCATTGAAAATACCTTATAATATATCGTAGTTTATCATTGAAAATGCCTTATAATGTAACGTAATATGGAGTGTTTCAATGAAAATACCTTATAATATATCGTAATATGCAGTGTATCATTGAAAATACCATATAATATAACGTAATATGCAGTGTATCATTGAAAATACCTTATAATATATCGTAATATGCAGTGTATCATTGAAAATACCATATAATATAACGTAATATGCAGTGTATCATTGAAAACACCTTATAATATAACGAAATATGCAGTGTATCATTGAAAATACCTTATAATATGTCGTAGTTTAACATTGAAAATACCCAATAATATAACGTAATATGCAGTGTATCTTTGAAAATACCTTATAATACAACGTAATATGCAGTGTATCATTGAAAATACCTTATAATATAACGTAATATGCAGTATATCATTTAAAATACCTTATAATATAGCGTAATATGCAGTGTATCATTGAAAATACCTTATAATATATCGTAGTTTATCATTGAAAATGCCTTATAATGTAACGTAATATGGAGTGTTTCAATGAAAATACCTTATAATATAACGGAATATGCAGAGTATCATTGAAAATACCTTATAATATAACGGAATTTGTAGTGTATCATTGAAAATACCTTATAATATAACGAAATATGCAGTGTGTCATTGAACATACCTTATATTATGTCGTAGTTTATCATTGAAAATACCTTATAGTATAACGTAATATGCAGTGTATCATTGAAAATACCTTATAACATAACGTAAATTGCAGAGTATCATTGAAAATACCTTATGATATAACGTAATATGCAGTGTATCTTTGAAAATACCTTATAATATAACGTAATATGCAGTGTATCGTTGAAAATACCTTATGATATAACGTAATATGCAGTGTATCATTGAAAATAACTTATAAAATAACGAAATATGCATTGTGTCATTGAAAAGACCTTATAATATAACGTAATATGCAGTGTATCATTGAAAATACCTTATAATATAACGTAATATGCAGTGTATCATTGAAAATACCTTATAATATAACGTTATATGCATTGTATCATTGAAAATACCTTATAATATAACGTAATTTGCAGTGTATCAATGAAAATACCTTATAATATAACGTGATATGCAATGTATCATTGAAAATAGCTTATAATATAACGTAATTTGTAGTGTATCTTTGAAAATACCTTATAATATAACGTAATATGCAGTGTATCGTTGAAAATACCTTATAATATAACGTAATATGCAGTGTATCATTGAAAATACCTTATGATATAACGTAATATGCAGTGTATCATTGAAAATAACTTATAATATAACGAAATATGCATTGTGTCATTGAAAAGACCTTATAATATAACGTAATATGCATTGTATCATTGAAAATGCCTTATAATATATCGGAATTTATAGTGTATCTTTGAAAATACCTTATAATATAACGTAATATGCAGTGTATCATTGAAAATACCTTATAATATAACGTGATATGCAATGTATCATTGAAAATAACTTATAATATAACCAAATAAGCAGTGTGTCATTGAAAAGACCTTATAATATAACGAAATATGCAGTGTGTCATTGAACATACCTTATATTATGTCGTAGTTTATCATTAAAAATACGTTATAGTATAACGTAATATGCAGTGTATCATTGAAAATAACTTATAATATAACGAAATAAGCAGTCTGTCATTGAAAAGACCTTGTAGTTTATCATTGAAAATACCTTATAATGTATCGTAATATGCAGTATATCATTGAAAATACCTTATAATATATCGTAATATGCAGTGTATCATTGAAAATACCATATAATATAACGTAATATTCAGTGTATCATTGAAAATACCTTATATTATAACGTAATATGCAGTGTATCATTGAATTTACCTTGTAATATAACGTAATATGCAGTGTACCATTGAAAATACCTTATAATATAACGAAATATGCAGTGTATCATTGAAAATACCTTATAATATAACGTAATATGCAGTGTATCATTGAAAATACCTTATAACATATCCTAATATGCAGTGTATCATTGAAAATACCTTATAATATAACGTAATATGCAGTGTATCATTGAAAATACCTTATAATATAACGTAATATGCAGTGTATCATTGAAAATACCATATAATATAACGTAATATGCAGTGTATCATTGAAAATGCCTTATAATGTAACGTAATATGGAGTGTTTCAATGAAAATACCTTATAATATATCGTAATATGGAGTGTATCATTGAAAATACCTTCTAATATATCGTAGTTTATCATTGAAAATACCTTATAATATAACGTAATATACAGTGTACCATTGAAAATACCATATAATATAACGAAATATGCAGTGTATCACTGAAAATACCTTCTAATATATCGTAGTTTATCATTGAAAATACCTTATAATGTATCGTAATATGCAGTGTATCATTGAAAATACCATATAATATAGCGTAATATGCAGTGTATCATTGAAAATACCTTATAATATATCGTAGTTTATCATTGAAAATGCCTTATAATGTAACGTAATATGGAGTGTTTCAATGAAAATACCTTATAATATAGCGTAATATGCAGTATATCATTGAAAATACCTTATAATATATCGTAATATGCAGTGTATCATTGAAAATACCATATAATATAACGTAATATTCAGTGTATCATTGAAAATACCTTATATTATAACGTAATATGCAGTGTATCATTGAAAATACCTTGTAATATAACGTAATATGCAGTGTATCATTGAAAATACCTTATAATATAACGAAATATGCAGTGTATCACTGAAAATACCTTATAATATAGCGTAATATGCAGTGTATCATTGAAAATACCTTATAATATATCGTAGTTTATCATTGAAAATGCCTTATAATGAAACGGAATATGCAGTGTATCATTGAAAATACCTTATAATATAACGTAATATGCATTGTATCATTGAAAATTCCTTATAATATAACGTAATTTGCAGTGTATCAATGAAAATACCTTATAATATAACGTGATATGCAATGTATCATTGAAAATAGCTTATAATATAACGTAATTTGTAGTGTATCTTTGAAAATACCTTATAATATAACGTAATATGCAGTGTATCATTGAAAATAACTTATAATATAACGACATAAGCAGTGTGTCATTGAAAAGACCTTGTAATATAACGAAATATGCAGTGTATCATTGAAAATACCTTATAATATGTCGTAGTTTAACATTGAAAATACATAATAATATAACGTAATATGCAGTGTATCATAGAAAATAACTTATAATATAACGAAATATGCAGTGTATCACTGAAAATACCTTCTAATATATCGTAGTTTATCATTGAAAATACCTTATAATATAACGTACTATGCAGCGTATCATTGAAAATACCTTATATTATAACGTAATATGCAGTGTATCATTGAAAATACCTAATAATATAACGTACATTGCAGCGTATCACTGAAAATACCTTCTAATATATCGTAGTTTATCATTGAAAATACCTTATAATATAACGTAATATACAGTGTATCATTGAAAATACCTTATAATATAACGTAATATGCAGTGTATCATTGAAAATACCTTATAATATATAGTAGTTTATCATTGAAAATACCTTATAACATAACGTAATATACAGTGTAACATTGAAAATACCTTATAATATAACGTACTATGCAGCGTATCATTGAAAATACCTTATAATATATCGTAATATGCAGTGTATCATTGAAAATACCATATAATATAACGTAATATGCAGTGTATCATTGAAAATACCTTATATTATAACGTAATATGCAGTGTATCATTGAAAATACCTTATAATATAACGAAATATGCAGTGTGTCATTGAACATACCTTATATTATGTCGTAGTTTATCATTAAAAATACCTTATAGTATAACGTAATATGCAGTGTATCATTGAAAATAACTTATAATATAACGAAATATGCAGTGTGTCATTGAAAAGACCTTATAATATAACGTAATATTTAGTTTATCATTGAAAATACCTTATAACATAACGTAAATTGCAGAGTATCATTGAAAATACCTTATGATATAACGTAATATGCAGTGTATCATTGAAAATACCATATAATATAACGTAATATGCAGTGTATCATTGAAAATGCCTTATAATGTAACGTAATATGGAGTGTTTCAATGAAAATACCTTATAATACAACGTAATATGCAGTGTATCATTGAAAATACCTATTAATATAACGTAATATGCAGTGTATCATTGAAAATACCTAATAATATAACGTACATTGCAGCGTATCACTGAAAATACCTTCTAATATATCGTAGTTTATCATTGAAAATACCTTATAATATAACGTAATATACAGTGTATCATTGAAAATACCTTATAATATAACGTAATATGCAGTGTATCATTGAAAATACCTTATAATATATAGTAGTTTATCATTGAAAATACCTTATAACATAACGTAATATACAGTGTAACATTGAAAATACCTTATAATATAACGTACTATGCAGTGTATCATTGAAAATACCTTATAATATAACGTAATATACAGTGTATCATTGAAAATACCTTATAATATAACGTACTATGCAGTGTATCATTGAAAATACCTTATAATATAACGTAATATGCAGTGTATCATTGAAAATACCTTATAACATAACGTAATATACAGTGTAACATTGAAAATACCATATAATATAACGTAATATGCAGTGTATCATTGAAAATACCTTATATTATAACGTAATATGCAGTGTATCATTTAAAATACCTTGTAATATAACGTAATATGCAGTGTATCATTGAAAATACCTTATAATATAACGTAATATGCAGTGTATCATTGAAAATACCTTCTAATATATAGTAGTTTATCATTGAAAATACCTTATAATATAACGAAATATGCAGTGTATCATTGAAAATACCTTATAGTTAGTCGTAGTTTATCATTGAAAATACCTTATAATACAACGTAATATGCAGTGTATCATTGAAAATACCTTATAATATAACGTAATATACAGTGTATCATTGAAAATACCTTATAATATAGCGTACTATGCAGTGTATCATTGAAAATACCTTATAATATAACGTAATATGCAGTGTATCATTGAAAATACCTTATAATATAACGTAATATGCAGTGTATCATTGAAAATACCTAATAATATAACGTACATTGCAGCGTATCACTGAAAATACCTTCTAATATATCGTAGTTTATCATTGAAAATACCTTATAATATAACGTAATATACAGTGTATCATTGAAAATACCTTATAGTTAGTCGTAGTTTATCATTGAAAATACCTTATAATACAACGTAATATGCAGTGTATCATTGAAAATACCTTATAATATAACGTAATATACAGTGTATCATTGAAAATACCTTATAATATAGCGTAATATGCAGTATATCATTGAAAATACCTTATAATATAGCGTAATATGCAGTGTATCATTGAAAATACCGTATAATATAACGAAATATGCAGTGTATCATTGAAAATACCTTATAATATGTCGTGGTTTATCATTGAAAATACCTTATAATATAACGTAATATGCAGTGTATCATTGAAAATGCCTTATAATGTAACGTAATATGGAGTGTTTCAATGAAAATACCTTATAATACAACGTAATATGCAGTGTATCATTGAAAATACCTTATAATATAACGTAATATGCAGTGTATCATTGAAAATACCTAATAATATAACGTACATTGCAGCGTATCACTGAAAATACCTTCTAATATATCGTAGTTTATCATTGAAAATACCTTATAATATAACGTAATATACAGTGTATCATTGAAAATACCTTATAATATAACGTAATATGCAGTGTATCATTGAAAATACCTTATAATATATAGTAGTTTATCATTGAAAATACCTTATAACATAACGTAATATACAGTGTAACATTGAAAATACCTTATAATATAACGTACTATGCAGCGTATCATTGAAAATACCTTATAATATATCGTAATATGCAGTGTATCATTGAAAATACCATATAATATAACGTAATATGCAGTGTATCATTGAAAATACCTTATATTATAACGTAATATGCAGTGTATCATTGAAAATACCTTGTAATATAACGTAATATGCAGTGTATCATTGAAAATACCTTATAATATAACGTAATATGCAGTGTATCATTGAAAATACCTTCTAATATATCGTAGTTTATCATTGAAAATACCTTATAATATAACGTAATATACAGTGTACCATTGAAAATACCTTATAATATAACGAAATATGCAGTGTATCACTGAAAATACCTTCTAATATATCGTAGTTTATCATTGAAAATACCTTATAATATAACGTAGTATGCAGTTTATCATTGAAAATACCTTATATTATAACGTAATATGCAGTGTATCATTGAAAATACCTTGTAATATAACGTAATATGCAGTGTATCATTGAAAATACCTTATAATATATCGTAATATGCAGAGTATCATTGAAAATACCTTATAATGTAACGGAATTTGTAGTGTATCATTGAAAATACCTTATAATATAACGAAATATGCAGTGTGTCATTGAACATACCTTATATTATGTCGTAGTTTATCATTAAAAATACCTTATAGTATAACGTAATATGCAGTGTATCATTGAAAATAACTTATAATATAACGAAATATGCAGTGTGTCATTGAAAAGACCTTATAATATAACGTAATATTTAGTTTATCATTGAAAATACCTTATAACATAACGTAAATTGCAGAGTATCATTGAAAATACCTTATGATATAACGTAATATGCAGTGTATCATTGAAAATACCATATAATATAACGTAATATGCAGTGTATCAATGAAAATACCTTATAATACAACGTAATATGCAGTGTATCATTGAAAATACCTAATAATATAACGTAATATGCAGTGTATCATTGAAAATACCTAATAATATAACGTACATTGCAGCGTATCACTGAAAATACCTTCTAATATATCGTAGTTTATCATTGAAAATACCTTATAATATAACGTAATATACAGTGTATCATTGAAAATACCTTATAATATAACGTAATATGCAGTGTATCATTGAAAATACCTTATAATATATAGTAGTTTATCATTGAAAATACCTTATAACATAACGTAATATACAGTGTAACATTGAAAATACCTTATAATATAACGTACTATGCAGCGTATCATTGAAAATACCTTATAATATATCGTAATATGCAGTGTATCATTGAAAATACCATATAATATAACGTAATATGCAGTGTATCATTGAAAATACCTTATATTATAACGTAATATGCAGTGTATCATTGAAAATACCTTGTAATATAACGTAATATGCAGTGTATCATTGAAAATACCTTATAATATAACGTAATATGCAGTGTATCATTGAAAATACCTTCTAATATATCGTAGTTTATCATTGAAAATACCTTATAATATAACGAAATATGCAGTGTATCATTGAAAATACCTTATAGTTAGTCGTAGTTTATCATTGAAAATACCTTATAATACAACGTAATATGCAGTGTATCATTGAAAATACCTTATAATATAACGTAATATACAGTGTATCATTGAAAATACCTTATAATATAGCGTACTATGCAGTGTATCATTGAAAATACCTTATAATATAACGTAATATGCAGTGTATCATTGAAAATACCTTATAATATAACGTAATATGCAGTGTATCATTGAAAATACCTTATAATATAGCGTAATATGCAGTATATCATTGAAAATACCTTATAATATAGCGTAATATGCAGTGTATCATTGAAAATACCGTATAATATAACGAAATATGCAGTGTATCATTGAAAATACCTTATAATATGTCGTAGTTTATCATTGAAAATACCTTATAATATAACGTAATATGCAGTGTGTCATTGAAAATACCTTATAATGTAACGTAATATGGAGTGTTTCAATGAAAATACCTTATAATACAACGTAATATGCAGTGTATCATTGAAAATACCTAATAATATAACGTAATATGCAGTGTATCATTGAAAATACCTAATAATATAACGTACATTGCAGCGTATCACTGAAAATACCTTCTAATATATCGTAGTTTATCATTGAAAATACCTTATAATATAACGTAATATACAGTGTATCATTGAAAATACCTTATAATATAACGTAATATGCAGTGTATCATTGAAAATACCTTATAATATATAGTAGTTTATCATTGAAAATACCTTATAACATAACGTAATATACAGTGTAACATTGAAAATACCTAATAATATAACGTAATATGCAGTGTATCATTGAAAATACCTTATAATATGTCGTAGTTTATCATTGAAAATACCTTATAATATAACGTAATATGCAGTGTATCATTGAAAATGCCTTATAATGTAACGTAATATGGAGTGTTTCAATGAAAATACCTTATAATACAACGTAATATGCAGTGTATCATTGAAAATACCTAATAATATAACGTAATATGCAGTGTATCATTGAAAATACCTAATAATATAACGTACATTGCAGCGTATCACTGAAAATACCTTCTAATATATCGTAGTTTATCATTGAAAATACCTTATAATATAACGTAATATACAGTGTATCATTGAAAATACCTTATAATATAACGTAATATGCAGTGTATCATTGAAAATACCTTATAATATATAGTAGTTTATCATTGAAAATACCTTATAACATAACGTAATATACAGTGTAACATTGAAAATACCTTATAATATAACGTACTATGCAGCGTATCATTGAAAATACCTTATAATATATCGTAATATGCAGTGTATCATTGAAAATACCATATAATATAACGTAATATGCAGTGTATCATTGAAAATACCTTATATTATAACGTAATATGCAGTGTATCATTGAAAATACCTTGTAATATAACGTAATATGCAGTGTATCATTGAAAATACCTTATAATATAACGTAATATGCAGTGTATCATTGAAAATACCTTCTAATATATCGTAGTTTATCATTGAAAATACCTTATAATATAACGAAATATGCAGTGTATCATTGAAAATACCTTATAATATGTCGTAGTTTATCATTGAAAATACCTTATAATATAACGTAATATGCAGTGTATCATTGAAAATGCCTTATAATGTAACGTAATATGGAGTGTTTCAATGAAAATACCTTATAATACAACGTAATATGCAGTGTATCATTGAAAATACCTAATAATATAACGTAATATGCAGTGTATCATTGAAAATACCTAATAATATAACGTACATTGCAGCGTATCACTGAAAATACCTTCTAATATATCGTAGTTTATCATTGAAAATACCTTATAATATAACGTAATATACAGTGTATCATTGAAAATACCTTATAATATAACGTAATATGCAGTGTATCATTGAAAATACCTTATAATATGTCGTAGTTTATCATTGAAAATACCTTATAATATAACGTACTATGCAGCGTATCATTGAAAATACCTTATAATATATCGTAATATGCAGTGTATCATTGAAAATACCATATAATATAACGTAATATGCAGTGTATCATTGAAAATACCTTATATTATAACGTAATATGCAGTGTATCATTGAAAATACCTTATAATATAGCGTACTATGCAGTGTATCATTGACAATACCATATAATATAACGTAATATGCAGTGTATCATTGAAAATACCTTATATTATAACGTAATATGCAGTGTATCATTGAAAATACCTTGTAATATAACGTAATATGCAGTGTATCATTGAAAATACCTTATAATATAACGTAATATGCAGTGTATCATTGAAAATACCTAATAATATAACGTACATTGCAGCGTATCACTGAAAATACCTTCTAATATATCGTAGTTTATCATTGAAAATACCTTATAATATAACGTAATATACAGTGTATCATTGAAAATACCTTATAATATAACGTAATATGCAGTGTATCATTGAAAATACCTTATAATATATAGTAGTTTATCATTGAAAATACCTTATAACATAACGTAATATACAGTGTAACATTGAAAATACCTTATAATATAACGTACTATGCAGCGTATCATTGAAAATACCTTATAATATATCGTAATCTGTAGTGTATCATTGAAAATACCATATAATATAACGTAATATGCAGTGTATCATTGAAAATACCTTATATTATAACGTAATATGCAGTGTATCATTGAAAATACCTTGTAATATAACGTAATATGCAGTGTATCATTGAAAATACCTTATAATATAACGTAATATGCAGTGTATCATTGAAAATACCTTCTAATATATCGTAGTTTATCATTGAAAATACCTTATAATATAACGAAATATGCAGTGTATCATTGAAAATACCTTATAATATGTCGTAGTTTATCATTGAAAATACCTTATAATATAACGTAATATGCAGTGTATCATTGAAAATGCCTTATAATGTAACGTAATATGGAGTGTTTCAATGAAAATACCTTATAATACAACGTAATATGCAGTGTATCATTGAAAATACCTATTAATATAACGTAATATGCAGTGTATCATTGAAAATACCTAATAATATAACGTACATTGCAGCGTATCACTGAAAATACCTTCTAATATATCGTAGTTTATCATTGAAAATACCTTATAATATAACGTAATATACAGTGTATCATTGAAAATACCTTATAATATAACGTAATATGCAGTGTATCATTGAAAATACCTTATAATATATAGTAGTTTATCATTGAAAATACCTTATAACATAACGTAATATACAGTGTAACATTGAAAATACCTTATAATATAACGTACTATGCAGCGTATCATTGAAAATACCTTATAATATAACGTAATTTGTAGTGTATCTTTGAAAATAGCTTATAATATAACGTAATTTGTAGTGTATCTTTGAAAATACCTTATAATATAGCGTAATATGCAGTGTATCATTGAAAATTTCCTATAATATAACTCAATATGCAGTGTATCATTGAATATACCTAATAATATAACGTAATATACAGTGTATCATAGAAAATACCTTATAATATAACGTAATATGCAGTGTATCATTGAAAATACCTTCTAATATATCGTAGTTTATCATTGAAAATACATTATAATATAACGGAATTTGTAGTGTATCATTGAAAATACCTTATAATATAACGTAATATGCAGTGTATCGTTGAAAATACCTTATGATATAACGTAATATGCAGTCTATCATTGAAAATAACTTATAATATAACGAAATATGCATTGTGTCATTGAAAATACCATATAATATAACGTAATATGCAGTGTATCATTGAAAATACCTTATATTATAACGTAATATGCAGTGTATCATTGAAAATACCTTGTAATATAACGTAATATGCAGTGTATCATTGAAAATACCTTATAATATAACGTAATATGCAGTGTATCATTGAAAATACCTTCTAATATATCGTAGTTTATCATTGAAAATACCTTATAATATAACGAAATATGCAGTGTATCATTGAAAATACCTTATAATATGTCGTAGTTTATCATTGAAAATACCTTATAATATAACGTAATATGCAGTGTATCATTGAAAATGCCTTATAATGTAACGTAATATGGAGTGTTTCAATGAAAATAAATTATAATACAACGTAATATGCAGTGTATCATTGAAAATACCTATTAATATAACGTAATATGCAGTGTATCATTGAAAATACCTAATAATATAACGTACATTGCAGCGTATCACTGAAAATACCTTCTAATATATCGTAGTTTATCATTGAAAATACCTTATAATATAATTTACTATGCAGCGTATCATTGAAAATACCTTATAATATAACGTAATATGCAGTGTATCATTGAAAATACCTTATAATATATAGTAGTTTATCATTGAAAATACCTTATAACATAACGTAATATACAGTGTAACATTGAAAATACCTTATAATATAACGTACTATGCAGCGTATTATTGAAAATACCTTATAATATATCGTAATATGCAGTGTATCATTGAAAATACCATATAATATAACGTAATATGCAGTGTATCATTGAAAATACCTTGTAATATAGCGTAATATGCAGTGTATCATTGAAAATACCTTATAATATAACGAAATATGCAGTGTATCATTGAAAATACCTTATAATATGTCGTAGTTTATCATTGAAAATACCTTATAATATAACGTAATATGCAGTGTATCATTGAAAATGCCTTATAATGTAACGTAATATGGAGTGTTTCAATGAAAATACCTTATAATATATAGTAGTTTATCATTGAAAATACCTTATAACATAACGTAATATACAGTGTAACATTGAAAATACCATATAATATAACGTAATATGCAGTGTATCATTGAAAATACCTTATATTATAACGTAATATGCAGTGTATCATTGAAAATACCTTGTAATATAACGTAATATGCAGTGTATCATTGAAAATACCTTATAATATAACGTAATATGCAGTGTATCATTGAAAATACCTTATAATATAACGTACTATGCAGTGTATCATTGAAAGTACCTTATAATATAACGTAATATGCAGTGTATCATTTGAAAATACCTTATAATATAACGAAATATGCAGTGTATCACTGAAAATACCTTATAATATAGCATAATATGCAGTGTATCATTGAAAATACCTTATAATATATCGTAGTTTATCATTGAAAATGCCTTATAATGAAACGGAATATGCAGTATATCATTGAAAATACCTTATAATATAACGTAATATGCATTGTATCATTGAAAATACCTTATAATATAACGTAATTTGCAGTGTATCAATGAAAATACCTTATAATATAACGTGATATGCAATGTATCATTGAAAATAGCTTATAATATAACGTAATTTGTAGTGTATCTTTGAAAATACCTTATAATATAACGTAATATGCAGTGTATCATTGAAAATAACTTATAATATAACGAAATAAGCAGTGTGTCATTGAAAAGACCTTGTAATATAACGAAATATGCAGTGTATCATTGAAAATACCTTATAATATGTCGTAGTTTAACATTGAAAATACCTTATAATATAGCGTAATATGCAGTGTATCATAGAAAATAACTTATAATATAACGAAATATGCAGTGTATCACTGAAAATACCTTCTAATATATCGTAGTTTATCATTGAAAATACCTTATAATATAACGTAATATGCAGTGTATCATTGAAAATACCTTATAATATAACGTGACATGCAATGAATCATTGAAAATAACTTATAATATAACGAAATAAGCAGTGTGTCATTGAAAAGACCTTATAATATAACGTAATATGCAGTGCATCATTGAAAACACCTTATAATATAACGAAATATGCAGTGTATCATTGAAAATACCTTATAATATGTCGTAGTTTAACATTGAAAATACCTAATAATATAACGTAATATGCAGTGTATCTTTGAAAATACCTTATAATATAACGTAATATGCAGTGTATCATTGAAAATAACTTATAATATAACGAAATAAGCAGTGTGTCATTGAAAAGACCTTGTAATATAACGAAATATGCAGTGTATCATTGAAAATACCTTATAATATGTCGTAGTTTAACATTGAAAATACCTTATAATATAGCGTAATATGCAGTGTATCATAGAAAATAACTTATAATATAACGAAATATGCAGTGTATCACTGAAAATACCTTCTAATATATCGTAGTTTATCATTGAAAATACCTTATAATATAACGTAATATGCAGTGTATCATTGAAAATACCTTATAATATAACGTGACATGCAATGAATCATTGAAAATAACTTATAATATAACGAAATAAGCAGTGTGTCATTGAAAAGACCTTGTAATATAACGAAATATGCAGTGTATCATTGAAAATACCTTATAATATGTCGTAGTTTAACATTGAAAATACCTTATAATATAGCGTAATATGCAGTGTATCATAGAAAATAACTTATAATATAACGAAATATGCAGTGTATCACTGAAAATACCTTCTAATATATCGTAGTTTATCATTGAAAATACCTTATAATATAGCGTAATATGCAGTGTATCATTGAAAATACCTTATAATATATCGTAGTTTATCATTGAAAATGCCTTATAATGTAACGTAATATGGAGTGTTTCAATGAAAATACCTTATAATATAACGGAATATGCAGAGTATCATTGAAAATACCTTATAATATATAGTAGTTTATCATTGAAAATACCTTATAACATAACGTAATATACAGTGTAACATTGAAAATACCATATAATATAACGTAATATGCAGTGTATCATTGAAAATACCTTATATTATAACGTAATATGCAGTGTATCATTTAAAATACCTTGTAATATAACGTAATATGCAGTGTATCATTGAAAATACCTTATAATATAACGTAATATGCAGTGTATCATTGAAAATACCTTCTAATATAACGTAATATGCAGTGTATCATTGAAAATACCTTATAATATAACGTTATATGCATTGTATCATTGAAAATACCTTATAATATAACGTAATTTGCAGTGTATCAATAAAAATACCTTATAATATAACGTGATATGCAATGTATCATTGAAAATAGCTTATAATATAACGTAATTTGTAGTGTATCTTTGAAAATAGCTTATAATATAACGTAATTTGTAGTGTATCTTTGAAAATACCTTATAATATAGCGTAATATGCAGTGTATCATTGAAAATTTCCTATAATATAACTCAATATGCAGTGTATCATTGAATATACCTAATAATATAACGTAATATACAGTGTATCATAGAAAATACCTTATAATATAACGTAATATGCAGTGTATCATTGAAAATACCTTCTCATATATCGTAGTTTATCATTGAAAATACCTTATAATATAACGTAATATACAGTGTATCATTGAAAATACATTATAATATAACGTAATATGCAGTGTATCATTGAAAATACCTTATAACATAACGTAATATACAGTGTATCATTGAAAATACCTTATATTATAACGTAATATGCAGTGTATCATTGAAAATACCTTGTAATATAACGTAGTATGCAGTGTATCATTGAAAATACCTTATAATATAACGAAATATGCAGTGTATCACTGAAAATACCTTATAATATAGCGTAATATGCAGTGTATCATTGAAAATACCTTATAATATATCGTAGTTTATCATTGAAAATGCCTTATAATGAAACGGAATATGCAGTGTATCATTGAAAATACCTTATAATATAACGTAATATGCATTGTATCATTGAAAATTCCTTATAATATAACGTAATTTGCAGTGTATCAATGAAAATACCTTATAATATAACGTGATATGCAATGTATCATTGAAAATAGCTTATAATATAACGTAATTTGTAGTGTATCTTTGAAAATACCTTATAATATAACGTAATATGCAGTGTATCATTGAAAATAACTTATAATATAACGAAATAAGCAGTGTGTCATTGAAAAGACCTTGTAATATAACGAAATATGCAGTGTATCATTGAAAATACCATATAATATAACGTAATATGCAGTGTATCATTGAAAATACCTTATATTATAACGTAATATGCAGTGTATCATTGAAAATACCTTGTAATATAACGTAATATGCCGTGTATCATTGAAAATACCTTATAATATAACGTAATATGCAGTGTATCATTGAAAATACCTTCTAATATATCGTAGTTTATCATTGAAAATACCTTATACTATAACGAAATATGCAGTGTATCATTGAAAATACCTTATAATATGTCGTAGTTTATCATTGAAAATACCTTATAATATAACGTAATATGCAGTGTATCATTGAAAATGCCTTATAATGTAACGTAATATGGAGTGTTTCAATGAAAATACCTTATAATACAACGTAATATGCAGTGTATCATTGAAAATACCTATTAATATAACGTAATATGCAGTGTATCATTGAAAATACCTAATAATATAACGTACATTGCAGCGTATCACTGAAAATACCTTCTAATATATCGTAGTTTATCATTGAAAATACCTTATAATATAACGTAATATACAGTGTATCATTGAAAATACCTTATAATATAACGTAATATGCAGTGTATCATTGAAAATACCTTATAATATATAGTAGTTTATCATTGAAAATACCTTATAACATAACGTAATATACAGTGTAACATTGAAAATACCTTATAATATAACGTACTATGCAGCGTATCATTGAAAATACCTTATAATATATCGTAATCTGCAGTGTATCATTGAAAATACCATATAATATAACGTAATATGCAGTGTATCATTGAAAATACCTTATATTATAACGTAATATGCAGTGTATCATTGAAAATACCTTGTAATATAACGTAATATGCAGTGTATCATTGAAAATACCTTATAATATAACGTAATATGCAGTGTATCATTGAAAATACCTTCTAATATATCGTAGTTTATCATTGAAAATACCTTATAATATAACGAAATATGCAGTGTATCATTGAAAATACCTTATAATATGTCGTAGTTTATCATTGAAAATACCTTATAATATAACGTAATATGCAGTGTATCATTGAAAATGCCTTATAATGTAACGTAATATGGAGTGTTTCAATGAAAATACCTTATAATACAACGTAATATGCAGTGTATCATTGAAAATACCTATTAATATAACGTAATATGCAGTGTATCATTGAAAATACCTAATAATATAACGTACATTGCAGCGTATCACTGAAAATACCTTCTAATATATCGTAGTTTATCATTGAAAATACCTTATAATATAACGTAATATACAGTGTATCATTGAAAATACCTTATAATATAACGTAATATGCAGTGTATCATTGAAAATACCTTATAATATATAGTAGTTTATCATTGAAAATACCTTATAACATAACGTAATATACAGTGTAACATTGAAAATACCTTATAATATAACGTACTATGCAGCGTATTATTGAAAATACCTTATAATATATCGTAATATGCAGTGTATCATTGAAAATACCATATAATATAACGTAATATGCAGTGTATCATTGAAAATACCTTGTAATATAGCGTAATATGCAGTGTATCATTGAAAATACCTTATAATATAACGAAATATGCAGTGTATCATTGAAAATACCTTATAATATGTCGTAGTTTATCATTGAAAATACCTTATAATATAACGTAATATGCAGTGTATCATTGAAAATGCCTTATAATGTAACGTAATATGGAGTGTTTCAATGAAAATACCTTATAATATATAGTAGTTTATCATTGAAAATACCTTATAACATAACGTAATATACAGTGTAACATTGAAAATACCATATAATATAACGTAATATGCAGTGTATCATTGAAAATACCTTATATTATAACGTAATATGCAGTGTATCATTGAAAATACCTTGTAATATAACGTAATATGCAGTGTATCATTGAAAATACCTTATAATATAACGTAATATGCAGTGTATCATTGAAAATACCTTATAATATAGCGTACTATGCAGTGTATCATTGAAAGTACCTTATAATATAACGTAATATGCAGTGTATCATTTGAAAATACCTTATAATATAACGAAATATGCAGTGTATCACTGAAAATACCTTATAATATAGCATAATATGCAGTGTATCATTGAAAATACCTTATAATATATCGTAGTTTATCATTGAAAATGCCTTATAATGAAACGGAATATGCAGTATATCATTGAAAATACCTTATAATATAACGTAATATGCATTGTATCATTGAAAATACCTTATAATATAACGTAATTTGCAGTGTATCAATGAAAATACCTTATAATATAACGTGATATGCAATGTATCATTGAAAATAGCTTATAATATAACGTAATTTGTAGTGTATCTTTGAAAATACCTTATAATATAACGTAATATGCAGTGTATCATTGAAAATAACTTATAATATAACGAAATAAGCAGTGTGTCATTGAAAAGACCTTGTAATATAACGAAATATGCAGTGTATCATTGAAAATACCTTATAATATGTCGTAGTTTAACATTGAAAATACCTTATAATATAGCGTAATATGCAGTGTATCATAGAAAATAACTTATAATATAACGAAATATGCAGTGTATCACTGAAAATACCTTCTAATATATCGTAGTTTATCATTGAAAATACCTTATAATATAACGTAATATGCAGTGTATCATTGAAAATACCTTATAATATAACGTGACATGCAATGAATCATTGAAAATAACTTATAATATAACGAAATAAGCAGTGTGTCATTGAAAAGACCTTATAATATAACGTAATATGCAGTGTATCATTGAAAACACCTTATAATATAACGAAATATGCAGTGTATCATTGAAAATACCTTATAATATGTCGTAGTTTAACATTGAAAATACCCAATAATACAACGTAATATGCAGTGTATCTTTGAAAATACCTTATAATATAACGTAATATGCAGTGTATCATTGAAAATAACTTATAATATAACGAAATAAGCAGTGTGTCATTGAAAAGACCTTGTAATATAACGAAATATGCAGTGTATCATTGAAAATACCTTATAATATGTCGTAGTTTAACATTGAAAATACCTTATAATATAGCGTAATATGCAGTGTATCATAGAAAATAACTTATAATATAACGAAATATGCAGTGTATCACTGAAAATACCTTCTAATATATCGTAGTTTATCATTGAAAATACCTTATAATATAACGTAATATGCAGTGTATCATTGAAAATACCTTATAATATAACGTGACATGCAATGAATCATTGAAAATAACTTATAATATAACGAAATAAGCAGTGTGTCATTGAAAAGACCTTGTAATATAACGAAATATGCAGTGTATCATTGAAAATACCTTATAATATGTCGTAGTTTAACATTGAAAATACCTTATAATATAGCGTAATATGCAGTGTATCATAGAAAATAACTTATAATATAACGAAATATGCAGTGTATCACTGAAAATACCTTCTAATATATCGTAGTTTATCATTGAAAATACCTTATAATATAGCGTAATATGCAGTGTATCATTGAAAATACCTTATAATATATCGTAGTTTATCATTGAAAATGCCTTATAATGTAACGTAATATGGAGTGTTTCAATGAAAATACCTTATAATATAACGGAATATGCAGAGTATCATTGAAAATACCTTATAATATATAGTAGTTTATCATTGAAAATACCTTATAACATAACGTAATATACAGTGTAACATTGAAAATACCATATAATATAACGTAATATGCAGTGTATCATTGAAAATACCTTATATTATAACGTAATATGCAGTGTATCATTTAAAATACCTTGTAATATAACGTAATATGCAGTGTATCATTGAAAATACCTTATAATATAACGTAATATGCAGTGTATCATTGAAAATACCTTCTAATATAACGTAATATGCAGTGTATCATTGAAAATACCTTATAATATAACGTTATATGCATTGTATCATTGAAAATACCTTATAATATAACGTAATTTGCAGTGTATCAATAAAAATACCTTATAATATAACGTGATATGCAATGTATCATTGAAAATAGCTTATAATATAACGTAATTTGTAGTGTATCATTGAATATACCTAATAATATAACGTAATATACAGTGTATCATAGAAAATACCTTATAATATAACGTAATATGCAGTGTATCATTGAAAATACCTTCTCATATATCGTAGTTTATCATTGAAAATACCTTATAATATAACGTAATATACAGTGTATCATTGAAAATACATTATAATATAACGTAATATGCAGTGTATCATTGAAAATACCTTATAACATAACGTAATATACAGTGTATCATTGAAAATACCTTATATTATAACGTAATATGCAGTGTATCATTGAAAATACCTTGTAATATAACGTAGTATGCAGTGTATCATTGAAAATACCTTATAATATAACGAAATATGCAGTGTATCACTGAAAATACCTTATAATATAGCGTAATATGCAGTGTATCATTGAAAATACCTTATAATATATCGTAGTTTATCATTGAAAATGCCTTATAATGAAACGGAATATGCAGTGTATCATTGAAAATACCTTATAATATAACGTAATATGCATTGTATCATTGAAAATTCCTTATAATATAACGTAATTTGCAGTGTATCAATGAAAATACCTTATAATATAACGTGATATGCAATGTATCATTGAAAATAGCTTATAATATAACGTAATTTGTAGTGTATCTTTGAAAATACCTTATAATATAACGTAATATGCAGTGTATCATTGAAAATAACTTATAATATAACGAAATAAGCAGTGTGTCATTGAAAAGACCTTGTAATATAACGAAATATGCAGTGTATCATTGAAAATACCTTATAATATAACGTAATATGCAGTGTATCATTGAAAATACCTTATATTATAACGTAATATGCAGTGTATCATTGAAAATACCTTGTAATATAACGTAATATGCCGTGTATCATTGAAAATACCTTATAATATAACGTAATATGCAGTGTATCATTGAAAATACCTTCTAATATATCGTAGTTTATCATTGAAAATACCTTATAATATAATTAAATATGCAGTGTATCATTGAAAATACCTTATAATATGTCGTAGTTTATCATTGAAAATACCTTATAATATAACGTAATATGCAGTGTATCATTGAAAATGCCTTATAATGTAACGTAATATGGAGTGTTTCAATGAAAATACCTTATAATACAACGTAATATGCAGTGTATCATTGAAAATACCTATTAATATAACGTAATATGCAGTGTATCATTGAAAATACCTAATAATATAACGTACATTGCAGCGTATCACTGAAAATACCTTCTAATATATCGTAGTTTATCATTGAAAATACCTTATAATATAACGTAATATACAGTGTATCATTGAAAATACCTTATAATATAACGTAATATGCAGTGTATCATTGAAAATACCTTATAATATATAGTAGTTTATCATTGAAAATACCTTATAACATAACGTAATATACAGTGTAACATTGAAAATACCTTATAATATAACGTACTATGCAGCGTATCATTGAAAATACCTTATAATATATCGTAATATGCAGTGTATCATTGAAAATACCATATAATATAACGTAATATGCAGTGTATCATTGAAAATACCTTATAATATAGCGTAATATGCAGTGTATCATTGAAAATACCTTATAATATAACGAAATATGCAGTGTATCATTGAAAATACCTTATAATATGTCGTAGTTTATCATTGAAAATACCTTATAATATAACGTAATATGCAGTGTATCATTGAAAATGCCTTATAATGTAACGTAATATGGAGTGTTTCAATGAAAATACCTTATAATATATAGTAGTTTATCATTGAAAATACCTTATAATATATCGTAGTTTATCATTGAAAATGCCTTATAATGAAACGGAATATGCAGTGTATCATTGAAAATACCTTATAATATAACGTAATATGCATTGTATCATTGAAAATTCCTTATAATATAACGTAATTTGCAGTGTATCAATGAAAATACCTTATAATATAACGTGATATGCAATGTATCATTGAAAATAGCTTATAATATAACGTAATTTGTAGTGTATCTTTGAAAATACCTTATAATATAACGTAATATGCAGTGTATCATTGAAAATAACTTATAATATAACGAAATAAGCAGTGTGTCATTGAAAAGACCTTGTAATATAACGAAATATGCAGTGTATCATTGAAAATACCATATAATATAACGTAATATGCAGTGTATCATTGAAAATACCTTATATTATAACGTAATATGCAGTGTATCATTGAAAATACCTTGTAATATAACGTAATATGCCGTGTATCATTGAAAATACCTTATAATATAACGTAATATGCAGTGTATCATTGAAAATACCTTCTAATATATCGTAGTTTATCATTGAAAATACCTTATAATATAACGAAATATGCAGTGTATCATTGAAAATACCTTATAATATGTCGTAGTTTATCATTGAAAATACCTTATAATATAACGTAATATGCAGTGTATCATTGAAAATGCCTTATAATGTAACGTAATATGGAGTGTTTCAATGAAAATACCTTATAATACAACGTAATATGCAGTGTATCATTGAAAATACCTATTAATATAACGTAATATGCAGTGTATCATTGAAAATACCTAATAATATAACGTACATTGCAGCGTATCACTGAAAATACCTTCTAATATATCGTAGTTTATCATTGAAAATACCTTATAATATAACGTAATATACAGTGTATCATTGAAAATACCTTATAATATAACGTAATATGCAGTGTATCATTGAAAATACCTTATAATATATAGTAGTTTATCATTGAAAATACCTTATAACATAACGTAATATACAGTGTAACATTGAAAATACCTTATAATATAACGTACTATGCAGCGTATTATTGAAAATACCTTATAATATATCGTAATATGCAGTGTATCATTGAAAATACCATATAATATAACGTAATATGCAGTGTATCATTGAAAATACCTTATAATATAGCGTAATATGCAGTGTATCATTGAAAATACCTTATAATATAACGAAATATGCAGTGTATCATTGAAAATACCTTATAATATGTCGTAGTTTATCATTGAAAATACCTTATAATATAACGTAATATGCAGTGTATCATTGAAAATGCCTTATAATGTAACGTAATATGGAGTGTTTCAATGAAAATACCTTATAATATATAGTAGTTTATCATTGAAAATACCTTATAACATAACGTAATATACAGTGTAACATTGAAAATACCATATAATATAACGTAATATGCAGTGTATCATTGAAAATACCTTATATTATAACGTAATATGCAGTGTATCATTGAAAATACCTTGTAATATAACGTAATATGCAGTGTATCATTGAAAATACCTTATAATATAACGTAATATGCAGTGTATCATTGAAAATACCTTATAATATAGCGTACTATGCAGTGTATCATTGAAAGTACCTTATAATATAACGTAATATGCAGTGTATCATTTGAAAATACCTTATAATATAACGAAATATGCAGTGTATCACTGAAAATACCTTATAATATAGCGTAATATGCAGTGTATCATTGAAAATACCTTATAATATATCGTAGTTTATCATTGAAAATGCCTTATAATGAAACGGAATATGCAGTATATCATTGAAAATACCTTATAATATAACGTAATATGCATTGTATCATTGAAAATACCTTATAATATAACGTAATTTGCAGTGTATCAATGAAAATACCTTATAATATAACGTGATATGCAATGTATCATTGAAAATAGCTTATAATATAACGTAATTTGTAGTGTATCTTTGAAAATACCTTATAATATAACGTAATATGCAGTGTATCATTGAAAATAACTTATAATATAACGAAATAAGCAGTGTGTCATTGAAAAGACCTTGTAATATAACGAAATATGCAGTGTATCATTGAAAATACCTTATAATATGTCGTAGTTTAACATTGAAAATACCTTATAATATAGCGTAATATGCAGTGTATCATAGAAAATAACTTATAATATAACGAAATATGCAGTGTATCACTGAAAATACCTTATAATATATCGTAGTTTATCATTGAAAATACCTTATAATATAACGTAATATGCAGTGTATCATTGAAAATACCTTATAATATAACGTGACATGCAATGAATCATTGAAAATAACTTATAATATAACGAAATAAGCAGTGTGTCATTGAAAAGACCTTATAATATAACGTAATATGCAGTGCATCATTGAAAACACCTTATAATATAACGAAATATGCAGTGTATCATTGAAAATACCTTATAATATGTCGTAGTTTAACATTGAAAATACCCAATAATACAACGTAATATGCAGTGTATCTTTGAAAATACCTTATAATATAACGTAATATGCAGTGTATCATTGAAAATACCTTATAATATAACGTAATATGCAGTATATCATTTAAAATACCTTATAATATAGCGTAATATGCAGTGTATCATTGAAAATACCTTATAATACAACGTAATATGCAGTGTATCATTGAAAATACCTATTAATATAACGTAATATGCAGTGTATCATTGAAAATACCTAATAATATAACGTACATTGCAGCGTATCACTGAAAATACCTTGTAATATATCGTAGTTTGTCATTGAAAATACCTTATAATATAACGTAATATACAGTGTATCATTGAAAATACCTTATAATATAACGTAATATGCAGTGTATCATTGAAAATACCTTATAATATATAGTAGTTTATCATTGAAAATACCTTATAACATAACGTAATATACAGTGTAACATTGAAAATACCTTATAATATAACGTACTATGCAGCGTATCATTGAAAATACCTTATAATATATCGTAATATGCAGTGTATCATTGAAAATACCATATAATATAACGTAATATGCAGTGTATCATTGAAAATACCTTATAATATAGCGTAATATGCAGTGTATCATTGAAAATACCTTATAATATAACGAAATATGCAGTGTATCATTGAAAATACCTTATAATATGTCGTAGTTTATCATTGAAAATACCTTATAATATAACGTAATATGCAGTGTATCATTGAAAATGCCTTATAATGTAACGTAATATGGAGTGTTTCAATGAAAATACCTTATAATATATAGTAGTTTATCATTGAAAATACCTTATAACATAACGTAATATACAGTGTAACATTGAAAATACCATATAATATAACGTAATATGCAGTGTATCATTGAAAATACCTTATATTATAACGTAATATGCAGTGTATCATTGAAAATACCTTGTAATATAACGTAATATGCAGTGTATCATTGAAAATACCTTATAATATAACGTAATATGCAGTGTATCATTGAAAATACCTTATAATATAGCGTACTATGCAGTGTATCATTGAAAGTACCTTATAATATAACGTAATATGCAGTGTATCATTTGAAAATACCTTATAATATAACGAAATATGCAGTGTATCACTGAAAATACCTTATAATATAGCGTAATATGCAGTGTATCATTGAAAATACCTTATAATATATCGTAGTTTATCATTGAAAATGCCTTATAATGAAACGGAATATGCAGTATATCATTGAAAATACCTTATAATATAACGTAATATGCATTGTATCATTGAAAATACCTTATAATATAACGTAATTTGCAGTGTATCAATGAAAATACCTTATAATATAACGTGATATGCAATGTATCATTGAAAATAGCTTATAATATAACGTAATTTGTAGTGTATCTTTGAAAATACCTTATAATATAACGTAATATGCAGTGTATCATTGAAAATAACTTATAATATAACGAAATAAGCAGTGTGTCATTGAAAAGACCTTGTAATATAACGAAATATGCAGTGTATCATTGAAAATACCTTATAATATGTCGTAGTTTAACATTGAAAATACCTTATAATATAGCGTAATATGCAGTGTATCATAGAAAATAACTTATAATATAACGAAATATGCAGTGTATCACTGAAAATACCTTCTAATATATCGTAGTTTATCATTGAAAATACCTTATAATATAACGTAATATGCAGTGTATCATTGAAAATACCTTATAATATAACGTGACATGCAATGAATCATTGAAAATAACTTATAATATAACGAAATATGCAGTGTGTCATTGAAAAGACCTTATAATATAACGTAATATGCAGTGCATCATTGAAAACACCTTATAATATAACGAAATATGCAGTGTATCATTGAAAATACCTTATAATATGTCGTAGTTTAACATTGAAAATACCCAATAATACAACGTAATATGCAGTGTATCTTTGAAAATACCTTATAATATAACGTAATATGCAGTGTATCATTGAAAATACCTTATAATATAACGTAATATGCAGTATATCATTTAAAATACCTTATAATATAGCGTAATATGCAGTGTATCATTGAAAATACCTTATAATACAACGTAATATGCAGTGTATCATTGAAAATACCTATTAATATAACGTAATATGCAGTGTATCATTGAAAATACCTAATAATATAACGTACATTGCAGCGTATCACTGAAAATACCTTCTAATATATCGTAGTTTGTCATTGAAAATACCTTATAATATAACGTAATATACAGTGTATCATTGAAAATACCTTATAATATAACGTAATATGCAGTGTATCATTGAAAATACCTTATAATATATAGTAGTTTATCATTGAAAATACCTTATAACATAACGTAATATACAGTGTAACATTGAAAATACCTTATAATATAACGTACTATGCAGCGTATCATTGAAAATACCTTATAATATATCGTAATATGCAGTGTATCATTGAAAATACCATATAATATAACGTAATATGCAGTGTATCATTGAAAATACCTTATAATATAACGTAATATGCAGTGTATCATTGAAAATACCTTATAATATAACGTAATATGCAGTGTATCATTGAAAATACCTTATAATATGTCGTAGTTTATCATTGAAAATACCTTATAATATAACGTAATATGCAGTGTATCATTGAAAATGCCTTATAATGTAACGTAATATGGAGTGTTTCAATGAAAATACCTTATAATATATAGTAGTTTATCATTGAAAATACCTTATAACATAACGTAATATACAGTGTAACATTGAAAATACCATATAATATAACGTAATATGCAGTGTATCATTGAAAATACCTTATATTATAACGTAATATGCAGTGTATCATTGAAAATACCTTATAATATAACGTAATATGCAGTGTATCATTGAAAATACCTTATAATATAACGTAATATGCAGTGTATCATTGAAAATACCTTATAATATAGCGTACTATGCAGTGTATCATTGAAAGTACCTTATAATATAACGTAATATGCAGTGTATCATTTGAAAATACCTTATAATATAACGAAATATGCAGTGTATCACTGAAAATACCTTATAATATAGCGTAATATGCAGTGTATCATTGAAAATACCTTATAATATATCGTAGTTTATCATTGAAAATGCCTTATAATGAAACGGAATATGCAGTATATCATTGAAAATACCTTATAATATAACGTAATATGCATTGTATCATTGAAAATACCTTATAATATAACGTAATTTGCAGAGTATCAATGAAAATACCTTATAATATAACGTGATATGCAATGTATCATTGAAAATAGCTTATAATATAACGTAATTTGTAGTGTATCTTTGAAAATACCTTATAATATAACGTAATATGCAGTGTATCATTGAAAATAACTTATAATATAACGAAATAAGCAGTGTGTCATTGAAAAGACCTTGTAATATAACGAAATATGCAGTGTATCATTGAAAATACCTTATAATATGTCGTAGTTTAACATTGAAAATACCTTATAATATAGCGTAATATGCAGTGTATCATAGAAAATAACTTATAATATAACGAAATATGCAGTGTATCACTGAAAATACCTTCTAATATATCGTAGTTTATCATTGAAAATACCTTATAATATAACGTAATATGCAGTGTATCATTGAAAATACCTTATAATATAACGTGACATGCAATGAATCATTGAAAATAACTTATAATATAACGAAATAAGCAGTGTGTCATTGAAAAGACCTTATAATATAACGTAATATGCAGTGCATCATTGAAAACACCTTATAATATAACGAAATATGCAGTGTATCATTGAAAATACCTTATAATATGTCGTAGTTTAACATTGAAAATACCCAATAATACAACGTAATATGCAGTGTATCTTTGAAAATACCTTATAATATAACGTAATATGCAGTGTATCATTGAAAATACCTTATAATATAACGTAATATGCAGTATATCATTTAAAATACCTTATAATATAGCGTAATATGCAGTGTATCATTGAAAATACCTTATAATATAACGTAATATGCAGTGTATCATTGAAAATACCTTATAATATAACGTTATATGCATTGTATCATTGAAAATACCTTATAATATAACGTAATTTGCAGTGTATCAATGAAAATACCTTATAATATAACGTAATATGCAGTGTATCGTTGAAAATACCTTATAATATAACGTAATATGCAGTGTATCGTTGGAAATACCTTATGATATAACGTAATATGCAGTGTATCATTGAAAATACCTTATAATATGTCGTAGTTTATCATTGAAAATACCTTATAATATAACGTAATATGCAGTGTATCATTGAAAATGCCTTATAATGTAACGTAATATGGAGTGTTTCAATGAAAATACCTTATAATATATAGTAGTTTATCATTGAAAATACCTTATAACATAACGTAATATACAGTGTATCATTGAAAATACCTTATATTATAACGTAATATGCAGTGTATCATTGAAAATACCTTGTAATATAACGTAATATGCAGTGTATCATTGAAAGTACCTTATAATATAACGTAATATGCAGTGTATCATTTGAAAATACCTTATAATATAACGAAATATGCAGTGTATCACTGAAAATACCTTATAATATAGCGTAATATGCAGTGTATCATTGAAAATACCTTATAATATATCGTAGTTTATCATTGAAAATGCCTTATAATGAAACGGAATATGCAGTATATCATTGAAAATACCTTATAATATAACGTAATATGCATTGTATCATTGAAAATACCTTATAATATGTCGTAGTTTATCATTGAAAATACCTTATAATATAACGTACTATGCAGCGTATCATTGAAAATACCTTATAATATATCGTAATATGCAGTGTATCATTGAAAATACCATATAATATAACGTAATATGCAGTGTATCATTGAAAATACCTTATAATATAACGTAATATGCAGTGTATCATTGAAAATACCTTATAATATAACGAAATATGCAGTGTATCATTGAAAATACCTTATAATATGTCGTAGTTTATCATTGAAAATACCTTATAATATAACGTAATATGCAGTGTATCATTGAAAATGCCTTATAATGTAACGTAATATGGAGTGTTTCAATGAAAATACCTTATAATATATAGTAGTTTATCATTGAAAATACCTTATAACATAACGTAATATACAGTGTAACATTGAAAATACCATATAATATAACGTAATATGCAGTGTATCATTGAAAATACCTTATATTATAACGTAATATGCAGTGTATCATTGAAAATACCTTGTAATATAACGTAATATGCAGTGTATCATTGAAAATACCTTATAATATAACGTAATATGCAGTGTATCATTGAAAATACCTTATAATATAGCGTACTATGCAGTGTATCATTGAAAGTACCTTATAATATAACGTAATATGCAGTGTATCATTTGAAAATACCTTATAATATAACGAAATATGCAGTGTATCACTGAAAATACCTTATAATATAGCGTAATATGCAGTGTATCATTGAAAATACCTTATAATATATCGTAGTTTATCATTGAAAATGCCTTATAATGAAACGGAATATGCAGTATATCATTGAAAATACCTTATAATATAACGTAATATGCATTGTATCATTGAAAATACCTTATAATATAACGTAATTTGCAGTGTATCAATGAAAATACCTTATAATATAACGTGATATGCAATGTATCATTGAAAATAGCTTATAATATAACGTAATTTGTAGTGTATCTTTGAAAATACCTTATAATATAACGTAATATGCAGTGTATCATTGAAAATAACTTATAATATAACGAAATAAGCAGTGTGTCATTGAAAAGACCTTGTAATATAACGAAATATGCAGTGTATCATTGAAAATACCTTATAATATGTCGTAGTTTAACATTGAAAATACCTTATAATATAGCGTAATATGCAGTGTATCATAGAAAATAACTTATAATATAACGAAATATGCAGTGTATCACTGAAAATACCTTCTAATATATCGTAGTTTATCATTGAAAATACCTTATAATATAACGTAATATGCAGTGTATCATTGAAAATACCTTATAATATAACGTGACATGCAATGAATCATTGAAAATAACTTATAATATAACGAAATAAGCAGTGTGTCATTGAAAAGACCTTATAATATAACGTAATATGCAGTGCATCATTGAAAACACCTTATATTATAACGTAATATGCAGTGTATCATTGAAAATACCTTGTAATATAACGTAATATGCAGTGTATCATTGAAAGTACCTTATAATATAACGTAATATGCAGTGTATCATTTGAAAATACCTTATAATATAACGAAATATGCAGTGTATCACTGAAAATACCTTATAATATAGCGTAATATGCAGTGTATCATTGAAAATACCTTATAATATATCGTAGTTTATCATTGAAAATGCCTTATAATGAAACGGAATATGCAGTATATCATTGAAAATACCTTATAATATAACGTAATATGCATTGTATCATTGAAAATACCTTATAATATGTCGTAGTTTATCATTGAAAATACCTTATAATATAACGTACTATGCAGCGTATCATTGAAAATACCTTATAATATATCGTAATATGCAGTGTATCATTGAAAATACCATATAATATAACGTAATATGCAGTGTATCATTGAAAATACCTTATAATATAGCGTAATATGCAGTGTATCATTGAAAATACCTTATAATATAACGAAATATGCAGTGTATCATTGAAAATACCTTATAATATGTCGTAGTTTATCATTGAAAATACCTTATAATATAACGTAATATGCAGTGTATCATTGAAAATGCCTTATAATGTAACGTAATATGGAGTGTTTCAATGAAAATACCTTATAATATATAGTAGTTTATCATTGAAAATACCTTATAACATAACGTAATATACAGTGTAACATTGAAAATACCATATAATATAACGTAATATGCAGTGTATCATTGAAAATACCTTATATTATAACGTAATATGCAGTGTATCATTGAAAATACCTTGTAATATAACGTAATATGCAGTGTATCATTGAAAATACCTTATAATATAACGTAATATGCAGTGTATCATTGAAAATACCTTATAATATAGCGTACTATGCAGTGTATCATTGAAAGTACCTTATAATATAACGTAATATGCAGTGTATCATTTGAAAATACCTTATAATATAACGAAATATGCAGTGTATCACTGAAAATACCTTATAATATAGCGTAATATGCAGTGTATCATTGAAAATACCTTATAATATATCGTAGTTTATCATTGAAAATGCCTTATAATGAAACGGAATATGCAGTATATCATTGAAAATACCTTATAATATAACGTAATATGCATTGTATCATTGAAAATACCTTATAATATAACGTAATATGCAGTGTATCATTGAAAATACCTTATAATATAACGTTATATGCATTGTATCATTGAAAATACCTTATAATATAACGTAATTTGCAGTGTATCAATGAAAATACCTTATAATATAACGTAATATGCAGTGTATCGTTGAAAATACCTTATAATATAACGTAATATGCAGTGTATCGTTGGAAATACCTTATGATATAACGTAATATGCAGTGTATCATTGAAAATACCTTATAATATGTCGTAGTTTATCATTGAAAATACCTTATAATATAACGTAATATGCAGTGTATCATTGAAAATGCCTTATAATGTAACGTAATATGGAGTGTTTCAATGAAAATACCTTATAATATATAGTAGTTTATCATTGAAAATACCTTATAACATAACGTAATATACAGTGTAACATTGAAAATACCATATAATATAACGTAATATGCAGTGTATCATTGAAAATACCTTATATTATAACGTAATATGCAGTGTATCATTGAAAATACCTTGTAATATAACGTAATATGCAGTGTATCATTGAAAGTACCTTATAATATAACGTAATATGCAGTGTATCATTTGAAAATACCTTATAATATAACGAAATATGCAGTGTATCACTGAAAATACCTTATAATATAGCGTAATATGCAGTGTATCATTGAAAATACCTTATAATATATCGTAGTTTATCATTGAAAATGCCTTATAATGAAACGGAATATGCAGTATATCATTGAAAATACCTTATAATATAACGTAATATGCATTGTATCATTGAAAATAGCTTATAATATAACGTAATTTGTAGTGTATCTTTGAAAATACCTTATAATATAACGTAATATGCAGTGTATCATTGAAAATAACTTATAATATAACGAAATAAGCAGTGTGTCATTGAAAAGACCTTGTAATATAACGAAATATGCAGTGTATCATTGAAAATACCTTATAATATGTCGTAGTTTAACATTGAAAATACCTTATAATATAGCGTAATATGCAGTGTATCATAGAAAATACCTTATAATATATAGTAGTTTATCATTGAAAATACCTTATAACATAACGTAATATACAGTGTAACATTGAAAATACCTTATAATATAACGTACTATGCAGTGTATCATTGAAAATACCTTATAATATAACGTAATATGCAGTGTATCATTGAAAATACCTTATAATATAGCGTACTATGCAGTGTATCATTGAAAATACCTTATAATATAACGTAATATGCAGTGTATCATTGAAAATACCTTATAACATAACGTAATATACAGTGTAACATTGAAAATACCATATAATATAACGTAATATGCAGTGTATCATTGAAAATACCTTATATTATAACGTAATATGCAGTGTATCATTTAAAATACCTTGTAATATAACGTAATATGCAGTGTATCATTGAAAATACCTTATAATATAACGTAATATGCAGTGTATCATTGAAAATACCTTCTAATATATAGTAGTTTATCATTGAAAATACCTTATAATATAACGAAATATGCAGTGTATCATTGAAAATACCTTATAGTTAGTCGTAGTTTATCATTGAAAATACCTTATAATACAACGTAATATGCAGTGTATCATTGAAAATACCTTATAATATAACGTAATATACAGTGTATCATTGAAAATACCTTATAATATAGCGTACTATGCAGTGTATCATTGAAAATACCTTATAATATAACGTAATATGCAGTGTATCATTGAAAATACCTTATAATATAACGTAATATGCAGTGTATCATTGAAAATACCTTATAATATAGCGTAATATGCAGTATATCATTGAAAATACCTTATAATATAGCGTAATATGCAGTGTATCATTGAAAATACCTTCTAATATATCGTAGTTTATCATTGAAAATACCTTATAATATAACGTAATATGCAGTGTATCATTGAAAATACCTTATAATATAACGTGACATGCAATGAATCATTGAAAATAACTTATAATATAACGAAATAAGCAGTGTGTCATTGAAAAGACCTTATAATATAACGTAATATGCAGTGCATCATTGAAAACACCTTATAATATAACGAAATATGCAGTGTATCATTGAAAATACCTTATAATATGTCGTAGTTTAACATTGAAAATACCCAATAATACAACGTAATATGCAGTGTATCTTTGAAAATACCTTATAATATAACGTAATATGCAGTGTATCATTGAAAATACCTTATAATATAACGTAATATGCAGTATATCATTTAAAATACCTTATAATATAACGTAATATGCAGTGTATCATTGAAAATACCTTATAATATAACGTAATATGCAGTGTATCATTGAAAATACCTTATAATATAACGTTATATGCATTGTATCATTGAAAATACCTTATAATATAACGTAATTTGCAGTGTATCAATGAAAATACCTTATAATATAACGTGATATGCAATGTATCATTGAAAATAGCTTATAATATAACGTAATTTGTAGTGTATCTTTGAAAATACCTTATAATATAACGTAATATGCAGTGTATCGTTGAAAATACCTTATAATATAACGTAATATGCAGTGTATCGTTGGAAATACCTTATGATATAACGTAATATGCAGTGTATCATTGAAAATAACTTATAATATAACGAAATATGCATTGTATCATTGAAAATACGTTATAATATAACGTAATATGCAGACGATCATTGAAAATACCTTATAATATACTGTGATATACAGTGTATCATTGAAAATACCTTACAATATAACGTAATATGCAGTGTATCATTGAAAATACCTTATAATATAACGTAATATGCAGTCTATCATTGAAAATACCTTATAATATAACGTAATATGCAGTGTATCATTGAAAATACCTTATGATATAACGTAATATGCAGTGTATCATTGAAAATACCTTATAATGTTACGTAATATGCATGGAATCATTGAAAATACCTTATAATGTATTGTAATATGCAGTCTGTCATTGAAAATATCTTATAATATATAGTAATATGCAGTGTATCATTGAAAATACCTTATAACATAACGTAAATTGCAGTGTATCATTGAAAATACCTTATAATATAACGTAATATGCAGTGTATCATTGAAAATAACTTATAATATAACGAAATATGCATTGTGTCATTGAAAAGACCTTATAATATAACGTAATATGCAGTGTATCATTGAAAATACCTTATAATATAACGTAATATGCAGTGTATCATTGAAAATACCTTATAATATAACGTTATATGCATTGTATCATTGAAAATACCTTATAATATAACGTAATTTGCAGTGTATCAATGAAAATACCTTATAATATAACGTGATATGCAATGTATCATTGAAAATAGCTTATAATATAACTTAATTTGTAGTGTATCTTTGAAAATACCTTATAATATAACGTAATATGCAGTGTATCGTTGAAAATACCTTATAATATAACGTAATATGCAGTGTATCATTGAAAATACCTTATAATATAACGTTATATGCATTGTATCATTGAAAATACCTTATAATATAACGTAATTTGCAGTGTATCAATGAAAATACCTTATAATATAACGTGATATGCAATGTATCATTGAAAATAGCTTATAATATAACGTAATTTGTAGTGTATCTTTGAAAATACCTTATAATATAACGTAATATGCAGTGTATCGTTGAAAATACCTTATAATATAACGTAATATGCAGTGTATCGTTGGAAATACCTTATGATATAACGTAATATGCAGTGTATCATTGAAAATAACTTATAATATAACGAAATATGCATTGTGTCATTGAAAATACGTTATAATATAACGTAATATGCAGACGATCATTGAAAATACCTTATAATATACTGTGATATACAGTGTATCATTGAAAATACCTTACAATATAACGTAATATGCAGTGTATCATTGAAAATACCTTATAATATAACGTAATATGCAGTCTATCATTGAAAATACCTTATAATATAACGTAATATGCAGTGTATCATTGAAAATACCTTATGATATAACGTAATATGCAGTGTATCATTGAAAATACCTTATAATGTTACGTAATATGCATGGAATCATTGAAAATACCTTATAATGTATTGTAATATGCAGTCTGTCATTGAAAATATCTTATAATATATAGTAATATGCAGTGTATCATTGAAAATACCTTATAACATAACGTAAATTGCAGAGTATCATTGAAAATACCTTATGATATAACGTAATATGCAGTGTATCATTGAAAATAACTTATAATATAACGAAATATGCATTGTGTCATTGAAAAGACCTTATAATATAACGTAATATGCAGTGTATCATTGAAAATACCTTATAATATAACGTAATATGCAGTGTATCATTGAAAATACCTTATAATATAACGTTATATGCATTGTATCATTGAAAATACCTTATAATATAACGTAATTTGCAGTGTATCAATGAAAATACCTTATAATATAACGTGATATGCAATGTATCATTGAAAATAGCTTATAATATAACGTAATTTGTAGTGTATCTTTGAAAATACCTTATAATATAACGTAATATGCAGTGTATCGTTGAAAATACCTTATAATATAACGTAATATGCAGTGTATCGTTGAAAATACCTTATGATATAACGTAATATGCAGTGTATCATTGAAAATAACTTATAATATAACGAAATATGCATTGTGTCATTGAAAAGGCCTTATAATATAACGTAATATGCATTGTATCATTGAAAATGCCTTATAATATATCGGAATTTATAGTGTATCTTTGAAAATACCTTATAATATAACGTAATATGCAGTGTATCATTGAAAATACCTTATAATATAACGTGATATGCAATGTATCATTGAAAATAACTTATAATATAACCAAATAAGCAGTGTGTCATTGAAAAGACCTTATAATATAACGAAATATGCAGTGTGTCATTGAAAATAACTTATAATATAACGAAATAAGCAGTCTGTCATTGAAAAGACCTTGTAATATAACGTAATATGCAGTGTATCATTGAAAACACCTTATAATATAACGAAATATGCAGTGTATCATTGAAAATACCTTATAATATGTCGTAGTTTAACATTGAAAATACATAATAATATAACGTAATATGCAGTGTATCATTGAAAATAACTTATAATATAACGAAATATGCAGTGTATCACTGAAAATACCTTCTAATATATCGTAGTTTATCATTGAAAATACCTTATAATATAACGTAATATGCAGTGTATCATTGAAAATGCCTTATAATTTCAATGCTTATAGTTTCAATGAAAATACCTTATAATATAACGGAATATGCAGAGTATCATTGAAAATACCTTATAATATAACGTAATTTGCAGTGTATCAATGAAAATACCTTATAATATAACGTGATATGCAATGTATCATTGAAAATAGCTTATAATATAACGTAATTTGTAGTGTATCTTTGAAAATACCTTATAATATAACGTAATATGCAGTGTATCGTTGAAAATACCTTATAATATAACGTAATATGCAGTGTATCGTTGGAAATACCTTATGATATAACGTAATATGCAGTGTATCATTGAAAATAACTTATAATATAACGAAATATGCATTGTGTCATTGAAAATACGTTATAATATAACGTAATATGCAGACGATCATTGAAAATACCTTATAATATACTGTGATATACAGTGTATCATTGAAAATACCTTACAATATAACGTAATATGCAGTGTATCATTGAAAATACCTTATAATATAACGTAATATGCAGTCTATCATTGAAAATACCTTATAATATAACGTAATATGCAGTGTATCATTGAAAATACCTTATGATATAACGTAATATGCAGTGTATCATTGAAAATACCTTATAATGTTACGTAATATGCATTGAATCATTGAAAATACCTTATAATGTATTGTAATATGCAGTCTGTCATTGAAAATATCTTATAATATATAGTAATATGCAGTGTATCATTGAAAATACCTTATAATGTAACGTAATATGCAGTGTATCATTGAAAATACCTTATGATATAACGTAATATGCAGTGTATCATTGAAAATAACTTATAATATAACGAAATATGCATTGTGTCATTGAAAAGACCTTATAATATAACGTAATATGCAGTGTATCATTGAAAATACCTTATAATATAACGTAATATGCAGTGTATCGTTGAAAATACCTTATAATATAACGTAATATGCAGTGTATCGTTGAAAATACCTTATGATATAACGTAATATGCAGTGTATCATTGAAAATAACTTATAATATAACGAAATATGCATTGTGTCATTGAAAAGGCCTTATAATATAACGTAATATGCATTGTATCATTGAAAATGCCTTATAATATATCGGAATTTATAGTGTATCTTTGAAAATACCTTATAATATAACGTAATATGCAGTGTATCATTGAAAATACCTTATAATATAACGTGATATGCAATGTATCATTGAAAATAACTTATAATATAACCAAATAAGCAGTGTGTCATTGAAAAGACCTTATAATATAACGAAATATGCAGTGTGTCATTGAAAACACCTTATAATATAACGAAATATGCAGTGTATCATTGAAAATACCTTATAATATGTCGTAGTTTAACATTGAAAATACATAATAATATAACGTAATATGCAGTGTATCATTGAAAATAACTTATAATATAACGAAATATGCAGTGTATCACTGAAAATACCTTCTAATATATCGTAGTTTATCATTGAAAATACCTTATAATATAACGTAATATGCAGTGTATCATTGAAAATGCCTTATAATTTCAATGCTTATAGTTTCAATGAAAATACCTTATAATATAACGGAATATGCAGAGTATCATTGAAAATACCTTATAATATAGCGTACTATGCAGAGTATCATTGAAAATACCTTATAATATAACGTAATATGCAGTGTATCATTGAAAATACCATATAATATAGCGTAATATGCAGTGTATCATTGAAAATACCTTATAATATATCGTAGTTTATCATTGAAAATGTCTTATAATGTATCGTAATATGGAGTGTTTCAATGAAAATACCTTATAATATAACGGAATATGCAGTGTATCGTTGAAAATACCTTATAATATAACGTAATATGCAGTGTATCGTTGAAAATACCTTATGATATAACGTAATATGCAGTGTATCATTGAAAATAACTTATAATATAACGAAATATGCATTGTGTCATTGAAAAGACCTTATAATATAACGTAATATGCATTGTATCATTGAAAATGCCTTATAATATATCGGAATTTATAGTGTATCTTTGAAAATACCTTATAATATAACGTAATATGCAGTGTATCATTGAAAATACCTTATAATATAACGTGATATGCAATGTATCATTGAAAATAACTTATAATATAACGAAATAAGCAGTGTGTCATTGAAAAGACCTTATAATATAACGTAATATGCAGTGTATCATTGAAAACGCCTTATAATATAACGAAATATGCAGTGTGTCATTGAATATACCTTATATTATGTCGTAGTTTATCATTGAAAATACCTTATAGTATAACGCAATATGCAGTGTATCATTGAAAATACCTTATAATATTTCGTAATTTGTAGTGTATCATTGAAAATACCTTATAATATAGCGTAATATGCAGTGTATCATTGAAAATACCTTATAATATATCGTAGTTTATCATTGAAAATACATTATAATATAACGAAATATGCAGTGTATCATTGAAAATACCTTATATTATGTCGTAGTTTATCATTGAAAATACGTTATAGTATAACGTAATATGCAGTGTATCATTGAAAATAACTTATAATATAACGAAATAAGCAGTGTGTCATTGAAAAGACCTGAAAGAGATATTAATATAACGAAATATGCAGTGTATCATTGAAAATACCTTATAATATGTCGTAGTTTAACATTGAAAATACATAATAATATAACGTAATATGCAGTGTATCATTGAAAATAACTTATAATATAACGAAATATGCAGTGTATCACTGAAAATACCTTCTAATATATCGTAGTTTATCATTGAAAATACCTTATAATATAACGTAATATGCAGTGTATCATTGAAAATGCCTTATAATTTCAATGCTTATAGTTTCAATGAAAATACCTTATAATATAACGGAATATGCAGAGTATCATTGAAAATGCCTTATAATTTCAATGCTTATAGTTTCAATGAAAATACCTTATAATATAACGGAATATGCAGAGTATCATTGAAAATACCTTATAATATAGCGTACTATGCAGTGTATCATTGAAAATACCTTATAATATAACGTAATATGCAGTGTATCATTGAAAACACCTTATAATATAACGCAATATGCAGTGTATCATTGAAAATACCTTATAATATTTCGTAATTTGTAGTGTATCATTGAAAATACCTTATAATATAGCGTAATATGCAGTGTATCATTGAAAATACCTTATAATATATCGTAGTTTATCATTGAAAATACATTATAATATAACGAAATATGCAGTGTATCATTGAAAATACCTTATATTATGTCGTAGTTTATCATTGAAAATACGTTATAGTATAACGTAATATGCAGTGTATCATTGAAAATAACTTATAATATAACGAAATAAGCAGTGTGTCATTGAAAAGACCTGAAAGAGATATTAATATAACGAAATATGCAGTGTATCATTGAAAATACCTTATAATATGTCGTAGTTTAACATTGAAAATACATAATAATATAACGTAATATGCAGTGTATCATTGAAAATAACTTATAATATAACGAAATATGCAGTGTATCACTGAAAATACCTTCTAATATATCGTAGTTTATCATTGAAAATACCTTATAATATAACGTAATATGCAGTGTATCATTGAAAATGCCTTATAATTTCAATGCTTATAGTTTCAATGAAAATACCTTATAATATAACGGAATATGCAGAGTATCATTGAAAATACCTTATAATATAGCGTACTATGCAGTGTATCATTGAAAATACCTTATAATATAACGTAATATGCAGTGTATCATTGAAAACACCTTATAATATAACGAAATATGCAGTGTATCATTGAAAATACCTTATAATATATCGTAGTTTATCATTGAAAATACCTTATAATGTATCGTAATATGCAGTGTATCATTGAAAATACCATATAATATAGCGTAATATGCAGTGTATCATTGAAAATACCTTATAATATGTCGTAGTTTAACATTGAAAATACCCAATAATATAACGTAATATGCAGTGTATCTTTGAAAATACCTTATAATATAACGGAATTTGTAGTGTATCATTGAAAATACCTTATAATATAACGAAATATGCAGTGTGTCATTGAACATACCTTATATTATGTCGTAGTTTATCATTGAAAATACCTTATAGTATAACGTAATATGCAGTGTATCATTGAAAATACCTTATAACATAACGTAAATTGCAGAGTATCATTGAAAATACCTTATGATATAACGTAATATGCAGTGTATCTTTGAAAATACCTTATAATATAACGTAATATGCAGTGTATCGTTGAAAATACCTTATGATATAACGTAATATGCAGTGTATCATTGAAAATACCTTATAATATAACGTTATATGCATTGTATCATTGAAAATACCTTATAATATAACGTAATTTGCAGTGTATCAATGAAAATACCTTATAATATAACGTGATATGCAATGTATCATTGAAAATAGCTTATAATATAACGTAATTTGTATTGTATCTTTGAAAATACCTTATAATATAACGTAATATGCAGTGTATCATTGAAAATACCTTATGATATAACGTAATATGCAGTGTATCTTTGAAAATACCTTATAATATAACGTAATATGCAGTGTATCGTTGAAAATACCTTATGATATAACGTAATATGCAGTGTATCATTGAAAATAACTTATAATATAACGAAATATGCATTGTGTCATTGAAAAGACCTTATAATATAACGTAATATGCAGTGTATCATTGAAAATACCTTATAATATAACGTAATATGCAGTGTATCATTGAAAATACCTTATAATATAACGTTATATGCATTGTATCATTGAAAATACCTTATAATATAACGTAATTTGCAGTGTATCAATGAAAATACCTTATAATATAACGTGATATGCAATGTATCATTGAAAATAGCTTATAATATAACGTAATTTGTAGTGTATCTTTGAAAATACCTTATAATATAACGTAATATGCAGTGTATCGTTGAAAATACCTTATAATATAACGTAATATGCAGTGTATCATTGAAAATACCTTATGATATAACGTAATATGCAGTGTATCATTGAAAATAACTTATAATATAACGAAATATGCATTGTGTCATTGAAAAGGCCTTATAATATAACGTAATATGCATTGTATCATTGAAAATGCCTTATAATATATCGGAATTTATAGTGTATCTTTGAAAATACCTTATAATATAACGTAATATGCAGTGTATCATTGAAAATACCTTATAATATAACGTGATATGCAATGTATCATTGAAAATAACTTATAATATAACCAAATAAGCAGTGTGTCATTGAAAAGACCTTATAATATAACGAAATATGCAGTGTGTCATTGTAAATAACTTATAATATAACGAAATAAGCAGTCTGTCATTGAAAAGACCTTGTAATATAACGTAATATGCAGTGTATCATTGAAAACACCTTATAATATAACGAAATATGCAGTGTATCATTGAAAATACCTTATAATATGTCGTAGTTTAACATTGAAAATACATAATAATATAACGTAATATGCAGTGTATCATTGAAAATAACTTATAATATAACGAAATATGCAGTGTATCACTGAAAATACCTTCTAATATATCGTAGTTTATCATTGAAAATACCTTATAATATAACATAATATGCAGTGTATCATTGAAAATGCCTTATAATTTCAATGCTTATAGTTTCAATGAAAATACCTTATAATATAACGGAATATGCAGAGTATCATTGAAAATACCTTATAATATAACGTAATATGCAGTGTATCATTGAAAATACCTTATAATATAACGTAATATGCAGTGTATCATTGAAAACACCTTATAATATAACGAAATATGCAGTGTATCATTGAAAATACCTTATAATATATCGTAGTTTATCATTGAAAATACCTTATAATGTATCGTAATATGCAGTGTATCATTGAAAATACCATATAATATAGCGTAATATGCAGTGTATCATTGAAAATACCTTATAATATATCGTAGTTTATCATTGAAAATGCCTTATAATGTAACGTAATATGGAGTGTTTCAATGAAAATACCTTATAATATAACGGAATATGCAGTGTATCGTTGAAAATACCTTATAATATAACGTAATATGCAGTGTATCGTTGAAAATACCTTATGATATAACGTAATATGCAGTGTATCATTGAAAATAACTTATAATATAACGAAATATGCATTGTGTCATTGAAAAGACCTTATAATATAACGTAATATGCATTGTATCATTGAAAATGCCTTATAATATATCGGAATTTATAGTGTATCTTTGAAAATACCTTATAATATAACGTAATATGCAGTGTATCATTGAAAATACCTTATAATATAACGTGATATGCAATGTATCATTGAAAATAACTTATAATATAACGAAATAAGCAGTGTGTCATTGAAAAGACCTTATAATATAACGTAATATGCAGTGTATCATTGAAAACGCCTTATAATATAACGAAATATGCAGTGTGTCATTGAATATACCTTATATTATGTCGTAGTTTATCATTGAAAATACCTTATAGTATAACGCAATATGCAGTGTATCATTGAAAATACCTTATAATATTTCGTAATTTGTAGTGTATCATTGAAAATACCTTATAATATATCGTAGTTTATCATTGAAAATACCTTATAATGTATCGTAATATGCAGTGTATCATTGAAAATACCATATAATATAGCGTAATATGCAGTGTATCATTGAAAATACCTTATAATATATCGTAGTTTATCATTGAAAATGCCTTATAATGTAACGTAATATGGAGTGTTTCAATGAAAATACCTTATAATATAACGGAATATGCAGAGTATCATTGAAAATACCTTATAATATAACGGAATTTGTAGTGTATCATTGAAAATACCTTATAATATAACGAAATATGCAGTGTGTCATTGAACATACCTTATATTATGTCATAGTTTATCATTGAAAATACCTTATAGTATAACGTAATATGCAGTGTATCATTGAAAATACCTTATAATATAACGTAATATGCAGTATATCATTTAAAATACCTTATAATATAGCGTAATATGCAGTGTATCATTGAAAATACCTTATAATATATCGTAGTTTATCATTGAAAATGCCTTATAGTATAACGTAATATGCAGTGTATCATTGAAAATACCTTATAACATAACGTAAATTGCAGAGTATCATTGAAAATACCTTATAATATAACGTAATATGCAGTATATCATTTAAAATACCTTATAATATAGCGTAATATGCAGTGTATCATTGAAAATACCTTATAATATATCGTAGTTTATCATTGAAAATGCCTTATAGTATAACGTAATATGCAGTGTATCATTGAAAATACCTTATAACATAACGTAAATTGCAGAGTATCATTGAAAATACCTTATAATATAACGTAATATGCAGTGTATCATTGAAAACACCTTATAATATAACGAAATATGCAGTGTATCATTGAAAATACCTTATAATATATCGTAGTTTATCATTGAAAATACCTTATAATGTATCGTAATATGCAGTGTATCATTGAAAATACCATATAATATAGCGTAATATGCAGTGTATCATTGAAAATACCTTATATTATGTCGTAGTTTATCATTGAAAATACCTTATAATATAACGTGATATGCAATGTATCATTGAAAATAACTTATAATATAACCAAATAAGCAGTGTGTCATTGAAAAGACCTTATAATATAACGAAATATGCAGTGTGTCATTGAACATACCTTATATTATGTCGTAGTTTATCATTGAAAATACGTTATAGTATAACGTAATATGCAGTGTATCATTGAAAATAACTTATAATATAACGAAATAAGCAGTGTGTCATTGAAAAGACCTGAAAGAGATATTAATATAACGAAATATGCAGTGTATCATTGAAAATACCTTATAATATGTCGTAGTTTAACATTGAAAATACATAATAATATAACGTAATATGCAGTGTATCATTGAAAATAACTTATAATATAACGAAATATGCAGTGTATCACTGAAAATACCTTCTAATATATCGTAGTTTATCATTGAAAATACCTTATAATATAACGTAATATGCAGTGTATCATTGAAAACACCTTATAATATAACGAAATATGCAGTGTATCATTGAAAATACCTTATAATATATCGTAGTTTATCATTGAAAATACCTTATAATGTATCGTAATATGCAGTGTATCATTGAAAATACCATATAATATAGCGTAATATGCAGTGTATCATTGAAAATACCTTATAATATATCGTAGTTTATCATTGAAAATGCCTTATAATGTAACGTAATATGGAGTGTTTCAATGAAAATACCTTATAATATAACGGAATATGCAGTGTATCTTTGAAAATACCTTATAATATAACGTAATATGCAGTGTATCGTTGAAAATACCTTATGATATAACGTAATATGCAGTGTATCATTGAAAATAACTTATAATATAACGAAATATGCATTGTGTCATTGAAAAGACCTTATAATATAACGTAATATGCAGTGCATCATTGAAAATACCTTATAGTATAACGTAATATGCAGTGTATCATTGAAAATACCTTATAATATATCGTAGTTTATCATTGAAAATACCTTATAATATAACGTAATATGCAGTGTATCATTGAAAATACCTTATAATATAACGTGACATGCAAGGAATCATTGAAAATAACTTATAATATAACGAAATAAGCAGTGTGTCATTGAAAAGACCTTATAATATAACGTAATATGCAGTGTATCATTGAAAACACCTTATAATATAACGAAATATGCAGTGTATCATTGAAAATACCTTATAATATAACGTAATATGCAGTGTATCATTGAAAATACCTTATAATATAACGTAATATGCAGTATATCATTTAAAATACCTTATCATATAGCGTAATATGCAGTGTATCATTGAAAATACCTTATAATATATCGTAGTTTATCATTGAAAATGCCTTATAGTATAACGTAATATGCAGTGTATCATTGAAAATACCTTATAACATAACGTAAATTGCAGAGTATCATTGAAAATACCTTATGATATAACGTAATATGCAGTGTATCATTGAAAATACCTTATAGTATAACGTAATATGCAGTGTATCATTGAAAATACCTTATAATATATCGTAGTTTATCATTGAAAATACCTTATAATATAACGTGATATGCAATGTATCATTGAAAATAGCTTATAATATAACGTAATTTGTAGTGTATCTTTGAAAATACCTTATAATATAACGTAATATGCAGTGTATCGTTGAAAATACCTTATAATATAACGTAATATGCAGTGTATCGTTGAAAATACCTTATGATATAACGTAATATGCAGTGTATCATTGAAAATAACTTATAATATAACGAAATATGCATTGTGTCATTGAAAAGGCCTTATAATATAACGTAATATGCATTGTATCATTGAAAATGCCTTATAATATATCGGAATTTATAGTGTATCTTTGAAAATACCTTATAATATAACGTAATATGCAGTGTATCATTGAAAATACCTTATAATATAACGTGATATGCAATGTATCATTGAAAATAACTTATAATATAACCAAATAAGCAGTGTGTCATTGAAAAGACCTTATAATATAACGAAATATGCAGTGTGTCATTGTAAATAACTTATAATATAACGAAATAAGCAGTCTGTCATTGAAAAGACCTTGTAATATAACGTAATATGCAGTGTATCATTGAAAATACCTTATAATATAACGAAATATGCAGTGTATCATTGAAAATACCTTATAATATGTCGTAGTTTAACATTGAAAATACATAATAATATAACGTAATATGCAGTGTATCATTGAAAATAACTTATAATATAACGAAATATGCAGTGTATCACTGAAAATACCTTCTAATATATCGTAGTTTATCATTGAAAATACCTTATAATATAACATAATATGCAGTGTATCATTGAAAATGCCTTATAATTTCAATGCTTATAGTTTCAATGAAAATACCTTATAATATAACGGAATATGCAGAGTATCATTGAAAATACCTTATAATATAGCGTACTATGCAGTGTATCATTGAAAATACCTTATAATATAACGTAATATGCAGTGTATCATTGAAAACACCTTATAATATAACGAAATATGCAGTGTATCATTGAAAATACCTTATAATATATCGTAGTTTATCATTGAAAATACCTTATAATGTATCGTAATATGCAGTGTATCATTGAAAATACCATATAATATAGCGTAATATGCAGTGTATCATTGAAAATACCTTATAATATATCGTAGTTTATCATTGAAAATGCCTTATAATGTAACGTAATATGGAGTGTTTCAATGAAAATACCTTATAATATAACGGAATATGCAGTGTATCGTTGAAAATACCTTATAATATAACGTAATATGCAGTGTATCGTTGAAAATACCTTATGATATAACGTAATATGCAGTGTATCATTGAAAATAACTTATAATATAACGAAATATGCATTGTGTCATTGAACAGACCTTATAATATAACGTAATATGCATTGTATCATTGAAAATGCCTTATAATATATCGGAATTTATAGTGTATCTTTGAAAATACCTTATAATATAACGAAATAAGCAGTGTGTCATTGAAAAGACCTTATAATATAACGTAATATGCAGTGTATCATTGAAAACGCCTTATAATATAACGAAATATGCAGTGTGTCATTGAATATACCTTATATTATGTCGTAGCTTATCATTGAAAATACCTTATAGTATAACGCAATATGCAGTGTATCATTGAAAATACCTTATAATATTTCGTAATTTGTAGTGTATCATTGAAAATACCTTATAATATAGCGTAATATGCAGTGTATCATTGAAAATACCTTATAATATATCGTAGTTTATCATTGAAAATACATTATAATATAACGAAATATGCAGTGTATCATTGAAAATACCTTATATTATGTCGTAGTTTATCATTGAAAATACGTTATAGTATAACGTAATATGCAGTGTATCATTGAAAATAACTTATAATATAACGAAATAAGCAGTGTGTCATTGAAAAGACCTGAAAGAGATATTAATATAACGAAATATGCAGTGTATCATTGAAAATACCTTATAATATGTCGTAGTTTAACATTGAAAATACATAATAATATAACGTAATATGCAGTGTATCATTGAAAATAACTTATAATATAACGAAATATGCAGTGTATCACTGAAAATACCTTCTAATATATCGTAGTTTATCATTGAAAATACCTTATAATATAACGTAATATGCAGTGTATCATTGAAAATGCCTTATAATTTCAATGCTTATAGTTTCAATGAAAATACCTTATAATATAACGGAATATGCAGAGTATCATTGAAAATACCTTATAATATAGCGTACTATGCATTGTATCATTGAAAATACCTTATAATATAACGTAATATGCAGTGTATCATTGAAAACACCTTATAATATAACGCAATATGCAGTGTATCATTGAAAATACCTTATAATATTTCGTAATTTGTAGTGTATCATTGAAAATACCTTATAATATAGCGTAATATGCAGTGTATCATTGAAAATACCTTATAATATATCGTAGTTTATCATTGAAAATACATTATAATATAACGAAATATGCAGTGTATCATTGAAAATACCTTATATTATGTCGTAGTTTATCATTGAAAATACGTTATAGTATAACGTAATATGCAGTGTATCATTGAAAATAACTTATAATATAACGAAATAAGCAGTGTGTCATTGAAAAGACCTGAAAGAGATATTAATATAACGAAATATGCAGTGTATCATTGAAAATACCTTATAATATGTCGTAGTTTAACATTGAAAATACATAATAATATAACGTAATATGCAGTGTATCATTGAAAATAACTTATAATATAACGAAATATGCAGTGTATCACTGAAAATACCTTCTAATATATCGTAGTTTATCATTGAAAATACCTTATAATATAACGTAATATGCAGTGTATCATTGAAAATGCCTTATAATTTCAATGCTTATAGTTTCAATGAAAATACCTTATAATATAACGGAATATGCAGAGTATCATTGAAAATACCTTATAATATAGCGTACTATGCAGTGTATCATTGAAAATACCTTATAATATAACGTAATATGCAGTGTATCATTGAAAACACCTTATAATATAACGAAATATGCAGTGTATCATTGAAAATACCTTATAATATATCGTAGTTTATCATTGAAAATACCTTATAATGTAACGTAATATGGAGTGTTTCAATGAAAATACCTTATAATATAACGGAATATGCAGAGTATCATTGAAAATACCTTATAATATAACGGAATTTGTAGTGTATCATTGAAAATACCTTATAATATAACGAAATATGCAGTGTGTCATTGAACATACCTTATATTATGTCGTAGTTTATCATTGAAAATACCTTATAGTATAACGTAATATGCAGTGTATCATTGAAAATACCTTATAACATAACGTAAATTGCAGAGTATCATTGAAAATACCTTATGATATAACGTAATATGCAGTGTATCTTTGAAAATACCTTATAATATAACGTAATATGCAGTGTATCGTTGAAAATACCTTATAATATAACGTGACATGCAATGAATCATTGAAAATACCCAATAATATAACGTAATATGCAGTGTATCATTGAAAATACCTTATAATATAACGTAATATGCAGTGTATCATTGAAAATACCTTATAATATAACGTAATATGCAGTATATCATTTAAAATACCTTATAATATAGCGTAATATGCAGTGTATCATTGAAAATACCTTATAATATATCGTAGTTTATCATTGAAAATGCCTTATAGTATAACGTAATATGCAGTGTATCATTGAAAATACCTTATAACATAACGTAAATTGCAGAGTATCATTGAAAATACCTTATAATATAACGTAATATGCAGTGTATCATTGAAAACACCTTATAATACAACGAAATATGCAGTGTATCATTGAAAATACCTTATAATATATCGTAGTTTATCATTGAAAATACCTTATAATGTATCGTAATATGCAGTGTATCATTGAAAATACCATATAATATAGCGTAATATGCAGTGTATCATTGAAAATACCTTATATTATGTCGTAGTTTATCATTGAAAATACCTTATAGTATAACGTAATATGCAGTGTATCATTGAAAATACCTTATAACATAACGTAAATTGCAGAGTATCATTGAAAAAACCTTATGATATAACGTAATATGCAGTGTATCTTTGAAAATACCTTATAGTATAACGCAATATGCAGTGTATCATTGAAAATACCTTATAATATTTCGTAATTTGTAGTGTATCATTGAAAATACCTTATAATATAGCGTAATATGCAGTGTATCATTGAAAATACCTTATAATATATCGTAGTTTATCATTGAAAATACATTATAATATAACGAAATATGCAGTGTATCATTGAAAATACCTTATATTATGTCGTAGTTTATCATTGAAAATACGTTATAGTATAACGTAATATGCAGTGTATCATTGAAAATAACTTATAATATAACGAAATAAGCAGTGTGTCATTGAAAAGACCTGAAAGAGATATTAATATAACGAAATATGCAGTGTATCATTGAAAATACCTTATAATATGTCGTAGTTTAACATTGAAAATACATAATAATATAACGTAATATGCAGTGTATCATTGAAAATAACTTATAATATAACGAAATATGCAGTGTATCATTGAAAATACCTTCTAATATATCGTAGTTTATCATTGAAAATACCTTATAATATAACGTAATATGCAGTGTATCATTGAAAATGCCTTATAATTTCAATGCTTATAGTTTCAATGAAAATACCTTATAATATAACGGAATATGCAGAGTATCATTGAAAATACCTTATAATATAGCGTACTATGCAGTGTATCATTGAAAATACCTTATAATATAACGTAATATGCAGTGTATCATTGAAAACACCTTATAATATAACGAAATATGCAGTGTATCATTGAAAATACCTTATAATATATCGTAGTTTATCATTGAAAATACCTTATAATGTATCGTAATATGCAGTGTATCATTGAAAATACCTTATAATATAGCGTAATATGCAGTGTATCATTGAAAATACCTTATAATATATCGTAGTTTATCATTGAAAATGCCTTATAATGTAACGTAATATGGAGTGTTTCAATGAAAATACCTTATAATATAACGGAATATGCAGAGTATCATTGAAAATACCTTATAATATAACGGAATTTGTAGTGTATCATTGAAAATACCTTATAATATAACGAAATATGCAGTGTGTCATTGAACATACCTTATATTATGTCGTAGTTTATCATTGAAAATACCTTATAGTATAACGTAATATGCAGTGTATCATTGAAAATACCTTATAATATAACGTAATATGCAGTATATCATTTAAAATACCTTATAATATAGCGTAATATGCAGTGTATCATTGAAAATACCTTATAATATATCGTAGTTTATCATTGAAAATGCCTTATAGTATAACGTAATATGCAGTGTATCATTGAAAATACCTTATAACATAACGTAAATTGCAGAGTATCATTGAAAATACCTTATAATATAACGTAATATGCAGTGTATCATTGAAAACACCTTATAATACAACGAAATATGCAGTGTATCATTGAAAATACCTTATAATATATCGTAGTTTATCATTGAAAATACCTTATAATGTATCGTAATATGCAGTGTATCATTGAAAATACCATATAATATAGCGTAATATGCAGTGTATCATTGAACATACCTTATATTATGTCGTAGTTTATCATTGAAAATACCTTATAGTATAACGTAATATGCAGTGTATCATTGAAAATACCTTATAATATAACGTAATATGCAGTATATCATTTAAAATACCTTATAATATAGCGTAATATGCAGTGTATCATTGAAAATACCTTATAATATATCGTAGTTTATCATTGAAAATGCCTTATAGTATAACGTAATATGCAGTGTATCATTGAAAATACCTTATAACATAACGTAAATTGCAGAGTATCATTGAAAATACCTTATAATATAACGTAATATGCAGTGTATCATTGAAAATACCTTATAATATAACGAAATATGCAGTGTATCATTGAAAATACCTTATAATATATCGTAGTTTATCATTGAAAATACCTTATAATGTATCGTAATATGCAGTGTATCATTGAAAATACCATATAATATAGCGTAATATGCAGTGTATCATTGAAAATACCTTATATTATGTCGTAGTTTATCATTGAAAATACCTTATAATATAACGTGATATGCAATGTATCATTGAAAATAACTTATAATATAACCAAATAAGCAGTGTGTCATTGAAAAGACCTTATAATATAACGAAATATGCAGTGTGTCATTGAACATACCTTATATTATGTCGTAGTTTATCATTGAAAATACGTTATAGTATAACGTAATATGCAGTGTATCATTGAAAATAACTTATAATATAACGAAATAAGCAGTGTGTCATTGAAAAGACCTGAAAGAGATATTAATATAACGAAATATGCAGTGTATCATTGAAAATACCTTATAATATGTCGTAGTTTAACATTGAAAATACATAATAATATAACGTAATATGCAGTGTATCATTGAAAATAACTTATAATATAACGAAATATGCAGTGTATCACTGAAAATACCTTCTAATATATCGTAGTTTATCATTGAAAATACCTTATAATATAACGTAATATGCAGTGTATCATTGAAAACACCTTATAATATAACGAAATATGCAGTGTATCATTGAAAATACCTTATAATATATCGTAGTTTATCATTGAAAATACCTTATAATGTATCGTAATATGCAGTGTATCATTGAAAATACCATATAATATAGCGTAATATGCAGTGTATCATTGAAAATACCTTATAATATATCGTAGTTTATCATTGAAAATGCCTTATAATGTAACGTAATATGGAGTGTTTCAATGAAAATACCTTATAATATAACGGAATATGCAGTGTATCTTTGAAAATACCTTATAATATAACGTAATATGCAGTGTATCGTTGAAAATACCTTATGATATAACGTAATATGCAGTGTATCATTGAAAATAACTTATAATATAACGAAATATGCATTGTGTCATTGAAAAGACCTTATAATATAACGTAATATGCAGTGCATCATTGAAAATACCTTATAGTATAACGTAATATGCAGTGTATCATTGAAAATACCTTATAATATATCGTAGTTTATCATTGAAAATACCTTATAATATAACGTAATATGCAGTGTATCATTGAAAATACCTTATAATATAACGTGACATGCAAGGAATCATTGAAAATAACTTATAATATAACGAAATAAGCAGTGTGTCATTGAAAAGACCTTATAATATAACGTAATATGCAGTGTATCATTGAAAACACCTTATAATATAACGAAATATGCAGTGTATCATTGAAAATACCTTATAATATAACGTAATATGCAGTGTATCATTGAAAATACCTTATAATATAACGTAATATGCAGTATATCATTTAAAATACCTTATCATATAGCGTAATATGCAGTGTATCATTGAAAATACCTTATAATATATCGTAGTTTATCATTGAAAATGCCTTATAGTATAACGTAATATGCAGTGTATCATTGAAAATACCTTATAACATAACGTAAATTGCAGAGTATCATTGAAAATACCTTATGATATAACGTAATATGCAGTGTATCTTTGAAAATACCTTATAATATAACGTGATATGCAATGTATCATTGAAAATAACTTATAATATAACCAAATAAGCAGTGTGTCATTGAAAAGACCTTATAATATAACGAAATATGCAGTGTGTCATTGAACATACCTTATATTATGTCGTAGTTTATCATTGAAAATACGTTATAGTATAACGTAATATGCAGTGTATCATTGAAAATAACTTATAATATAACGTAATATGCAGTGTATCATTGAAAATACCTTATAGTATAACGTAATATGCAGTGTATCATTGAAAATACCTTATAATATATCGTAGTTTATCATTGAAAATACCTTATAATATAACGTAATATGCAGTGTATCATTGAAAATACCTTATAATATAACGTGACATGCAATGAATCATTGAAAATAACTTATAATATAACGAAATAAGCAGTGTGTCATTGAAAAGACCTTATAATATAACGTAATATGCAGTGTATCATTGAAAACACCTTATAATATAACGTAATATGCAGTATATCATTTAAAATACCTTATAATATAGCGTAATATGCAGTGTATCATTGAAAATACCTTATAATATATCGTAGTTTATCATTGAAAATGCCTTATAGTATAACGTAATATGCAGTGTATCATTGAAAATACCTTATAACATAACGTAAATAGCAGAGTATCATTGAAAATACCTTATGATATAACGTAATATGCAGTGTATCTTTGAAAATACCTTATAATATAACGTAATATGCAGTGTATCGTTGAAAATACCTTATGATATAACGTAATATGCAGTGTATCATTGAAAATAGCTTATAATATAACGTAATTTGTAGTGTATCTTTGAAAATACCTTATTATATAACGTAATATGCAGTGTTTCGTTGAAAATACCTTATAATATAACGTAATATGCAGTGTATCATTGAAAATACCTTATAATATTTCGTAATTTGTAGTGTATCATTGAAAATACCTTATAATATAACGAAATATGCAGTGTATCACTGCAAATACCTAATAATATAACGTAATATGCAGTGTATCATTGAAAATACCTTATAATATAACGTACATTGCAGCGTATCACTGAAAATAACTTCGAATATATCGTAGTTTATCATTGAAAATACCTTATAATATAACGTAATATACAGTGTATCATTGAAAATACCTTATAATATAACGTAATATGCAGTGTATCATTGAAAATACCTTATAATACATAGTAGTTTATCATTGAAAATACCTTATAACATAACGTAATATACAGTGTAACATTGAAAATACCTTATAATATAACGAAATATGCAGCGTATCACTGAAAATACCTTCTAATATATCGTAGTTTATCATTGAAAATACCTTATAATATAACGTAATATGCAGTGTATCATTGAAAATACCTTATAATATAGCGTACTATGCAGTGTATCATTGAAAATACCTTATAATATAACGTAATATGCAGTGTATCATTGAAAATACCTTATAATATAACGTAATATGCAGTATATCATTTAAAATACCTTATAATATAGCGTAACATGCAGTGTATCATTGAAAATACCTTATAATATATCGTAGTTTATCATTGAAAATGCCTTATAATGTAACGTAATATGGAGTGTTTCAATGAAAATACCTTATAATATAACGGAATATGCAGAGTATCATTGAAAATACCTTATAATATAACGTAATATGCAGTGTATCGTTGAAAATACCTTATAATATAACGTGACATGCAATGAATCATTGAAAATAACTTATAATATAACGAAATAAGCAGTGTGTCATTGAAAAGACCTTATAATATAACGTAATATGCAGTGTATCATTGAAAACACCTTATAATATAACGAAATATGCAGTGTATCATTGAAAATACCTTATAATATGTCGTAGTTTAACATTGAAAATACCCTATAATATAACGTAATATGCAGTGTATCATTGAAAATACCTTATAATATAACGTAATATGCAGTGTATCATTGAAAATACCTTATAATATAACGTAATATGCAGTATATCATTTAAAATACCTTATAATATAGCGTAATATGCAGTGTATCATTGAAAATACCTTATAATATATCGTAGTTTATCATTGAAAATGCCTTATAGTATAACGTAATATGCAGTGTATCATTGAAAATACCTTATAACATAACGTAAATTGCAGAGTATCATTGAAAATACCTTATAATATAACGTAATATGCAGTGTATCATTGAAAACACCTTATAATATAACGAAATATGCAGTGTATCATTGAAAATACCTTATAATATATCGTAGTTTATCATTGAAAATACCTTATAATGTATCGTAATATGCAGTGTATCATTGAAAATACCATATAATATAGCGTAATATGCAGTGTATCATTGAAAATACCTTATATTATGTCGTAGTTTATCATTGAAAATACCTTATAATATAACGTGATATGCAATGTATCATTGAAAATAACTTATAATATAACCAAATAAGCAGTGTGTCATTGAAAAGACCTTATAATATAACGTAATATGCAGTGTATCATTGAAAATACCTTATAATATATCGTAGTTTATCATTGAAAATACATTATAATATAACGGAATTTGTAGTGTATCATTGAAAATACCTTATAATATAACGAAATAAGCAGTGTGTCATTGAAAAGACCTTATAATATAACGTGATATGCAATGTAACATTGAAAATAGCTTATAATATAACGTAATTTGTAGTGTATCTTTGAAAATACCTTATTATATAACGTAATATGCAGTGTATCGTTGAAAATACCTTATAATATAACGTAATATGCAGTGTATCATTGAAAATACCTTATAATATTTCGTAATTTGTAGTGTATCATTGAAAATACCTTATAATATAACGAAATATGCAGTGTATCACTGAAAATACCTAATAATATAACGTAATATGCAGTGTATCATTGAAAATACCTTATAATATAACGTACATTGCAGCGTATCACTGAAAATAACTTCGAATATATCGTAGTTTATCATTGAAAATACCTTATAATATAACGTAATATACAGTGTATCATTGAAAATACCTTATAATATAACGTAATATGCAGTGTATCATTGAAAATACCTTCTTATATATCGTAGTTTATCATTGAAAATACCTTATAATATAACGTAATATACAGTGTACCATTGAAAATACCTTATAATATTACGAAATATGCAGCGTATCACTGAAAATACCTTCTAATATATCGTAGTTTATGATTGCAAATACCTTATAATATAACGTAATATGCAGTGTATCATTGAAAATACCTTATAATATAGCGTACTATGCAGTGTATCATTGAAAATACCTTATAATATAACGTAATATGAAGTGTATCATTGAAAATACCTTATAATATAACGTAATATGCAGTATATCATTTAAAATACCTTATAATATAGCGTAACATGCAGTGTATCATTGAAAATACCTTATAATATATCGTAGTTTATCATTGAAAATGCCTTATAATGTAACGTAATATGGAGTGTTTCAATGAAAATACCTTATAATATAACGGAATATGCAGAGTATCATTGAAAATACCTTATAATATAACGTAATATGCAGTGTATCATTGAAAATACATTATAATATAACGTAATATGTAGTGTATCATTGAAAATACCTTATAATATAACGGAATTTGTAGTGTATCATTGAAAATACCTTATAATATAACGAAATATGCAGTGTGTCATTGAACATACCTTATATTATATCGTAGTTTATCATTGAAAATACCTTATAGTATAACGTAATATGCAGTGTATCATTGAAAATAACTTATAATATAACGAAATATGCAGTGTGTCATTGAAAAGACCTTATAATATAACGTAATATTTAGTTTATCATTGAAAATACCTTATAACATAACGTAAATTGCAGAGTATCATTGAAAATACCTTATAATATAACGTAATATGCAGTGTATCATTGAAAATACCTTATAATATAACGTAATATGCAGTGTATCATTCAAATACCTTATAATATAACGTAATATGCAATGTATCATTGAAAATACCTTATAATATAACGTAATTTGCAGTGTATCAATGAAAATACCTTATAATATAACGTGATATGCAATGTATCATTGAAAATAGCTTATAATATAACGTAATATGCAGTGTATCCTTGAAAATACCTTATGATATAACGTAATATGCAGTCTATCATTGAAAATAACTTATAATATAACGAAATATGCATTGTGTCATTGAAAAGACCTTATAATATAACGTAATATGCAGTGTATCATTGAAAATACCTTATAATATAACGTAATATGCAGTGTATCCTTGAAAATACCTTATAATATAACGTAATATGCATTGTATCATTGAAAATGCCTTATAATATAACGTAATATGCAGCGTATCATTGGCAATACCATATAATATGACGTAATATGCAGTGTATCATAGAAAATACCTTATAATATAACGTAACATGCAGTGTATCATTGAAAATACCTTATAATATAACGTAATATGCAGCGTATCATTGGCAATACCATATAATATGACGTAATATGCAGTGTATCATAGAAAATACCTTATAATATAACGTAACATGCAGTGTATCATTGAAAATACCTTATAATATAACGTAATATGCAGTGTATCATTGAAAATACCTTATAATATAGCGTAATATGCAGTCTATCATTGAAAATAACTTATAATATAACGAAATATGCATTGTGTCATTGAAAAGACCTTATAATATAACGTAATATGCAGTGTATCATTGAAAATACCTTATAATATAACGTAATATGCAGTGTATCCTTGAAAATACCTTATAATATAACGTAATATGCATTGTATCATTGAAAATGCCTTATAATATAACGTAATTTGCAGTGTATCATTGGCAATACCATATAATATGACGTAATATGCAGTGTATCATAGAAAATACCTTATAATATAACGTAACATGCAGTGTATCATTGAAAATACCTTATAATATAACGTAATATGCAGTGTATCATTGAAAATACCTTATAATATAGCGTAATATGCAGTATATCATTGAAAATACCTTATAATATAACGTAATATGTAGTGTATCATTGAAAATGCCTTATAATGTAACGTAATATGGAGTGTTTCAATGAAAATACCTTATAATATAACGGAATATGCAGAGTATCATTGAAAATACCTTATAATATAACGTAATATGCAGTGTATCATTGAAAATACCTTATAATATAACGTAATATGCAGTGTATCCTTGAAAATACCTTATAATATAACGTAATATGCATTGTATCATTGAAAATGCCTTATAATATAACGTAATATGCAGTGTATCATTGGCAATACCATATAATATGACGTAATATGCAGTGTATCATAGAAAATACCTTATAATATAACGTAACATGCAGTGTATCATTGAAAAGACCTTATAATATAACGTAATATGCAGTGTATCATTGAAAACACCTTATAATATAACGAAATATGCAGTGTATCATTGAAAATACCTTATAATATGTCGTAGTTTAACATTGAAAATACCCAATAATATAACGTAATATGCAGTGTATCATTGAAAATACCTTATAATATAACGTAATATGCAGTGTATCATTGAAAATACCTTATAATATAACGTAATATGCAGTATATCATTTAAAATACCTTATAATATAGCGTAATATGCAGTGTATCATTGAAAATACCTTATAATATATCGTAGTTTATCATTGAAAATGCCTTATAGTATAACGTAATATGCAGTGTATCATTGAAAATACCTTATAACATAACGTAAATTGCAGAGTATCATTGAAAATACCTTATAATATAACGTAATATGCAGTGTATCATTGAAAACACCTTATAATATAACGAAATATGCTGTGTATCATTGAAAATACCTTATAATATATCGTAGTTTATCATTGAAAATACCTTATAATGTATCGTAATATGCAGTGTATCATTGAAAATACCATATAATATAGCGTAATATGCAGTGTATCATTGAAAATACCTTATATTATGTCGTAGTTTATCATTGAAAATACCTTATAATATAACGTGATATGCAATGTATCATTGAAAATAACTTATAATATAACCAAATAAGCAGTGTGTCATTGAAAAGACCTTATAATATAACGAAATATGGAGTGTGTCATTGAACATACCTTATATTATGTCGTAGTTTATCATTGAAAATACGTTATAGTATAACGTAATATGCAGTGTATCATTGAAAATAACTTATAATATAACGTAATATGCAGTGTATCATTGAAAATACCTTATAGTATAACGTAATATGCAGTGTATCATTGAAAATACCTTATAATATATCGTAGTTTATCATTGAAAATACCTTATAATATAACGTAATATGCAGTGTATCATTGAAAATACCTTATATTATGTCGTAGTTTATCATTGAAAATACCTTATAATATAACGTGATATGCAATGTATCATTGAAAATAACTTATAATATAACCAAATAAGCAGTGTGTCATTGAAAAGACCTTATAATATAACGAAATATGGAGTGTGTCATTGAACATACCTTATATTATGTCGTAGTTTATCATTGAAAATACGTTATAGTATAACGTAATATGCAGTGTATCATTGAAAATAACTTATAATATAACGTAATATGTAGTGTATCATTGAAAATACCTTATAATATAACGTACATTGCAGCGTATCACTGAAAATAACTTCGAATATATCGTAGTTTATCATTGAAAATACCTTATAATATAACGTAATATACAGTGTATCATTGAAAATACCTTATAATATAGCGTAATATGCAGTATATCATTGAAAATACCTTATAATATAGCGTAATATGCAGTGTATCATTGAAAATACCGTATAATATAACGAAATATGCAGTGTATCATTGAAAATACCTTATAGTATAACGTAATATGCAGTGTATCATTGAAAATACCTTATAATATATCGTAGTTTATCATTGAAAATACCTTATAATATAACGTAATATGCAGTGTATCATTGAAAATACCTTATAATATAACGTGACATGCAATGAGTCATTGAAAATAACTTATAATATAACGAAATAAGCAGTGTGTCATTGAAAAGACCTTATAATATAACGTAATATGCAGTGTATCATTGAAAACACCTTATAATATAACGTAATATGCAGTATATCATTTAAAATACCTTATAATATAGCGTAATATGCAGTGTATCATTGAAAATACCTTATAATATATCGTAGTTTATCATTGAAAATGCCTTATAGTATAACGTAATATGCAGTGTATCATTGAAAATACCTTATAACATAACGTAAATTGCAGAGTATCATTGAAAATACCTTATGATATAACGTAATATGCAGTGTATCTTTGAAAATACCTTATAATATAACGTCATATGCAGTGTATCGTTGAAAATACCTTATTATATAACGTAATATGCAGTGTTTCGTTGAAAATACCTTATAATATAACGTAATATGCAGTGTATCATTGAAAATACCTTATAATATTTCGTAATTTGTAGTGTATCATTGAAAATACCTTATAATATAACGAAATATGCAGTGTATCACTGAAAATACCTAATAATATAACGTAATATGCAGTGTATCATTGAAAATACCTTATAATATGACGTAATATGCAGTGTATCATAGAAAATACCTTATAATATAACGTAACATGCAGTGTATCATTGAAAATACCTTATAATATAACGTAATATGCAGTGTATCATTGAAAATACCTTATAATATAGCGTAATATGCAGTATATCATTGAAAATACCTTATAATATAACGTAATATGTAGTGTATCATTGAAAATGCCTTATAATGTAACGTAATATGGAGTGTTTCAATGAAAATACCTTATAATATAACGTAATATGCAGTGTATCATTGAAAATACCTTATAATATAACGTACATTGCAGCGTATCACTGAAAATAACTTCGAATATATCGTAGTTTATCATTGAAAATACCTTATAATATAACGTAATATACAGTGTATCATTGAAAATACCTTATAATATAGCGTAATATGCAGTATATCATTGAAAATACCTTATAATATAGCGTAATATGCAGTGTATCATTGAAAATACCGTATAATATAACGAAATATGCAGTGTATCATTGAAAATACCTTATAATATATCGTAGTTTATCATTGAAAATACCTTATAATATATCGTAATATGCAGTGTATCATTGAAAATACCATATAATATAACGTAATATGCAGTGTATCATTGAAAATACCTTATATTATAACGTAATATGCAGTGTATCATTGAAAATACCTTGTAATATAACGTAATATGCAGTGTATCATTGAAAATACCTAATAATATAACGTACATTGCAGCGTATCACTGAAAATACCTTCTAATATATCGTAGTTTATCATTGAAAATACCTTATAATATAACGTAATATACAGTGTATCATTGAAAATACCTTATAATATAACGTAATATGCAGTTTATCATTGAAAATACCTTATAATATATAGTAGTTTATCATTTAAAATATCTTATAACATAACGTAATATGCATTGTATCATTGAAAATACCTTATAATATAACGTAATTTGTAGTGTATCTTTGAAAATACCTTATAATATAACGTAATATGCAGTGTATAATTGAAAATAACTTATAATATAACGAAATAAGCAGTGTGTCATTGAAAAGACCTTGTAATATAACGTAATATGCAGTGTATCATTGAAAACACCTTATAATATAACGAAATATGCAGTGTATCATTGAAAATACCTTATAATATGTCGTAGTTTAACATTGAAAATACCTTATAATATAACGTAATATGCAGTGTATCATTGAAAATACCTTATAATACATAGTAGTTTATCATTGAAAATACCTTATAATATTTCGTAATTTGTAGTGTATCATTGAAAATACCTTATAATATATCGTAGTTTATCATTGAAAATACCTTATAATATAACGTAATATGCAGTGTATCATTGAAAATACCTTATAATATAACGTGACATGCAATGAGTCATTGAAAATAACTTATAATATAACGAAATAAGCAGTGTGTCATTGAAAAGACCTTATAATATAACGTAATATGCAGTGTATCATTGAAAACACCTTATAATATAACGTAATATGCAGTATATCATTTAAAATACCTTATAATATAGCGTAATATGCAGTGTATCATTGAAAATACCTTATAATATATCGTAGTTTATCATTGAAAATGCCTTATAGTATAACGTAATATGCAGTGTATCATTGAAAATACCTTATAACATAACGTAAATTGCAGAGTATCATTGAAAATACCTTATGATATAACGTAATATGCAGTGTATCTTTGAAAATACCTTATAATATAACGTCATATGCAGTGTATCGTTGAAAATACCTTATTATATAACGTAATATGCAGTGTTTCGTTGAAAATACCTTATAATATAACGTAATATGCAGTGTATCATTGAAAATACCTTATAATATTTCGTAATTTGTAGTGTATCATTGAAAATACCTTATAATATAACGAAATATGCAGTGTATCACTGAAAATACCTAATAATATAACGTAATATGCAGTGTATCATTGAAAATACCTTATAATATGACGTAATATGCAGTGTATCATAGAAAATACCTTATAATATAACTTAACATGCAGTGTATCATTGAAAATACCTTATAATATAACGTAATATGCAGTGTATCATTGAAAATACCTTATAATATAGCGTAATATGCAGTATATCATTGAAAATACCTTATAATATAACGTAATATGTAGTGTATCATTGAAAATGCCTTATAATGTAACGTAATATGGAGTGTTTCAATGAAAATACCTTATAATATAACGTAATATGCAGTGTATCATTGAAAATACCTTATAATATAACGTACATTGCAGCGTATCACTGAAAATAACTTCGAATATATCGTAGTTTATCATTGAAAATACCTTATAATATAACGTAATATACAGTGTATCATTGAAAATACCTTATAATATAGCGTAATATGCAGTATATCATTGAAAATACCTTATAATATAGCGTAATATGCAGTGTATCATTGAAAATACCTTATAATATAACGAAATATGCAGTGTATCATTGAAAATACCTTATAATATGTCGTAGTTTATCATTGAAAATACCTTATAATATATCGTAATATGCAGTGTATCATTGAAAATACCATATAATATAACGTAATATGCAGTGTATCATTGAAAATACCTTATATTATAACGTAATATGCAGTGTATCATTGAAAATACCTTGTAATATAACGTAATATGCAGTGTATCATTGAAAATACCTAATAATATAACGTACATTGCAGCGTATCACTGAAAATACCTTCTAATATATCGTAGTTTATCATTGAAAATACCTTATAATATAACGTAATATACAGTGTATCATTGAAAATACCTTATAATATAACGTAATATGCAGTTTATCATTGAAAATACCTTATAATATATAGTAGTTTATCATTTAAAATATCTTATAACATAACGTAATATACAGTGTAACATTGAAAATACCTTATAATATAACGTACTATGCAGCGTATCATTGAAAATACTTTATAATATATCGTAATATGCAGTGTATCATTGAAAATACCTTATAATATAACGTAATTTGTAGTGTATCTTTGAAAATACCTTATAATATAACGTAATATGCAGTGTATAATTGAAAATAACTTATAATATAACGAAATAAGCAGTGTGTCATTGAAAAGACCTTGTAATATAACGTAATATGCAGTGTATCATTGAAAACACCTTATAATATAACGAAATATGCAGTGTATCATTGAAAATACCTTATAATATGTCGTAGTTTAACATTGAAAATACCTTATAATATAACGTAATATGCAGTGTATCATTGAAAATACCTTATAATACATAGTAGTTTATCATTGAAAATACCTTATAATATTTCGTAATTTGTAGTGTATCATTGAAAATACCTTATAATATAACGAAATATGCAGTGTATCACTGAAAATACCTAATAATATAACGTAATATGCAGTATATCATTGAAAATACCTTATAATATAACGTACATTGCAGCGTATCACTGAAAATAACTTCGAATATATCGTAGTTTATCATTGAAAATGCCTTATAGTATAACGTAATATGCAGTGTATCATTGAAAATACCTTATAACATAACGTAAATTGCAGAGTATCATTGAAAATACCTTATAATATAACGTAATATGCAGTGTATCATTGAAAACACCTTATAATATAACGAAATATGCTGTGTATCATTGAAAATACCTTATAATATATCGTAGTTTATCATTGAAAATACCTTATAATGTATCGTAATATGCAGTGTATCATTGAAAATACCATATAATATAGCGTAATATGCAGTGTATCATTGAAAATACCTTATATTATGTCGTAGTTTATCATTGAAAATACCTTATAATATAACGTGATATGCAATGTATCATTGAAAATAACTTATAATATAACCAAATAAGCAGTGTGTCATTGAAAAGACCTTATAATATAACGAAATATGCAGTGTGTCATTGAACATACCTTATATTATGTCGTAGTTTATCATTGAAAATACGTTATAGTATAACGTAATATGCAGTGTATCATTGAAAATAACTTATAATATAACGTAATATGCAGTGTATCATTGAAAATACCTTATAGTATAACGTAATATGCAGTGTATCATTGAAAATACCTTATAATATATCGTAGTTTATCATTGAAAATACCTTATAATATAACGTAATATGCAGTGTATCATTGAAAATACCTTATAATATAACGTGACATGCAATGAATCATTGAAAATAACTTATAATATAACGAAATAAGCAGTGTGTCATTGAAAAGACCTTATAATATAACGTAATATGCAGTGTATCATTGAAAACACCTTATAATATAACGTAATATGCAGTATATCATTTAAAATACCTTATAATATAGCGTAATATGCAGTGTATCATTGAAAATACCTTATAATATATCGTAGTTTATCATTGAAAATGCCTTATAGTATAACGTAATATGCAGTGTATCATTGAAAATACCTTATAACATGACGTAAATTGCAGAGTATCATTGAAAATACCTTATGATATAACGTAATATGCAGTGTATCTTTGAAAATACCTTATAATATATCGTAATATGCAGTGTATCGTTGAAAATACCTTATTATATAACGTAATATGCAGTGTATCATTGAAAATACCTTATAATATAACGAAATATGCAGTGTATCACTGAAAATACCTAATAATATAACGTAATATGCAGTGTATCATTGAAAATACCTTATAATATAACGTACATTGCAGCGTATCACTGAAAATAACTTCGAATATATCGTAGTTTATCATTGAAAATACCTTATAATATAACGTAATATACAGTGTATCATTGAAAATACCTTATAATATAACGTAATATGCAGTGTATCATTGAAAATACCTTATAATACATAGTAGTTTATCATTGAAAATACCTTATAATATTTCGTAATTTGTAGTGTATCATTGAAAATACCTTATAATATAACGAAATATGCAGTGTATCACTGAAAATACCTAATAATATAACGTAATATGCAGTGTATCATTGAAAATACCTTATAATATAACGTACATTGCAGCGTATCACTGAAAATAACTTCGAATATATCGTAGTTTATCATTGAAAATACCTTATAATATAACGTAATATACAGTGTATCATTGAAAATACCTTATAATATAACGTAATATGCTGTGTATCATTGAAAATACCTTCTAATATATCGTAGTTTATCATTGAAAATACCTTATAATATAACGTAATATACAGTGTACCATTGAAAATACCTTATAATATAACGAAATATGCAGCGTATCACTGAAAATACCTTCTAATATATCGTAGTTTATCATTGAAAATACCTTATAATATAACGTAATATGCAGTGTATCATTGAAAATACCTTATAATATAGCGTACTATGCAGTGTATCATTGAAAATACCTTATAATATAACGTAATATGCAGTGTATCATTGAAAATACCTTATAATATAACGTAATATGCAGTATATCATTTAAAATACCTTATAATATAGCGTAACATGCAGTGTATCATTGAAAATACCTTATAATATATCGTAGTTTATCATTGAAAATGCCTTATAATGTAACGTAATATGGAGTGTTTCAATGAAAATACCTTATAATATAACGGAATATGCAGAGTATCATTGAAAATACCTTATAATATAACGTAATATGCAGTGTATCATTGAAAATACATTATAATATAACGTAATATGTAGTGTATCATTGAAAATACCTTATAATATAACGGAATTTGTAGTGTATCATTGAAAATACCTTATAGTATAACGTAATATGCAGTGTATCATTGAAAATACCTTATAACATAACGTAAATTGCAGAGTATCATTGAAAATACCTTATAATATAACGTAATATGCAGTGTATCATTGAAAATACCTTATAATATAACGTAATATGCAGTGTATCATTCAAATACCTTATAATATAACGTAATATGCAATGTATCATTGAAAATACCTTATAATATAACGTAATTTGCAGTGTATCAATGAAAATACCTTATAATATAACGTGATATGCAATGTATCATTGAAAATAGCTTATAATATAACGTAATATGCAGTGTATCCTTGAAAATACCTTATGATATAACGTAATATGCAGTCTATCATTGAAAATAACTTATAATATAACGAAATATGCATTGTGTCATTGAAAAGACCTTATAATATAACGTAATATGCAGTGTATCATTGAAAATACCTTATAATATAACGTAATATGCAGTGTATCCTTGAAAATACCTTATAATATAACGTAATATGCATTGTATCATTGAAAATACCTTATAATATAGCGTAATATGCAGTATATCATTGAAAATACCTTATAATATAACGTAATATGCAGTGTATCATTGAAAATGCCTTATAATGTAACGTAATATGGAGTGTTTCAATGAAAATACCTTATAATATAACGGAATATGCAGAGTATCATTGAAAATACCTTATAATATAACGTAATATGCAGTGTATCATTGAAAATACCTTATAACATAACGTAATATGCAGTGTATCATAGAAAATACCTTATAATATAACGTAATATGCAGTGTATCATTCAAATACCTTATAATATAACGTAATATGCAATGTATCATTGAAAATACCTTATAATATAACGTAATTTGCAGTGTATCAATGAAAATACCTTATAATATAACGTGCTATGCAATGTATCATTGAAAATAGCTTATAATATAACGTAATATGCAGTGTATCCTTGAAAATACCTTATGATATAACGTAATATGCATTGTATCATTGAAAATGCCTTACAATATATCGGAATTTATAGTGTATCTTTGAAAATACCTTATAATATAACGTAATATGCAGTGTATCGTTGAAAATACCTTATAATATAACGTAATATGCAGTGTATCATTGAAAATACCTTATAATATTTCGTAATTTGTAGTGTATCATTGAAAATACCTTATAATATAGCGTAATATGCAGTGTATCATTGAAAATACCTTACAATATATCGTAATATGCAGTGTATCATTGAAAATACCTTATAATATAACGTGATATGCAATGTATCATTGAAAATACCTTATAATATACCGTAATATGCATTGTATCATTGAAAATACCTTATAATATAACATAATATGCAGTGTATCATTGAAAATACCTAATAATATAACGTAATATACAGTGTATCATTGAAAATACCTTATAATATAACGAAATATGCAGTGTGTCATTGAACATACCTTATATTATGTCGTAGTTTATCATTGAAAATACCTTATGATATAACGTAATATGCAGTGTATCATTGAAAATACCATATAATATAGCGTAATATGCAGTGTATCATTGAAAATACCTTATATTATGTCGTAGTTTATCATTGAAAATACCTTATAGTATAACGTAATATGCAGTGTATCATTGAAAATACCTTATAACATAACGTAAATTGCAGAGTATCATTGAAAAAACCTTATGATATAACGTAATATGCAGTGTATCTTTGAAAATACCATATAATATAGCGTAATATGCAGTGTATCATTGAAAATACCTTATAATATATCGTAGTTTATCATTGAAAATGCCTTATAATGTAACGTAATATGGAGTGTTTCAATGAAAATACCTTATAATATAACGGAATATGCAGAGTATCATTGAAAATACCTTATAATATAACGGAATTTGTAGTGTATCATTGAAAATACCTTATAATATAACGTAATATGCAGTGTATCGTTGAAAATACCTTATAACATAACGTAAATTGCAGAGTATCATTGAAAATACCTTATGATATAACGTAATATGCAGTGTATCGTTGAAAATACCTTATAATATAACGTGACATGCAATGAATCATTGAAAATAACTTATAATATAACGAAATAAGCAGTGTGTCATTGAAAAGACCTTATAATATAACGTAATATGCAGTGTATCATTGAAAACACCTTATAATATAACGAAATATGCAGTGTATCATTGAAAATACCTTATAATATGTCGTAGTTTAACATTGAAAATACCCAATAATATAACGTAATATGCAGTGTATCATTGAAAATACCTTATAATATAACGTAATATGCAGTGTATCATTGAAAATACCTTATAATATAACGTAATATGCAGTATATCATTTAAAATACCTTATAATATAGCGTAATATGCAGTGTATCATTGAAAATACCTTATAATATATCGTAGTTTATCATTGAAAATGCCTTATAGTATAACGTAATATGCAGTGTATCATTGAAAATACCTTATAACATAACGTAAATTGCAGAGTATCATTGAAAATACCTTATAATATAACGTAATATGCAGTGTATCATTGAAAATACCTTATAATATAACGAAATATGCAGTGTATCATTGAAAATACCTTATAATATATCGTAGTTTATCATTGAAAATACCTTATAATGTATCGTAATATGCAGTGTATCATTGAAAATACCATATAATATAGCGTAATATGCAGTGTATCATTGAAAATACCTTATATTATGTCGTAGTTTATCATTGAAAATACCTTATAATATAACGTGATATGCAATGTATCATTGAAAATAACTTATAATATAACCAAATAAGCAGTGTGTCATTGAAAAGACCTTATAATATAACGTAATATGCAGTGTATCATTGAAAATACCTTATAATATATCGTAGTTTATCATTGAAAATACATTATAATATAACGGAATTTGTAGTGTATCATTGAAAATACCTTATAATATAACGAAATAAGCAGTGTGTCATTGAAAAGACCTTATAATATAACGTGATATGCAATGTAACATTGAAAATAGCTTATAATATAACGTAATTTGTAGTGTATCTTTGAAAATACCTTATTATATAACGTAATATGCAGTGTATCGTTGAAAATACCTTATAATATAACGTAATATGCAGTGTATCATTGAAAATACCTTATAATATTTCGTAATTTGTAGTGTATCATTGAAAATACCTTATAATATAACGAAATATGCAGTGTATCACTGAAAATACCTAATAATATAACGTAATATGCAGTGTATCATTGAAAATACCTTATAATATAACGTACATTGCAGCGTATCACTGAAAATAACTTCGAATATATCGTAGTTTATCATTGAAAATACCTTATAATATAACGTAATATACAGTGTATCATTGAAAATACCTTATAATATAACGTAATATGCAGTGTATCATTGAAAATACCTTCTTATATATCGTAGTTTATCATTGAAAATACATTATAATATAACGTAATATACAGTGTACCATTGAAAATACCTTATAATATAACGAAATATGCAGCGTATCACTGAAAATACCTTCTAATATATCGTAGTTTATGATTGCAAATACCTTATAATATAACGTAATATGCAGTGTATCATTGAAAATACCTTATAATATAGCGTACTATGCAGTGTATCATTGAAAATACCTTATAATATAACGTAATATGAAGTGTATCATTGAAAATACCTTATAATATAACGTAATATGCAGTATATCATTTAAAATACCTTATAATATAGCGTAACATGCAGTGTATCATTGAAAATACCTTATAATATATCGTAGTTTATCATTGAAAATGCCTTATAATGTAACGTAATATGGAGTGTTTCAATGAAAATACCTTATAATATAACGGAATATGCAGAGTATCATTGAAAATACCTTATAATATAACGTAATATGCAGTGTATCATTGAAAATACATTATAATATAACGTAATATGTAGTGTATCATTGAAAATACCTTATAATATAACGGAATTTGTAGTGTATCATTGAAAATACCTTATAATATAACGAAATATGCAGTGTGTCATTGAACATACCTTATATTATATCGTAGTTTATCATTGAAAATACCTTATAGTATAACGTAATATGCAGTGTATCATTGAAAATAACTTATAATATAACGAAATATGCAGTGTGTCATTGAAAAGACCTTATAATATAACGTAATATTTAGTTTATCATTGAAAATACCTTATAACATAACGTAAATTGCAGAGTATCATTGAAAATACCTTATAATATAACGTAATATGCAGTGTATCATTGAAAATACCTTATAATATAACGTAATATGCAGTGTATCATTCAAATACCTTATAATATAACGTAATATGCAATGTATCATTGAAAATACCTTATAATATAACGTAATTTGCAGTGTATCAATGAAAATACCTTATAATATAACGTGATATGCAATGTATCATTGAAAATAGCTTATAATATAACGTAATATGCAGTGTATCCTTGAAAATACCTTATGATATAACGTAATATGCAGTCTATCATTGAAAATAACTTATAATATAACGAAATATGCATTGTGTCATTGAAAAGACCTTATAATATAACGTAATATGCAGTGTATCATTGAAAATACCTTATAATATAACGTAATATGCAGTGTATCCTTGAAAATACCTTATAATATAACGTAATATGCATTGTATCATTGAAAATGCCTTATAATATAACGTAATATGCAGTGTATCATTGGCAATACCATATAATATGACGTAATATGCAGTGTATCATAGAAAATACCTTATAATATAACTTAACATGCAGTGTATCATTGAAAATACCTTATAATATAACGTAATATGCAGTGTATCATTGAAAATACCTTATAATATAGCGTAATATGCAGTATATCATTGAAAATACCTTATAATATAACGTAATATGTAGTGTATCATTGAAAATGCCTTATAATGTAACGTAATATGGAGTGTTTCAATGAAAATACCTTATAATATAACGGAATATGCAGAGTATCATTGAAAATACCTTATAATATAACGTAATATGCAGTGTATCATTGAAAATACCTTATAATATAACGTAATATGCAGTGTATCATAGAAAATACCTTATAATATAACGTAATATGCAGTGTATCATTCAAATACCTTATAATATAACGTAATATGCAATGTATCATTGAAAATACCTTATAATATAACGTAATTTGCAGTGTATCAATGAAAATACCTTATAATATAACGTGATATGCAATGTATCATTGAAAATAGCTTATAATATAACGTAATATGCAATGTATCATTGAAAATACCTTATAATATAGCGTAATATGCAGTATATCATTGAAAATACCTTATAATATAACGTAATATGCAGTGTATCATTGAAAATACCTTATAATATAGCGTAATATGCAGTATATCATTGAAAATACCTTATAATATAACGTAATATGTAGTGTATCATTGAAAATGCCTTATAATGTAACGTAATATGGAGTGTTTCAATGAAAATACCTTATAATATAACGGAATATGCAGAGTATCATTGAAAATACCTTATAATATAACGTAATATGCAGTGTATCATTGAAAATACCTTATAATATAACGTAATATGCAGTGTATCATAGAAAATACCTTATAATATAACGTAATATGCAGTGTATCATTCAAATACCTTATAATATAACGTAATATGCAATGTATCATTGAAAATACCTTATAATATAACGTAATTTGCAGTGTATCAATGAAAATACCTTATAATATAACGTGATATGCAATGTATCATTGAAAATAGCTTATAATATAACGTAATATGCAATGTATCATTGAAAATAGCTTATAATATAACGTAATATGCAGTATATCATTGAAAATACCTTATAATATAACGTAATATGCAGTGTATCATTGAAAATACCTTATAATATTTCGTAATTTGTAGTGTATCATTGAAAATACCTTATAATATAGCGTAATATGCAGTGTATCATTGAAAATACCTTATAATATCACGTAATATGCAGTGTATCCTTGAAAATACCTTATAATATAACGTAATATGCATTGTATCATTGAAAATGCCTTACAATATATCGGAATTTATAGTGTATCTTTGAAAATACCTTATAATATAACGTAATATGCAGTGTATCATTGAAAATACCTTATAATATAACGTAATATGCAGTGTATCATAGAAAATACCTTATAATATAACGTAATATGCAGTGTATCATTCAAATACCTTATAATATAACGTAATATGCAATGTATCATTGAAAATACCTTATAATATAACGTAACATGCAGTGTATCATTGAAAATACCTTATAATATAACGTAATATGCAGTGTATCATTGAAAATACCTTATAATATAGCGTAATATGCAGTATATCATTGAAAATACCTTATAATATAACGTAATATGTAGTGTATCATTGAAAATGCCTTATAATGTAACGTAATATGGAGTGTTTCAATGAAAATACCTTATAATATAACGGAATATGCAGAGTATCATTGAAAATACCTTATAATATAACGTAATATGCAGTGTATCATTGAAAATACCTTATAATATAACGTAATATGCAGTGTATCATAGAAAATACCTTATAATATAACGTAATATGCAGTGTATCATTCAAATACCTTATAATATAACGTAATATGCAATGTATCATTGAAAATACCTTATAATATAACGTAATTTGCAGTGTATCAATGAAAATACCTTATAATATAACGTGATATGCAATGTATCATTGAAAATAGCTTATAATATAACGTAATATGCAATGTATCATTGAAAATACCTTATAATATAACGTAATATGCAGTATATCATTGAAAATACCTTATAATATAACGTAATATGCAGTGTATCATTGAAAATACCTTATAATATTTCGTAATTTGTAGTGTATCATTGAAAATACCTTATAATATAGCGTAATATGCAGTGTATCATTGAAAATACCTTATAATATCACGTAATATGCAGTGTATCCTTGAAAATACCTTATAATATAACGTAATATGCATTGTATCATTGAAAATGCCTTACAATATATCGGAATTTATAGTGTATCTTTGAAAATACCTTATAATATAACGTAATATGCAGTGTATCATTGAAAATACCTTATAATATAACGTAATATGCAGTGTATCATAGAAAATACCTTATAATATAACGTAATATGCAGTGTATCATTCAAATACCTTATAATATAACGTAATATGCAATGTATCATTGAAAATACCTTATAATATAACGTAATTTGCAGTGTATCAATGAAAATACCTTATAATATAACGTGATATGCAATGTATCATTGAAAATAGCTTATAATATAACGTAATATGCAGTGTATCATTCAAATACCTTATAATATAACGTAATATGCAATGTATCATTGAAAATACCTTATAATATAACGTAATTTGCAGTGTATCAATGAAAATACCTTATAATATAACGTGATATGCAATGTATCATTGAAAATAGCTTATAATATAACGTAATATGCAGTGTATCCTTGAAAATACCTTATGATATAACGTAATATGCATTGTGTCATTGAAAAGACCTTATAATATAACGTAATATGCAGTGTATCATTGAAAATACCTTATAATATCACGTAATATGCAGTGTATCCTTGAAAATACCTTATAATATAACGTAATATGCATTGTATCATTGAAAATGCCTTACAATATATCGGAATTTATAGTGTATCTTTGAAAATACCTTATAATATAACGTAATATGCAGTGTATCATTGAAAATACCTTATAATATAACGAAATATGCAGTGTGTCATTGAACATACCTTATATTATGTCGTAGTTTATCATTGAAAATACCTTATAGTATAACGTAATATGCAGTGTATCATTGAAAATACCTTATAACATAACGTAAATTGCAGAGTATCATTGAAAATACCTTATGATATAACGTAATATGCAGTGTATCATTGAAAATACCTTATGATATAACGTAATATGCAGTGTATCGTTGAAAATACCTTATGATATAACGTAATATGCAGTGTATCATTGAAAATAACATATAATATAACGAAATATGCATTGTGTCATTGAAAAGACCTTATATTATAACGTAATATGCAGTGTATCATTGAAAATACCTTATAATATAACGAAATATGCAGTGTATCATTGAAAATACCTTATAATATGTCGTAGTTTATCATTGAAAATACCTTATAATGTATCGTAATATGCATAGTATGAATGAAAATACCTTATAGTTTAACGTAATATGCAGTGTATCATTGAAAATACCTTATAATATATCGTAGTTTATCATTGAAAATACCTTATAATATAACGTAATATGCAGTGTATCATTGAAAATACCTTATAATATAACGTGATATGCAGCGTATCACTGAAAATACCTTCTAATATATCGTAGTTTATCATTGAAAATACCTTATAATATAACGTAATATACAGTGTATCATTGAAAATACCTTGTAATATCACGTAATATGCAGTGTATCCTTGAAAATACCTTATAATATAACGTAATATGCATTGTATCATTGAAAATGCCTTATAATATATCGGAATTTATAGTGTATCTTTGAAAATACCTTATAATATAACGTAATATGCAGTGTATCGTTGAAAATACCTTATAATATAACGTAATATGCAGTGTAACATTGAAAATACCTTATAATATATCGTAGTTTATCATTGAAAATACATTATAATATAACGGAATTTGTAGTGTATCATTGAAAATACCTTATAATATAACGAAATATGCAGTGTGTCATTGAACATACCTTATATTATGTCGTAGTTTATCATTGAAAATACCTTATAGTATAACGTAATATGCAGTGTATCATTGAAAATACCTTATAATATAACGTAATATGCAGTGTATCATTGAAAATACCTTTAAATATAACGTAATATGTATTGTATCATTGAAAATACCTTATAATATAACGTAATTTGCAGTGTATCAATGAAAATACCTTATAATATAACGTGATATGCAATGTATCATTGAAAATAGCTTATAATATAACGTAATTTGTAGTTTATCTTTGAAAATACCTTATAATATAACGTAATATGCAGTGTATCGTTGAAAATACCTTATAATATAACGTAATATGCAGTGTATCGTTGAAAATACCTTATGATATAACGTAATATGCAGTGTATCATTGAAAATAACTTATAATATAACGAAATATGCATTGTGTCATTGAAAAGACCTTATAATATAACGTAATATGCAGTGTATCATTGAAAATACCTTATAATATAACGTAATATGCAGTGTATCGTTGAAAATACCTTATAGTATCACGTAATATGCAGTGTATCGTTGAAAATACCTTATAATATATCGTAGTTTATCATTGAAAATACCTTATAATATAACGTAATATGCAGTGTATCATTGAAAATATCTTATAATATATCATAATATGCAGTTTATCTTTGAAAATACCTTATGATATAACGAAATATGCCGTGTATCATTGAAAATACCTTATAATATGTCGTAGTTTATCATTGAAAATACCTTATAAAGTATCGTAATATGCATAGTATGAATGAAAATACCTTATAGTATAACGTAATATGCAGTGTATCATTGAAAATACCTTATAACATAACGTAAATTGCAGAGTATCATTGAAAATACCTTATGATATAACGTAATATGCAGTGTATCATTGAAAATACCTTATGATATAACAGAATTTGTAGTGTATCATTGAAAATACCTTATAATATAACGAAATATGCAGTGTGTCATTGAACATACCTTATATTATGTCGTAGTTTATCATTGAAAATACCTTATAGTATAACGTAATATGCAGTGTATCATTGAAAATACCTTATAACATAACGTAAATTGCAGAGTATCATTGAAAATACCTTATGATATAACGTAATATGCAGTGTATCATTGAAAATACCTTATGATATAACGTAATATGCAGTGTATCATTGAAAATACCTTTAAATATAACGTAATATGTATTGTATCATTGAAAATACCTTATAATATAGCGTAATATGCAGTGTATCATTGAAAATACCTTATAATATAACGTAATATGCAGTGTATCGTTGAAAATACCTTATGATATAACGTAATATGCAGTGTATCGTTGAAAATACCTTATGATATAACGTAATATGCAGTGTATCATTGAAAATAACATATAATATAACGAAATATGCATTGTGTCATTGAAAAGACCTTATAATGTAACGTAATATGCAGTGTATCATTGAAAATACCTTATAATATAACGAAATATGCCGTGTATCATTGAAAATACCTTATAATATGTCGTAGTTTATCATTGAAAATACCTTATAAAGTATCGTAATATGCATAGTATGAATGAAAATACCTTATAGTATAACGTAATATGCAGTGTATCATTGAAAATACCTTATAACATAACGTAAATTGCAGAGTATCATTGAAAATACCTTATGATATAACGTAATATGCAGTGTATCATTGAAAATACCTTATGATATAACGTAATATGCAGTGTATCGTTGAAAATACCTTATGATATAACGTAATATGCAGTGTATCATTGAAAATACCTTATAATATAACGGAATTTGTAGTGTATCATTGAAAATACCTTATAATATAACGAAATATGCAGTGTGTCATTGAACATACCTTATATTATGTCGTAGTTTATCATTGAAAATACCTTATAGTATAACGTAATATGCAGTGTATCATTGAAAATACCTTATAACATAACGTAAATTGCAGAGTATCATTGAAAATACCTTATGATATAACGTAATATGCAGTGTATCATTGAAAATACCTTATGATATAACGTAATATGCAGTGTATCATTGAAAATACCTTATGATATAACGTAATATGCAGTGTATCATTGAAAATACCTTATGATATAACGTAATATGCAGTGTATCATTGAAAATAACATATAATATAACGAAATATGCATTGTGTCATTGAAAAGACCTTATAATATAACGTAATATGCAGTGTATCATTGAAAATACCTTATAATATAACGAAATATGCCGTGTATCATTGAAAATACCTTATAATATGTCGTAGTTTATCATTGAAAATACCTTATAAAGTATCGTAATATGCATAGTATGAATGAAAATACCTTATAGTATCACGTAATATGCAGAGTATCGTTGAAAATACCTTATAATATATCGTAGTTTATCATTGAAAATACCTTATAATATAACGTAATATGCAGTGTATCATTGAAAATATCTTATAATATATCATAATATGCAGTTTATCTTTGAAAATACCTTATGATATAACGTGATATGCAATGTATCATTGAAAATTACTTATAATATATCGAAATAAGCAGTGTGTCATTGAAAAGACCTTATAATATAACGTAATATGCAGTGTATCATTGAAAATACCTTATGATGTAACGTAATATGCAGTGTATCATTGAAAATAACTTATAATATAACGGAATATGCAGAGTATCATAGAAAATACCTTATAATATAACGTAATATGCAGTGTATCATTGAAAATACCTTACAATATATCGTAATATGCAGTGTATCATTGAAAATACCTTATAATATAACGTGATATGCAATGTATCATTGAAAATACCTTATAATATACCGTAATATGCATTGTATCATTGAAAATACCTTATAATATAACATAATATGCAGTGTATCATTGAAAATACCTAATAATATAACGTAATATACAGTGTATCATTGAAAATACCTTATAATATAACGAAATATGCAGTGTGTCATTGAACATACCTTATATTATGTCGTAGTTTATCATTGAAAATACCTTATGATATTTACGTAATATGCAGTGTATCATTGAAAATATCTTATAATATAACGAAATATGCAGTGTGTCATTGAAAATGCCTCATATTATATCGGAATTTATAGTGTATCTTTGAAAATACCTTATAATATAACGTAATATGCAGTGTATCGTTGAAAATACCTTATGATATAACGTAATATGCAGTGTATCATTGAAAATAACATATAATATAACGTAATATGCAGTGTATCATTGAAAATACCTTATAATATAACGAAATATGCCGTGTATCATTGAAAATACCTTATAATATGTCGTAGTTTATCATTGAAAATACCTTATAATGTATCGTAATATGCATAGTATGAATGAAAATACCTTATAGTATAACGTAATATGCAGTGTATCATTGAAAATACCTTATAACATAACGTAAATTGCAGAGTATCATTGAAAATACCTTATGATATAACGTAATATGCAGTGTATCATTGAAAATACCTTATGATATAACGTAATATGCAGTGTATCGTTGAAAATACCTTATGATATAACGTAATATGCAGTGTATCATTGAAAATACCTTATAATATAACGGAATTTGTAGTGTATCATTGAAAATACCTTATAATATAACGAAATATGCAGTGTGTCATTGAACATACCTTATATTATGTCGTAGTTTATCATTGAAAATACCTTATAGTATAACGTAATATGCAGTGTATCATTGAAAATACCTTATAACATAACGTAAATTGCAGAGTATCATTGAAAATACCTTATGATATAACGTAATATGCAGTGTATCATTGAAAATACCTTATGATATAACGTAATATGCAGTGTATCATTGAAAATACCTTATGATATAACGTAATATGCAGTGTATCGTTGAAAATACCTTATGATATAACGTAATATGCAGTGTATCATTGAAAATAACATATAATATAACGAAATATGCATTGTGTCATTGAAAAGACCTTATAATATAACGTAATATGCAGTGTATCATTGAAAATACCTTATAATATAACGAAATATGCCGTGTATCATTGAAAATACCTTATGATATAACGTAATATGCAGTGTATCATTGAAAATACCTTATAACATAACGTAAATTGCAGAGTATCATTGAAAATACCTTATGATATAACGTAATATGCAGTGTATCATTGAAAATACCTTATGATATAACGTAATATGCAGTGTATCATTGAAAATACCTTATGATATAACGTAATATGCAGTGTATCGTTGAAAATACCTTATGATATAACGTAATATGCAGTGTATCATTGAAAATAACATATCATATAACGAAATATGCATTGTGTCATTGAAAAGACCTTATAATATAACGTAATATGCAGTGTATCATTGAAAATACCTTATAATATAACGAAATATGCCGTGTATCATTGAAAATACCTTATAATATGTCGTAGTTTATCATTGAAAATACCTTATAAAGTATCGTAATATGCATAGTATGAATGAAAATAGCTTATAGTATCACGTAATATGCAGAGTATCGTTGAAAATACCTTATAATATATCGTAGTTTATCATTGAAAATACCTTATAATATAACGTAATATGCAGTGTATCATTGAAAATATCTTATAATATATCATAATATGCAGTTTTATCTTTGAAAATACCTTATGATATAACGTGATATGCAATGTATCATTGAAAATTACTTATAATATATCGAAATAAGCAGTGTGTCATTGAAAAGACCTTATAATATAACGTAATATGCAGTGTATCATTGAAAATACCTTATGATGTAACGTAATATGCAGTGTATCATTGAAAATAACTTATAATATAACGGAATATGCAGAGTATCATAGAAAATACCTTATAATATAACGTAATATGCAGTGTATCATTGAAAATACCTTACAATATATCGTAATATGCAGTGTATCATTGAAAATACCTTATAATATAACGTGATATGCAATGTATCATTGAAAATACCTTATAATATACCGTAATATGCATTGTATCATTGAAAATACCTTATAATATAACATAATATGCAGTGTATCATTGAAAATACCTAATAATATAACGTAATATACAGTGTATCATTGAAAATACCTTATAATATAACGAAATATGCAGTGTGTCATTGAACATACCTTATATTATGTCGTAGTTTATCATTGAAAATACCTTATGATATAACGTAATATGCAGTGTATCATTGAAAATATCTTATAATATAACGAAATATGCAGTGTGTCATTGAAAATGCCGTATAATATTTCGTAATTTGTAGTGTATCATTGAAAATACCTTATAATATAGCGTAATATGCAGTGTATCATTGAAAATACCTTATAATATAACGTAATATGCAGTGTATCGTTGAAAATACCTTATAATATAACGTAATATGCAGTGTATCGTTGAAAATACCTTATGATATAACGTAATATGCAGTGTATCATTGAAAATAACTTATAATATAACGAAATATGCATTGTGTCATTGAAAAGACCTTATAATATAACGTAATATGCAGTGTATCATTGAAAATACCTTATAATATAACGTAATATGCAGTGTATCGTTGAAAATACCTTATAGTATCACGTAATATGCAGTGTATCGTTGAAAATACCTTATAATATATCGTAGTTTATCATTGAAAATACCTTATAATATAACGTAATATGCAGTGTATCATTGAAAATATCTTATAATATATCATAATATGCAGTTTATCTTTGAAAATACCTTATGATATAACGAAATATGCCGTGTATCATTGAAAATACCTTATAATATGTCGTAGTTTATCATTGAAAATACCTTATAAAGTATCGTAATATGCATAGTATGAATGAAAATACCTTATAGTATAACGTAATATGCAGTGTATCATTGAAAATACCTTATAACATAACGTAAATTGCAGAGTATCATTGAAAATACCTTATGATATAACGTAATATGCAGTGTATCATTGAAAATACCTTATGATATAACGGAATTTGTAGTGTATCATTGAAAATACCTTATAATATAACGAAATATGCAGTGTGTCATTGAACATACCTTATATTATGTCGTAGTTTATCATTGAAAATACCTTATAGTATAACGTAATATGCAGTGTATCATTGAAAATACCTTATAACATAACGTAAATTGCAGAGTATCATTGAAAATACCTTATGATATAACGTAATATGCAGTGTATCATTGAAAATACCTTATGATATAACGTAATATGCAGTGTATCATTGAAAATACCTTTAAATATAACGTAATATGTATTGTATCATTGAAAATACCTTATAATATAACGTAATTTGCAGTGTATCAATGAAAATACCTTATAATATAACGTGATATGCAATGTATCATTGAAAATACCGTATAATATTTCGTAATTTGTAGTGTATCATTGAAAATACCTTATAATATAGCGTAATATGCAGTGTATCATTGAAAATACCTTATAATATAACGTAATATGCAGTGTATCGTTGAAAATACCTTATGATATAACGTAATATGCAGTGTATCGTTGAAAATACCTTATGATATAACGTAATATGCAGTGTATCATTGAAAATAACATATAATATAACGAAATATGCATTGTGTCATTGAAAAGACCTTATAATGTAACGTAATATGCAGTGTATCATTGAAAATACCTTATAATATAACGAAATATGCCGTGTATCATTGAAAATACCTTATAATATGTCGTAGTTTATCATTGAAAATACCTTATAAAGTATCGTAATATGCATAGTATGAATGAAAATACCTTATAGTATAACGTAATATGCAGTGTATCATTGAAAATACCTTATGATATAACGTAATATGCAGTGTATCGTTGAAAATACCTTATGATATAACGTAATATGCAGTGTATCATTGAAAATACCTTATAATATAACGGAATTTGTAGTGTATCATTGAAAATACCTTATAATATAACGAAATATGCAGTGTGTCATTGAACATACCTTATATTATGTCGTAGTTTATCATTGAAAATACCTTATAGTATAACGTAATATGCAGTGTATCATTGAAAATACCTTATAACATAACGTAAATTGCAGAGTATCATTGAAAATACCTTATGATATAACGTAATATGCAGTGTATCATTGAAAATACCTTATGATATAACGTAATATGCAGTGTATCATTGAAAATACCTTATGATATAACGTAATATGCAGTGTATCGTTGAAAATACCTTATGATATAACGTAATATGCAGTGTATCATTGAAAATACCTTATAATATAACTGAATTTGTAGTGTATCATTGAAAATACCTTATAATATAACGAAATATGCAGTGTGTCATTGAACATACCTTATATTATGTCGTAGTTTATCATTGAAAATACCTTATAGTATAACGTAATATGCAGTGTATCATTGAAAATACCTTATAACATAACGTAAATTGCAGAGTATCATTGAAAATACCTTATGATATAACGTAATATGCAGTGTATCATTGAAAATACCTTATGATATAACGTAATATGCAGTGTATCATTGAAAATACCTTATGATATAACGTAATATGCAGTGTATCGTTGAAAATACCTTATGATATAACGTAATATGCAGTGTATCATTGAAAATAACATATAATATAACGAAATATGCATTGTGTCATTGAAAAGACCTTATAATATAACGTAATATGCAGTGTATCATTGAAAATACCTTATAATATAACGAAATATGCCGTGTATCATTGAAAATACCTTATAATATGTCGTAGTTTATCATTGAAAATACCTTATAAAGTATCGTAATATGCATAGTATGAATGAAAATACCTTATAGTATCACGTAATATGCAGAGTATCGTTGAAAATACCTTATAATATATCGTAGTTTATCATTGAAAATACCTTATAATATAACGTAATATGCAGTGTATCATTGAAAATATCTTATAATATATCATAATATGCAGTTTATCTTTGAAAATACCTTATGATATAACGTGATATGCAATGTATCATTGAAAATTACTTATAATATATCGTAATATGCAGTGTATCATTGAAAATACCTAATAATATAACGTAATATACAGTGTATCATTGAAAATACCTTATAATATAACGAAATATGCAGTGTGTCATTGAACATACCTTATATTATGTCGTAGTTTATCATTGAAAATACCTTATGATATAACGTAATATGCAGTGTATCATTGAAAATATCTTATAATATAACGAAATATGCAGTGTGTCATTGAAAATGCCTCATATTATATCGGAATTTATAGTGTATCTTTGAAAATACCTTATAATATAACGTAATATGCAGTGTATCGTTGAAAATACCTTATGATATAACGTAATATGCAGTGTATCATTGAAAATAACATATAATATAACGAAATATGCATTGTGTCATTGAAAAGACCTTATAATATAACGTAATATGCAGTGTATCATTGAAAATACCTTATAATATAACGAAATATGCCGTGTATCATTGAAAATACCTTATAATATGTCGTAGTTTATCATTGAAAATACCTTATAAAGTATCGTAATATGCATAGTATGAATGAAAATACCTTATAGTATAACGTAATATGCAGTGTATCATTGAAAATACCTTATAACATAACGTAAATTGCAGAGTATCATTGAAAATACCTTATGATATAACGTAATATGCAGTGTATCATTGAAAATACCTTATGATATAACGTAATATGCAGTGTATCGTTGAAAATACCTTATGATATAACGTAATATGCAGTGTATCATTGAAAATACCTTATAATATAACGGAATTTGTAGTGTATCATTGAAAATACCTTATAATATAACGAAATATGCAGTGTGTCATTGAACATACCTTATATTATGTCGTAGTTTATCATTGAAAATACCTTATAGTATAACGTAATATGCAGTGTATCATTGAAAATACCTTATAACATAACGTAAATTGCAGAGTATCATTGAAAATACCTTATGATATAACGTAATATGCAGTGTATCATTGAAAATACCTTATGATATAACGTAATATGCAGTGTATCATTGAAAATACCTTATGATATAACGTAATATGCAGTGTATCGTTGAAAATACCTTATGATATAACGTAATATGCAGTGTATCATTGAAAATAACATATAATATAACGAAATATGCATTGTGTCATTGAAAAGACCTTATAATATAACGTAATATGCAGTGTATCATTGAAAATACCTTATAATATAACGAAATATGCCGTGTATCATTGAAAATACCTTATGATATAACGTAATATGCAGTGTATCATTGAAAATACCTTATAACATAACGTAAATTGCAGAGTATCATTGAAAATACCTTATGATATAACGTAATATGCAGTGTATCATTGAAAATACCTTATGATATAACGTAATATGCAGTGTATCATTGAAAATACCTTATGATATAACGTAATATGCAGTGTATCGTTGAAAATACCTTATGATATAACGTGATATGCAATGTATCATTGAAAATTACTTATAATATATCGAAATAAGCAGTGTGTCATTGAAAAGACCTTATAATATAACGTAATATGCAGTGTATCATTGAAAATACCTTATGATGTAACGTAATATGCAGTGTATCATTGAAAATAACTTATAATATAACGGAATATGCAGAGTATCATAGAAAATACCTTATAATATAACGTAATATGCAGTGTATCATTGAAAATACCTCACAATATATCGTAATATGCAGTGTATCATTGAAAATACCTTATAATATAACGTGATATGCAATGTATCATTGAAAATACCCTATAATATACCGTAATATGCATTGTATCATTGAAAATACCTTATAATATAACATAATATGCAGTGTATCATTGAAAATACCTAATAATATAACGTAATATACAGTGTATCATTGAAAATACCTTATAATATGTCGTAGTTTATCATTGAAAATACCTTATAAAGTATCGTAATATGCATAGTATGAATGAAAATACCTTATAGTATAACGTAATATGCAGTGTATCATTGAAAATACCTTATAACATAACGTAAATTGCAGAGTATCATTGAAAATACCTTATGATATAACGTAATATGCAGTGTATCATTGAAAATACCTTATGATATAACGTAATATGCAGTGTATCGTTGAAAATACCTTATGATATAACGTAATATGCAGTGTATCATTGAAAATACCTTATAATATAACGGAATTTGTAGTGTATCATTGAAAATACCTTATAATATAACGAAATATGCAGTGTGTCATTGAACATACCTTATATTATGTCGTAGTTTATCATTGAAAATACCTTATAGTATAACGTAATATGCAGTGTATCATTGAAAATACCTTATAACATAACGTAAATTGCAGAGTATCATTGAAAATACCTTATGATATAACGTAATATGCAGTGTATCATTGAAAATACCTTATGATATAACGTAATATGCAGTGTATCATTGAAAATACCTTATGATATAACGTAATATGCAGTGTATCGTTGAAAATACCTTATGATATAACGTAATATGCAGTGTATCATTGAAAATAACATATAATATAACGAAATATGCATTGTGTCATTGAAAAGACCTTATAATATAACGTAATATGCAGTGTATCATTGAAAATACCTTATAATATAACGAAATATGCCGTGTATCATTGAAAATACCTTATGATATAACGTAATATGCAGTGTATCATTGAAAATACCTTATAACATAACGTAAATTGCAGAGTATCATTGAAAATACCTTATGATATAACGTAATATGCAGTGTATCATTGAAAATACCTTATGATATAACGTAATATGCAGTGTATCATTGAAAATACCTTATGATATAACGTAATATGCAGTGTATCGTTGAAAATACCTTATGATATAACGTAATATGCAGTGTATCATTGAAAATAACATATAATATAACGAAATATGCATTGTGTCATTGAAAAGACCTTATAATATAACGTAATATGCAGTGTATCATTGAAAATACCTTATAATATAACGAAATATGCAGTGTATCATTGAAAATACCTTATAATATAACGAAATATGCCGTGTATCATTGAAAATACCTTATAATATGTCGTAGTTTATCATTGAAAATACCTTATAAAGTATCGTAATATGCATAGTATGAATGAAAATACCTTATAGTATCACGTAATATGCAGAGTATCGTTGAAAATACCTTATAATATATCGTAGTTTATCATTGAAAATACCTTATAATATAACGTAATATGCAGTGTATCATTGAAAATATCTTATAATATATCATAATATGCAGTTTATCTTTGAAAATACCTTATGATATAACGTGATATGCAATGTATCATTGAAAATTACTTATAATATATCGAAATAAGCAGTGTGTCATTGAAAAGACCTTATAATATAACGTAATATGCAGTGTATCATTGAAAATACCTTATGATGTAACGTAATATGCAGTGTATCATTGAAAATAACTTATAATATAACGGAATATGCAGAGTATCATAGAAAATACCTTATAATATAACGTAATATGCAGTGTATCATTGAAAATACCTTACAATATATCGTAATATGCAGTGTATCATTGAAAATACCTTATAATATAACGTGATATGCAATGTATCATTGAAAATACCTTATAATATACCGTAATATGCATTGTATCATTGAAAATACCTTATAATATAACATAATATGCAGTGTATCATTGAAAATACCTAATAATATAACGTAATATACAGTGTATCATTGAAAATACCTTATAATATAACGAAATATGCAGTGTGTCATTGAACATACCTTATATTATGTCGTAGTTTATCATTGAAAATACCTTATGATATAACGTAATATGCAGTGTATCATTGAAAATACCTTATGATATAACGAAATATGCAGTGTGTCATTGAAAATGCCTCATATTATATCGGAATTTATAGTGTATCTTTGAAAATACCTTATAATATAACGTAATATGCAGTGTATCGTTGAAAATACCTTATGATATAACGTAATATGCAGTGTATCATTGAAAATAACATATAATATAACGAAATATGCATTGTGTCATTGAAAAGACCTTATAATATAACGTAATATGCAGTGTATCATTGAAAATACCTTATAATATAACGAAATATGCCGTGTATCATTGAAAATACCTTATAATATGTCGTAGTTTATAATTGAAAATACCTTATAAAGTATCGTAATATGCATAGTATGAATGAAAATACCTTATAGTATAACGTAATATGCAGTGTATCATTGAAAATACCTTATAACATAACGTAAATTGCAGAGTATCATTGAAAATACCTTATGATATAACGTAATATGCAGTGTATCATTGAAAATACCTTATGATATAACGTAATATGCAGTGTATCGTTGAAAATACCTTATGATATAACGTAATATGCAGTGTATCATTGAAAATACCTTATAATATAACGGAATTTGTAGTGTATCATTGAAAATACCTTATAATATAACGAAATATGCAGTGTGTCATTGAACATACCTTATATTATGTCGTAGTTTATCATTGAAAATACCTTATAGTATAACGTAATATGCAGTGTATCATTGAAAATACCTTATAACATAACGTAAATTGCAGAGTATCATTGAAAATACCTTATGATATAACGTAATATGCAGTGTATCATTGAAAATACCTTATGATATAACGTAATATGCAGTGTATCATTGAAAATACCTTATGATATAACGTAATATGCAGTGTATCGTTGAAAATACCTTATGATATAACGTAATATGCAGTGTATCATTGAAAATAACATATAATATAACGAAATATGCATTGTGTCATTGAAAAGACCTTATAATATAACGTAATATGCAGTGTATCATTGAAAATACCTTATAATATAACGAAATATGCCGTGTATCATTGAAAATACCTTATGATATAACGTAATATGCAGTGTATCATTGAAAATACCTTATAACATAACGTAAATTGCAGAGTATCATTGAAAATACCTTATGATATAACGTAATATGCAGTGTATCATTGAAAATACCTTATGATATAACGTAATATGCAGTGTATCATTGAAAATACCTTATGATATAACGTAATATGCAGTGTATCGTTGAAAATACCTTATGATATAACGTGATATGCAATGTATCATTGAAAATTACTTATAATATATCGAAATAAGCAGTGTGTCATTGAAAAGACCTTATAATATAACGTAATATGCAGTGTATCATTGAAAATACCTTATGATGTAACGTAATATGCAGTGTATCATTGAAAATAACTTATAATATAACGGAATATGCAGAGTATCATAGAAAATACCTTATAATATAACGTAATATGCAGTGTATCATTGAAAATACCTCACAATATATCGTAATATGCAGTGTATCATTGAAAATACCTTATAATATAACGTGATATGCAATGTATCATTGAAAATACCCTATAATATACCGTAATATGCATTGTATCATTGAAAATACCTTATAATATAACATAATATGCAGTGTATCATTGAAAATACCTAATAATATAACGTAATATACAGTGTATCATTGAAAATACCTTATAATATGTCGTAGTTTATCATTGAAAATACCTTATAAAGTATCGTAATATGCATAGTATGAATGAAAATACCTTATAGTATAACGTAATATGCAGTGTATCATTGAAAATACCTTATAACATAACGTAAATTGCAGAGTATCATTGAAAATACCTTATGATATAACGTAATATGCAGTGTATCATTGAAAATACCTTATGATATAACGTAATATGCAGTGTATCGTTGAAAATACCTTATGATATAACGTAATATGCAGTGTATCATTGAAAATACCTTATAATATAACGGAATTTGTAGTGTATCATTGAAAATACCTTATAATATAACGAAATATGCAGTGTGTCATTGAACATACCTTATATTATGTCGTAGTTTATCATTGAAAATACCTTATAGTATAACGTAATATGCAGTGTATCATTGAAAATACCTTATAATATAACGAAATATGCCGTGTATCATTGAAAATACCTTATGATATAACGTAATATGCAGTGTATCATTGAAAATACCTTATAACATAACGTAAATTGCAGAGTATCATTGAAAATACCTTATGATATAACGTAATATGCAGTGTATCATTGAAAATACCTTATGATATAACGTAATATGCAGTGTATCATTGAAAATACCTTATGATATAACGTAATATGCAGTGTATCGTTGAAAATACCTTATGATATAACGTAATATGCAGTGTATCATTGAAAATAACATATAATATAACGAAATATGCATTGTGTCATTGAAAAGACCTTATAATATAACGTAATATGCAGTGTATCATTGAAAATACCTTATAATATAACGAAATATGCAGTGTATCATTGAAAATACCTTATAATATAACGAAATATGCCGTGTATCATTGAAAATACCTTATAATATGTCGTAGTTTATCATTGAAAATACCTTATAAAGTATCGTAATATGCATAGTATGAATGAAAATACCTTATAGTATCACGTAATATGCAGAGTATCGTTGAAAATACCTTATAATATATCGTAGTTTATCATTGAAAATACCTTATAATATAACGTAATATGCAGTGTATCATTGAAAATATCTTATAATATATCATAATATGCAGTTTATCTTTGAAAATACCTTATGATATAACGTGATATGCAATGTATCATTGAAAATTACTTATAATATATCGAAATAAGCAGTGTGTCATTGAAAAGACCTTATAATATAACGTAATATGCAGTGTATCATTGAAAATACCTTATGATGTAACGTAATATGCAGTGTATCATTGAAAATAACTTATAATATAACGGAATATGCAGAGTATCATAGAAAATACCTTATAATATAACGTAATATGCAGTGTATCATTGAAAATACCTTACAATATATCGTAATATGCAGTGTATCATTGAAAATACCTTATAATATAACGTGATATGCAATGTATCATTGAAAATACCTTATAATATACCGTAATATGCATTGTATCATTGAAAATACCTTATAATATAACATAATATGCAGTGTATCATTGAAAATACCTAATAATATAACGTAATATACAGTGTATCATTGAAAATACCTTATAATATAACGAAATATGCAGTGTGTCATTGAACATACCTTATATTATGTCGTAGTTTATCATTGAAAATACCTTATGATATAACGTAATATGCAGTGTATCATTGAAAATATCTTATAATATAACGAAATATGCAGTGTGTCATTGAAAATGCCTCATATTATATCGGAATTTATAGTGTATCTTTGAAAATACCTTATAATATAACGTAATATGCAGTGTATCGTTGAAAATACCTTATGATATAACGTAATATGCAGTGTATCATTGAAAATAACATATAATATAACGAAATATGCATTGTGTCATTGAAAAGACCTTATAATATAACGTAATATGCAGTGTATCATTGAAAATACCTTATAATATGTCGTAGTTTATCATTGAAAATACCTTATAAAGTATCGTAATATGCATAGTATGAATGAAAATACCTTATAGTATAACGTAATATGCAGTGTATCATTGAAAATACCTTATAACATAACGTAAATTGCAGAGTATCATTGAAAATACCTTATGATATAACGTAATATGCAGTGTATCATTGAAAATACCTTATGATATAACGTAATATGCAGTGTATCGTTGAAAATACCTTATGATATAACGTAATATGCAGTGTATCATTGAAAATACCTTATAATATAACGGAATTTGTAGTGTATCATTGAAAATACCTTATAATATAACGAAATATGCAGTGTGTCATTGAACATACCTTATATTATGTCGTAGTTTATCATTGAAAATACCTTATAGTATAACGTAATATGCAGTGTATCATTGAAAATACCTTATAACATAACGTAAATTGCAGAGTATCATTGAAAATACCTTATGATATAACGTAATATGCAGTGTATCATTGAAAATACCTTATGATATAACGTAATATGCAGTGTATCATTGAAAATACCTTATGATATAACGTAATATGCAGTGTATCGTTGAAAATACCTTATGATATAACGTAATATGCAGTGTATCATTGAAAATAACATATAATATAACGAAATATGCATTGTGTCATTGAAAAGACCTTATAATATAACGTAATATGCAGTGTATCATTGAAAATACCTTATAATATAACGAAATATGCCGTGTATCATTGAAAATACCTTATGATATAACGTAATATGCAGTGTATCATTGAAAATACCTTATAAAGTATCGTAATATGCATAGTATGAATGAAAATACCTTATAGTATCACGTAATATGCAGTGTATCGTTGAAAATACCTTATAATATATCGTAGTTTATCATTGAAAATACCTTATAATATAACGTAATATGCTGTGTATCATTGAAAATATCTTATAATATATCATAATATGCAGTTTATCTTTGAAAATACCTTATGATATAACGTAATATGCAGTGTATCATTGAAAATACCTTATGATATAACGTAATATGCAGTGTATCGTTGAAAATACCTTATGATATAACGTAATATGCAGTGTATCATTGAAAATAACATATAATATAACGAAATATGCATTGTGTCATTGAAAAGACCTTATAATATAACGTAATATGCAGTGTATCATTGAAAATACCTTATAATATAACGAAATATGCCGTGTATCATTGAAAATACCTTATGATATAACGTAATATGCAGTGTATCATTGAAAATACCTTATAAAGTATCGTAATATGCATAGTATGAATGAAAATACCTTATAGTATCACGTAATATGCAGTGTATCGTTGAAAATACCTTATAATATATCGTAGTTTATCATTGAAAATACCTTATAATATAACGTAATATACAGTGTATCATTGAAAATACCTTGTAATATCACGTAATATGCAGTGTATCCTTGAAAATACCTTATAATATAACGTAATATGCATTGTATCATTGAAAATGCCTTATAATATATCGGAATTTATAGTGTATCTTTGAAAATACCTTATAATATAACGTAATATGCAGTGTATCGTTGAAAATACCTTATAATATAACGTAATATGCAGTGTATCATTGAAAATACCTTATAATATTTCGTAATTTGTAGTGTATCATTGAAAATACCTTATAATATAGCGTAATATGCAGTGTATCATTGAAAATACCTTATAATATATCGTAGTTTATCATTGAAAATACATTATAATATAACGGAATTTATAGTGTATCATTGAAAATACCTTATAATATAACGAAATATGCAGTGTGTCATTGAACATACCTTATATTATGTCGTAGTTTATCATTGAAAATACCTTATAGTATAACGTAATATGCAGTGTATCATTGAAAATACCTTATAATATAACGTAATATGCAGTGTATCATTGAAAATACCTTTAAATATAACGTAATATGTATTGTATCATTGAAAATACCTTATAATATAACGTAATTTGCAGTGTATCAATGAAAATACCTTATAATATAACGTGATATGCAATGTATCATTGAAAATAGCTTATAATATAACGTAATTTGTAGTTTATCTTTGAAAAAAACCTTATAATATAACGTAATATGCAGTGTATCGTTGAAAATACCTTATAATATAACGTAATATGCAGTGTATCGTTGAAAATACCTTATGATATAACGTAATATGCAGTGTATCATTGAAAATACCTTATGATATAACGTAATATGCAGTGTATCATTGAAAATACCTTATAATATAACGGAATTTGTAGTGTATCATTGAAAATACCTTATAATATAACGAAATATGCAGTGTGTCATTGAACATACCTTATATTATGTCGTAGTTTATCATTGAAAATACCTTATAGTATAACGTAATATGCAGTGTATCATTGAAAATACCTTATAACATAACGTAAATTGCAGAGTATCATTGAAAATACCTTATGATATAACGTAATATGCAGTGTATCATTGAAAATACCTTATGATATAACGTAATATGCAGTGTATCATTGAAAATACCTTATGATATAACGTAATATGCAGTGTATCGTTGAAAATACCTTATGATATAACGTAATATGCAGTGTATCATTGAAAATAACATATAATATAACGAAATATGCATTGTGTCATTGAAAAGACCTTATAATATAACGTAATATGCAGTGTATCATTGAAAATACCTTATAATATAACGAAATATGCCGTGTATCATTGAAAATACCTTATGATATAACGTAATATGCAGTGTATCATTGAAAATACCTTATAAAGTATCGTAATATGCATAGTATGAATGAAAATACCTTATAGTATCACGTAATATGCAGTGTATCGTTGAAAATACCTTATAATATATCGTAGTTTATCATTGAAAATACCTTATAATATAACGTAATATGCAGTGTATCATTGAAAATATCTTATAATATATCATAATATGCAGTTTATCTTTGAAAATACCTTATGATATAACGTAATATGCAGTGTATCATTGAAAATACCTTATGATATAACGTAATATGCAGTGTATCGTTGAAAATACCTTATGATATAACGTAATATGCAGTGTATCATTGAAAATAACATATAATATAACGAAATATGCATTGTGTCATTGAAAAGACCTTATAATATAACGTAATATGCAGTGTATCATTGAAAATACCTTATAATATAACGAAATATGCCATGTATCATTGAAAATACCTTATGATATAACGTAATATGCACTGTATCATTGAAAATACCTTATAAAGTATCGTAATATGCATAGTATGAATGAAAATACCTTATAGTATCACGTAATATGCAGTGTATCGTTGAAAATACCTTATAATATATCGTAGTTTATCATTGAAAATACCTTATAATATAACGTAATATGCAGTGTATCATTGAAAATACCTTATAATATAACGTGATATGCAGCGTATCACTGAAAATACCTTCTAATATATCGTAGTTTATCATTGAAAATACCTTATAATATAACGTAATATACAGTGTATCATTGAAAATACCTTGTAATATCACGTAATATGCAGTGTATCCTTGAAAATACCTTATAATATAACGTAATATGCATTGTATCATTGAAAATGCCTTATAATATATCGGAATTTATAGTGTATCTTTGAAAATACCTTATAATATAACGTAATATGCAGTGTATCGTTGAAAATACCTTATAATATAACGTAATATGCAGTGTATCATTGAAAATACCTTATAATATTTCGTAATTTGTAGTGTATCATTGAAAATACCTTATAATATAGCGTAATATGCAGTGTATCATTGAAAATACCTTATAATATATCGTAGTTTATCATTGAAAATACATTATAATATAACGGAATTTATAGTGTATCATTGAAAATACCTTATAATATAACGAAATATGCAGTGTGTCATTGAACATACCTTATATTATGTCGTAGTTTATCATTGAAAATACCTTATAGTATAACGTAATATGCAGTGTATCATTGAAAATACCTTATAATATAACGTAATATGCAGTGTATCATTGAAAATACCTTTAAATATAACGTAATATGTATTGTATCATTGAAAATACCTTATAATATAACGTAATTTGCAGTGTATCAATGAAAATACCTTATAATATAACGTGATATGCAATGTATCATTGAAAATAGCTTATAATATAACGTAATTTGTAGTTTATCTTTGAAAAAAAACCTTATAATATAACGTAATATGCAGTGTATCGTTGAAAATACCTTATAATATAACGTAATATGCAGTGTATCGTTGAAAATACCTTATGATATAACGTAATATGCAGTGTATCATTGAAAATACCTTATAATATAACGTAATATGCAGTGTATCGTTGAAAATACCTTATGATATAACGTAATATGCAGTGTATCATTGAAAATACCTTATAATATAACGAAATATGCCGTGTATCATTGAAAATACCTTATAATATGTCGTAGTTTATCATTGAAAATACCTTATAAAGTATCGTAATATGCATAGTATGAATGAAAATACCTTATAGTATCACGTAATATGCAGTGTATCGTTGAAAATACCTTATAATATATCGTAGTTTATCATTGAAAATACCTTATAATATAACGTAATATGCAGTGTATCATTGAAAATATCTTATAATATATCATAATATGCAGTTTATCTTTGAAAATACCTTATGATATAACGTGATATGCAATGTATCATTGAAAATTACTTATAATATATCGAAATAAGCAGTGTGTCATTGAAAAGACCTTATAATATAACGTAATATGCAGTGTATCATTGAAAATACCTTATGATGTAACGTAATATGCAGTGTATCATTGAAAATAACTTATAATATAACGGAATATGCAGAGTATCATAGAAAATACCTTATAATATAACGTAATATGCAGTGTATCATTGAAAATACCTTACAATATATCGTAATATGCAGTGTATCATTGAAAATACCTTATAATATAACGTGATATGCAATGTATCATTGAAAATACCTTATAATATACCGTAATATGCATTGTATCATTGAAAATACCTTATAATATAACATAATATGCAGTGTATCATTGAAAATACCTAATAATATAACGTAATATACAGTGTATCATTGAAAATACCTTATAATATAACGAAATATGCAGTGTTTCATTGAACATACCTTATATAATGTCGTAGTTTATCATTGAAAATACCTTATGATATAACGTAATATGCAGTGTATCATTGAAAATATCTTATAATATAACGAAATATGCAGTGTGTCATTGAAAATGCCTCATATTATATCGGAATTTATAGTGTATCTTTGAAAATACCTTATAATATAACGTAATATGCAGTGTATCGTTGAAAATACCTTATGATATAACGTAATATGCAGTGTATCATTGAAAATAACATATAATATAACGAAATATGCATTGTGTCATTGAAAAGACCTTATAATATAACGTAATATGCAGTGTATCATTGAAAATACCTTATGATATAACGTAATATGCAGTGTATCATTGAAAATAACTTATAATATAACGAAATATGCATTGTGTCATTGAAAAGACCTTATAATATAACGTAATATGCAGTGTATCATTGAAAATACCTTATAATATAACGTAATATGCAGTGTATCGTTGAAAATACCTTATAGTATCACGTAATATGCAGTGTATCGTTGAAAATACCTTATAATATATCGTAGTTTATCATTGAAAATACCTTATAATATAACGTAATATGCAGTGTATCATTGAAAATACCTTATAACATAACGTAAATTGCAGAGTATCATTGAAAATACCTTATGATATAACGTAATATGCAGTGTATCATTGAAAATACCTTATGATATAACGGAATTTGTAGTGTATCATTGAAAATACCTTATAATATAACGAAATATGCAGTGTGTCATTGAACATACCTTATATTATGTCGTAGTTTATCATTGAAAATACCTTATAGTATAACGTAATATGCAGTGTATCATTGAAAATACCTTATAACATAACGTAAATTGCAGAGTATCATTGAAAATACCTTATGATATAACGTAATATGCAGTGTATCATTGAAAATACCTTATAATATAACGTAATATGCAGTGTATCGTTGAAAATACCTTATGATATAACGTAATATGCAGTGTATCATTGAAAATACCTTATAATATAACGAAATATGCCGTGTATCATTGAAAATACCTTATAATATGTCGTAGTTTATCATTGAAAATACCTTATAAAGTATCGTAATATGCATAGTATGAATGAAAATACCTTATAGTATCACGTAATATGCAGTGTATCGTTGAAAATACCTTATAATATAACGTAATATGCAGTGTATCGTTGAAAATACCTTATAGTATCACGTAATATGCAGTGTATCGTTGAAAATACCTTATAATATATCGTAGTTTATCATTGAAAAGACCTTATAATATAACGTAATATGCAGTGTATCATTGAAAATACCTTATGATATAACGTAATATGCAGTGTATCATTGAAAATAACTTATAATATAACGAAATATGCATTGTGTCATTGAAAAGACCTTATAATATAACGTAATATGCAGTGTATCATTGAAAATACCTTATAATATAACGTAATATGCAGTGTATCGTTGAAAATACCTTATAGTATCACGTAATATGCAGTGTATCGTTGAAAATACCTTATAATATATCGTAGTTTATCATTGAAAATACCTTATAATATAACGTAATATGCAGTGTATCATTGAAAATACCTTATAACATAACGTAAATTGCAGAGTATCATTGAAAATACCTTATGATATAACGTAATATGCAGTGTATCATTGAAAATACCTTATGATATAACGGAATTTGTAGTGTATCATTGAAAATACCTTATAATATAACGAAATATGCAGTGTGTCATTGAACATACCTTATATTATGTCGTAGTTTATCATTGAAAATACCTTATAGTATAACGTAATATGCAGTGTATCATTGAAAATACCTTATAACATAACGTAAATTGCAGAGTATCATTGAAAATACCTTATGATATAACGTAATATGCAGTGTATCATTGAAAATACCTTATAATATAACGTAATATGCAGTGTATCATTGAAAATACCTTATGATATAACGTAATATGCAGTGTATCATTGAAAATACCTTATAATATAACGAAATATGCCGTGTATCATTGAAAATACCTTATAATATGTCGTAGTTTATCATTGAAAATACCTTATAAAGTATCGTAATATGCATAGTATGAATGAAAATACCTTATAGTATCACGTAATATGCAGTGTATCGTTGAAAATACCTTATAATATATCGTAGTTTATCATTGAAAATACCTTATAATATAACGTAATATGCAGTGTATCATTGAAAATATCTTATAATATATCATAATATGCAGTTTATCTTTGAAAATACCTTATGATATAACGTGATATGCAATGTATCATTGTAAATTACTTATAATATATCGAAAGAAGCAGTGTGTCATTGAAAAGACCTTATAATATAACGTAATATGCAGTGTATCATTGAAAATACCTTATGATGTAACGTAATATGCAGTGTATCATTGAAAATAACTTATAATATAACGGAATATGCAGAGTATCATAGAAAATACCTTATAATATAACGTAATATGCAGTGTATCATTGAAAATACCTTACAATATATCGTAATATGCAGTGTATCATTGAAAATACCTTATAATATAACGTGATATGCAATGTATCATTGAAAATACCTTATAATATACCGTAATATGCATTGTATCATTGAAAATACCTTATAATATAACATAATATGCAGTGTATCATTGAAAATACCTAATAATATAACGTAATATACAGTGTATCATTGAAAATACCTTATAATATAACGAAATATGCAGTGTGTCATTGAACATACCTTATATTATGTCGTAGTTTATCATTGAAAATACCTTATGATATAACGTAATATGCAGTGTATCATTGAAAATATCTTATAATATAACGAAATATGCAGTGTGTCATTGAAAATGCCTCATATTATATCGGAATTTATAGTGTATCTTTGAAAATACCTTATAATATAACTTAATATGCAGTGTATCGTTGAAAATACCTTATGATATAACGTAATATGCAGTGTATCATTGAAAATAACATATAATATAACGAAATATGCATTGTGTCATTGAAAAGACCTTATAATATAACGTAATATGCAGTGTATCATTGAAAATACCTTATAATATAACGAAATATGCCGTGTATCATTGAAAATACCTTATAATATGTCGTAGTTTATCATTGAAAATACCTTATAAAGTATCGTAATATGCATAGTATGAATGAAAATACCTTATAGTATAACGTAATATGCAGTGTATCATTGAAAATACCTTATAACATAACGTAAATTGCAGAGTATCATTGAAAATACCTTATGATATAACGTAATATGCAGTGTATCATTGAAAATACCTTATGATATAACGTAATATGCAGTGTATCGTTGAAAATACCTTATGATATAACGTAATATGCTGTGTATCATTGAAAATACCTTATAATATAACGGAATTTGTAGTGTATCATTGAAAATACCTTATAATATAACGAAATATGCAGTGTGTCATTGAACATACCTTATATTATGTCGTAGTTTATCATTGAAAATACCTTATAGTATAACGTAATATGCAGTGTATCATTGAAAATACCTTATAACATAACGTAAATTGCAGAGTATCATTGAAAATACCTTATGATATAACGTAATATGCAGTGTATCATTGAAAATACCTTATGATATAACGTAATATGCAGTGTATCATTGAAAATACCTTATGATATAACGTAATATGCAGTGTATCGTTGAAAATACCTTATGATATAACGTAATATGCAGTGTATCATTGAAAATAACATATAATATAACGAAATATGCATTGTGTCATTGAAAAGACCTTATAATATAACGTAATATGCAGTGTATCATTGAAAATACCTTCTAATATAACGAAATATGCCGTGTATCATTGAAAATACCTTATGATATAACGTAATATGCAGTGTATCATTGAAAATACCTTATAAAGTATCGTAATATGCATAGTATGAATGAAAATACCTTATAGTATCACGTAATATGCAGTGTATCGTTGAAAATACCTTATAATATATCGTAGTTTATCATTGAAAATACCTTATAATATAAGGTAATATGCAGTGTATCATTGAAAATATCTTATAATATATCATAATATGCAGTTTATCTTTGAAAATACCTTATGATATAACGTGATATGCAATGTATCATTGAAAATTACTTATAATATATCGAAATAAGCAGTGTGTCATTGAAAAGACCTTATAATATAACGTAATATGCAGTGTATCATTGAAAATACCTTATAATATAACGAAATATGCCGTGTATCATTGAAAATACCTTATAATATGTCGTAGTTTATCATTGAAAATACCTTATAAAGTATCGTAATATGCATAGTATGAATGAAAATACCTTATAGTATAACGTAATATGCAGTGTATCATTGAAAATACCTTATAACATAACGTAAATTGCAGAGTATCATTGAAAATACCTTATGATATAACGTAATATGCAGTGTATCATTGAAAATACCTTATGATATAACGTAATATGCAGTGTATCGTTGAAAATACCTTATGATATAACGTAATATGCAGTGTATCATTGAAAATACCTTATAATATAACGGAATTTGTAGTGTATCATTGAAAATACCTTATAAAATAACGAAATATGCAGTGTGTCATTGAACATACCTTATATTATGTCGTAGTTTATCATTGAAAATACCTTATAGTATAACGTAATATGCAGTGTATCATTGAAAATACCTTATAACATAACGTAAATTGCAGAGTATCATTGAAAATACTTTATGATATAACGTAATATGCAGTGTATCATTGAAAATACCTTATAATATAACGAAATATGCCGTGTATCATTGAAAATACCTTATAATATGTCGTAGTTTATCATTGAAAATACCTTATAAAGTATCGTAATATGCATAGTATGAATGAAAATACCTTATAGTATAACGTAATATGCAGTGTATCATTGAAAATACCTTATAACATAACGTAAATTGCAGAGTATCATAGAAAATACCTTATGATATAACGTAATATGCAGTGTATCATTGAAAATACCTTATGATATAACGTAATATGCAGTGTATCATTGAAAATAACATATAATATAACGAAATATGCATTGTGTCATTGAAAAGACCTTATAATATAACGTAATATGCAGTGTATCATTGAAAATACCTTATAATATAACGAAATATGCCGTGTATCATTGAAAATACCTTATAATATGTCGTAGTTTATCATTGAAAATACCTTATAAAGTATCGTAATATGCATAGTATGAATGAAAATACCTTATAGTATCACGTAATATGCAGTGTATCGTTGAAAATACCTTATAATATATCGTAGTTTATCATTGAAAATACCTTATAATATAACGTAATATGCAGTGTATCATTGAAAATATCTTATAATATATCATAATATGCAGTTTATCTTTGAAAATACCTTATGATATAACGTGATATGCAATGTATCATTGTAAATTACTTATAATATATCGAAAGAAGCAGTGTGTCATTGAAAAGACCTTATAATATAACGTAATATGCAGTGTATCATTGAAAATACCTTATGATGTAACGTAATATGCAGTGTATCATTGAAAATAACTTATAATATAACGGAATATGCAGAGTATCATTGAAAATACCTTATAATATAACGTAATATGCAGTGTATCATTGAAAATACCTTACAATATATCGTAATATGCAGTGTATCATTGAAAATACCTTATAATATAACGTGATATGCAATGTATCATTGAAAATACCTTATAATATACCGTAATATGCATTGTATCATTGAAAATACCTTATAATATAACATAATATGCAGTGTATCATTGAAAATACCTAATAATATAACGTAATATACAGTGTATCATTGAAAATACCTTATAATATAACGAAATATGCAGTGTGTCATTGAACATACCTTATATTATGTCGTAGTTTATCATTGAAAATACCTTATGATATAACGTAATATGCAGTGTATCATTGAAAATATCTTATAATATAACGAAATATGCAGTGTGTCATTGAAAATGCCTCATATTATATCGGAATTTATAGTGTATCTTTGAAAATACCTTATAATATAACGTAATATGCAGTGTATCGTTGAAAATACCTTATCATATAACGTAATATGCAGTGTATCATTGAAAATAACATATAATATAACGAAATATGCATTGTGTCATTGAAAAGACCTTATAATATAACGTAATATGCAGTGTATCATTGAAAATACCTTATAATATAACGAAATATGCCGTGTATCATTGAAAATACCTTATAATATGTCGTAGTTTATCATTGAAAATACCTTATAAAGTATCGTAATATGCATAGTATGAATGAAAATACCTTATAGTATAACGTAATATGCAGTGTATCATTGAAAATACCTTATGATATAACGTAATATGCAGTGTATCATTGAAAATACCTTATAATATAACGGAATTTGTAGTGTATCATTGAAAATACCTTATAATATAACGAAATATGCAGTGTGTCATTGAACATACCTTATATTATGTCGTAGTTTATCATTGAAAATACCTTATAGTATAACGTAATATGCAGTGTATCATTGAAAATACCTTATAACATAACGTAAATTGCAGAGTATCATTGAAAATACCTTATGATATAACGTAATATGCAGTGTATCATTGAAAATACCTTATGATATAACGTAATATGCAGTGTATCATTGAAAATACCTTATGATGTAACGTAATATGCAGTGTATCATTGAAAATAACCTATAATATAACGAAATATGCAGTGTGTCATTGAAAAGACCTTATAATTTAACGTAATATGCAGTGTATCATTGAAAATAACTTATAATATAACGGAATATGCAGAGTATCATAGAAAATACCTTATAATATAACGTAATATGCAGTGTATCATTGAAAATACCTTACTATATATCGTAATATGCAGTGTATCATTGAAAATACCTTATAATATAACGTGATATGCAATGTATCATTGAAAATACCTTATAATATACCGTAATATGCATTGTATCATTGAAAATACCTTATAATATAACATAATATGCAGTGTATCATTGAAAATACCTAATAATATAACGTAATATACAGTGTATCATTGAAAATACCTTATAATATAACGAAATATGCAGTGTGTCATTGAACATACCTTATAATATGTCGTAGTTTATCATTGAAAATACCTTATAATGTATCGTAATATGCATAGTATGAATGAAAATACCTTATAGTATAACGTAATATGCAGTGTATCATTGAAAATACCTTATAATATATCGTAGTTTATCATTGAAAATACCTTATAATATAACGTGATATGCAGCGTATCACTGAAAATACCTTCTAATATATCGTAGTTTATCATTGAAAATACCTTATGGTATAACGTAATATGCAGTGTATCATTGAAAATACCTTATAACATAACGTAAATTGCAGAGTATCATTGAAAATACCTTATGATATAACGTAATATGCAGTGTATCATTGAAAATACCTTATGATATAACGTAATATGCAGTGTATCGTTGAAAATACCTTATGATATAACGAAATATGCAGTGTATCATTGAAAATACCTTATAATATGTCGTAGTTTATCATTGAAAATACCTTATAATATAACGTAATATGCAGTGTATCATTGAAAATACCTTATAATATATCGGAATTTATAGTGTATCTTTGAAAATACCTTATAATATAACGTAATATGCAGTGTATCATTGAAAATAACTTATAATATAACGAAATATGCATTGTGTCATTGAAAAGACCTTATAATATAACGTAATATGCAGTGTATCATTGAAAATACCTTATAATATAACGTAATATGCAGCGTATCATTGAAAATACCTTATACTATAACGTAATATGCAGTGTATCATTGAAAATACCTAATAATATAACGTAATATACAGTGTATCATTGAAAATACCTTATAATATAACGAAATATGCAGTGTGTCATTGAACATACCTTATATTATGTCGTAGTTTATCATTGAAAATACCTTATAGTATAACGTAATATGCAGTGTATCATTGAAAATACCTTATAACATAACGTAAATTGCAGAGTATCATTGAAAATACCTTATGATATAACGTAATATGCAGTGTATCATTGAAAATATCTTATAATATAACGAAATATGCAGTGTGTCATTGAAAATGCCTTATAATATATCGGAATTTATAGTGTATCTTTGAAAATACCTTATAATATAACGTAATATGCAGTGTATCGTTGAAAATACCTTATGATATAACGTAATATGCAGTGTATCATTGAAAATAACATATAATATAACGAAATATGCATTGTGTCATTGAAAAGACCTTATAATATAACGTAATATGCAGTGTATCATTGAAAATACCTTATAATATAACGAAATATGCCGTGTATCATTGAAAATACCTTATAATATGTCGTAGTTTATCATTGAAAATACCTTATAATGTATCGTAATATGCATAGTATGAATGAAAATACCTTATAGTATAACGTAATATGCAGTGTGTCATTGAACATACCTTATATTATGTCGTAGTTTATCATTGAAAATACCTTATGATATAACGTAATATGCAGTGTATCATTGAAAATACCTTATAATATAACGTACATTGCAGCGTATCACTGAAAATAACTTCGAATATATCGTAGTTTATCATTGAAAATACCTTATAATATAACGTAATATACAGTGTATCATTGAAAATACCTTATAATATAACGTAATATGCAGTGTATCATTGAAAATACCTTATAATATAACGAAATATGCAGTGTGTCATTGAACATACCTTATATTATGTCGTAGTTTATCATTGAAAATACCTTATAGTATAACGTAATATGCAGTGTATCATTGAAAATACCTTATAACATAACGTAAATTGCAGAGTATCATTGAAAATACCTTATGATATAACGTAATATGCAGTGTATCATTGAAAATATCTTATAATATAACGAAATATGCAGTGTGTCATTGAAAATGCCTTATAATATATCGGAATTTATAGTGTATCTTTGAAAATACCTTATAATATAACGTAATATGCAGTGTATCGTTGAAAATACCTTATGATATAACGTAATATGCAGTGTATCATTGAAAATAACATATAATATAACGAAATATGCATTGTGTCATTGAAAAGACCTTATAATATAACGTAATATGCAGTGTATCATTGAAAATACCTTATAATATAACGAAATATGCCGTGTATCATTGAAAATACCTTATAATATGTCGTAGTTTATCATTGAAAATACCTTATAATGTATCGTAATATGCATAGTATGAATGAAAATACCTTATAGTATAACGTAATATGCAGTGTATCATTGAAAATACCTTATAATATATCGTAGTTTATCATTGAAAATACCTTATAATATAACGTGATATGCAGCGTATCACTGAAAATACCTTCTAATATATCGTAGTTTATCATTGAAAATACCTTATAATATAACGTAATATACAGTGTATCATTGAAAATACCTTATAATCTAACGTAATATGCAGTGTATCATTGAAAATACCTTGTAATATAACGTAATATGCAGTGTATCATTGAAAATACCTTATAATATATCGTACTTTATCATTGAAAATGCCTTATAATGTAACGTAATATGGAGTGTTTCAATGAAAATACCTTATAATATAACGGAATATGCAGAGTATCATAGAAAATACCTTATAATATTACGTAATATGCAGTGTATCATTGAAAATACCTTACAATATATCGTAATATGCAATGTAGCATTGAAAATACCTTATAATATTTCGTAATTTGTAGTGTATCATTGAAAATACCTTATAATATAGCGTAATATGCAGTGTATCATTGAAAATACCTTATAATATAACGTAATATGCAGTGTATCATTGAAAATACCTAATAATATAACGTAGTATACAGTGTATCATTGAAAATACCTTATAATATGTCGTAGTTTATCATTGAAAATACCTTATGATATAACGTAATATGCAGTGTATCATTGAAAATACCTTATAATATAACGTAATATGCAGTGTATCATTGAAAATACCTTATAATATAACGAAATATGCCGTGTATCATTGAAAATACCTTATAATATGTCGTAGTTTATCATTGAAAATACCTTATAGTGTATCGTAATATGCATAGTATGAATGAAAATACCTTATAGTATAACGTAATATGCAGTGTGTCATTGAACATACCTTATATTATGTCGTAGTTTATCATTGAAAATACCTTATGATATAACGTAATATGCAGTGTATCATTGAAAATACCTTATAATATAACGTACATTGCAGCGTATCACTGAAAATAACTTCGAATATATCGTAGTTTATCATTGAAAATACCTTATAATATAACGTAATATGCAGTGTATCATTGAAAATACCTTATAATATAACGTAATATGCAGTGTATCATTGAAAATACCTTATAATATAACGAAATATGCAGTGTGTCATTGAACATACCTTATATTATGTCGTAGTTTATCATTGAAAATACCTTATAGTATAACGTAATATGCAGTGTATCATTGAAAATACCTTATAACATAACGTAAATTGCAGAGTATTATTGAAAATACCTTATGATATAACGTAATATGCAGTGTATCATTGAAAATAACTTATAATATAACGAAATATGCAGTGTGTCATTGAAAATGCCTTATAATATATCGGAATTTATAGTGTATCTTTGAAAATACCTTATAATATAACGTAATATGCAGTGTATCGTTGAAAATACCTTATGATATAACGTAATATGCAGTGTATCATTGAAAATAACATATAATATAACGAAATATGCATTGTGTCATTGAAAAGACCTTATAATATAACGTAATATGCAGTGTATCATTGAAAATACCTTATAATATAACGAAATATGCAGTGTATCATTGAAAATACCTTATAATATGTCGTAGTTTATCATTGAAAATACCTTATAATGTATCGTAATATGCATAGTATGAATGAAAATACCTTATAGTATAACGTAATATGCAGTGTATCATTGAAAATACCTTATAATATATCGTAGTTTATCATTGAAAATACCTTATAATATAACGTGATATGCAGCGTATCACTGAAAATACCTTCTAATATATCGTAGTTTATCATTGAAAATACCTTATAATATAACGTAATATACAGTGTATCATTGAAAATACCTTATAATCTAACGTAATATGCAGTGTATCATTGAAAATACCTTGTAATATAACGTAATATGCAGTGTATCATTGAAAATACCTTATAATATATCGTACTTTATCATTGAAAATGCCTTATAATGTAACGTAATATGGAGTGTTTCAATGAAAATACCTTATAATATAACGGAATATGCAGAGTATCATAGAAAATACCTTATAATATTACGTAATATGCAGTGTATCATTGAAAATACCTTACAATATATCGTAATATGCAATGTAGCATTGAAAATACCTTATAATATTTCGTAATTTGTAGTGTATCATTGAAAATACCTTATAATATAGCGTAATATGCAGTGTATCATTGAAAATACCTTATAATATAACGTAATATGCAGTGTATCATTGAAAATACCTAATAATATAACGTAGTATACAGTGTATCATTGAAAATACCTTATAATATGTCGTAGTTTATCATTGAAAATACCTTATGATATAACGTAATATGCAGTGTATCATTGAAAATACCTTATGATATAACGTAATATGCAGTGTATCGTTGAAAATACCTCATGATATAACGAAATATGCAGTGTATCATTGAAAATACCTTATAATATAACGTACATTGCAGCGTATCACTGAAAATAACTTCGAATATATCGTAGTTTATCATTGAAAATACCTTATAATATAACGTAATATACAGTGTATCATTGAAAATACCTTATAATATAACGTAATATGCAGTGTATCATTGAAAATACCTTATAATATAACGAAATATGCAGTGTGTCATTGAACATACCTTATATTATGTCGTAGTTTATCATTGAAAATACCTTATAGTATAACGTAATATGCAGTGTATCATTGAAAATACCTTATAACATAACGTAAATTGCAGAGTATCATTGAAAATACCTTATGATATAACGTAATATGCAGTGTATCATTGAAAATATCTTATAATATAACGAAATATGCAGTGTGTCATTGAAAATGCCTTATAATATATCGGAATTTATAGTGTATCTTTGAAAATACCTTATAATATAACGTAATATGCAGTGTATCGTTGAAAATACCTTATGATATAACGTAATATGCAGTGTATCATTGAAAATAACATATAATATAACGAAATATGCATTGTGTCATTGAAAAGACCTTATAATATAACGTAATATGCAGTGTATCATTGAAAATACCTTATAATATAACGAAATATGCCGTGTATCATTGAAAATACCTTATAATATGTCGTAGTTTATCATTGAAAATACCTTATAATGTATCGTAATATGCATAGTATGAATGAAAATACCTTATAGTATAACGTAATATGCAGTGTATCATTGAAAATACCTTATAATATATCGTAGTTTATCATTGAAAATACCTTATAATATAACGTGATATGCAGCGTATCACTGAAAATACCTTCTAATATATCGTAGTTTATCATTGAAAATACCTTATAATATAACGTAATATACAGTGTATCATTGAAAATACCTTATAATCTAACGTAATATGCAGTGTATCATTGAAAATACCTTGTAATATAACGTAATATGCAGTGTATCATTGAAAATACCTTATAATATATCGTACTTTATCATTGAAAATGCCTTATAATGTAACGTAATATGGAGTGTTTCAATGAAAATACCTTATAATATAACGGAATATGCAGAGTATCATAGAAAATACCTTATAATATTACGTAATATGCAGTGTATCATTGAAAATACCTTACAATATATCGTAATATGCAATGTAGCATTGAAAATACCTTATAATATTTCGTAATTTGTAGTGTATCATTGAAAATACCTTATAATATAGCGTAATATGCAGTGTATCATTGAAAATACCTTATAATATAACGTAATATGCAGTGTATCATTGAAAATACCTAATAATATAACGTAGTATACAGTGTATCATTGAAAATACCTTATAATATGTCGTAGTTTATCATTGAAAATACCTTATGATATAACGTAATATGCAGTGTATCATTGAAAATACCTTATGATATAACGTAATATGCAGTGTATCGTTGAAAATACCTCATGATATAACGAAATATGCAGTGTATCATTGAAAATACCTTATAATATGTCGTAGTTTATCATTGAAAATACCTTATAATATAACGTAATATGCAGTGTATCATTGAAAATACCTTATAATATATCGGAATTTATAGTGTATCTTTGAAAATACCTTATAATATAACGTAATATGCAGTGTATCGTTGAAAATACCTTATGATATAACGTAATATGCATTGTATCATTGAAAATACCTTATAATATAACGTAATTTGCAGTGCATCAATGAAAATAACTTATAATACAACGAAATATGCAGTGTATCGTTGAAAATACCTTATAATATGTCGTAGTTTATCATTGAAAATATCTTATAATATAACGTAATATGCAGTGTATCATTGAAAATACCTTATAATATAACGAAATATGCAGTGTATCACTGAAAATACCTTCTAATATATCGCAGTTTATCATTGAAAATACCTTATAATATAACGTAATATGCAGTGTATCATTGAAAATACCTTATAATATAACGTAATATGCAGTGTATCATTGATAATACCTTATAATATAACGTAATATGCATTGTATCATTGAAAATACCTTATAATGTAACGTAATTTGCAGTGTATCAATGAAAATACATTATAATATAACGTGATATGCAATGTATCATTGAAAAAACCTTATAATATTTCGTAATTTGTAGTGTATCATTGAAAATACCTTATAATATACCGTAATATGCAGTGTCTCATTGAAAATACCTTATAATATATCGTAGTTTATCATTGAAAATACATTATAATATAACGTGATATGCAATGTATCATTGAAAATAACTTATAATATAACGAAATAAGCAGTGTGTCATTGAAAATACCTTATAGTATAACGTAATATGCAGTGTATCATTGAAAATACCTTATAATATATCGTAGTTTATCATTGAAAATACCTTATAATATAACGTGATATGCAGCGTATCACTGAAAATACCTTCTAATATATCGTAGTTTATCATTGAAAATACCTTATAATATAACGTAATATACAGTGTATCATTGAAAATACCTTATAATATAACGTAATATGCAGTGTATCATTGAAAATACCTTGTAATATAACGTAATATGCAGTGTATCATTGAAAATACCTTTTAATATATCGTACTATATCATTGAAAATGCCTTATAATGTAACGTAATATGGAGTGTTTCAATGAAAATACCTTATAATATAACGGAATATGCAGAGTATCATAGAAAATACCTTATAATATAACGTAATATGCAGTGTATCATTGAAAATACCGTACAATATATCATAATATGCAATGTAGCATTGAAAATACCTTATAATATTTCGTAATTTGTAGTGTATCATTGAAAATACCTTATAATATAGCGTAATATGCAGTGTATCATTGAAAATACCTTATAATATAACGTAATATGCAGTGTATCATTGAAAATACCTAATAATATAACGTAATATACAGTGTATCATTGAAAATACCTTATAATATAACGAAATATGCAGTGTGTCATTGAACATACCTTATATTATGTCGTAGTTTATCATTGAAAATACCTTATAGTATAACGTAATATGCAGTGTATCATTGAAAATACCTTATAACATAACGTAAATTGCAGAGTATCATTGAAAATACCTTATGATATAACGTAATATGCAGTGTATCATTGAAAATATCTTATAATATAACGAAATATGCAGTGTGTCATTGAAAATGCCTTATAATATATCGGAATTTATAGTGTATCTTTGAAAATACCTTATAATATAACGTAATATGCAGTGTATCGTTGAAAATACCTTATGATATAACGTAATATGCAGTGTATCATTGAAAATAACATATAATATAACGAAATATGCATTGTGTCATTGAAAAGACCTTATAATATAACGTAATATGCAGTGTATCATTGAAAATACCTTATAATATAACGAAATATGCCGTGTATCATTGAAAATACCTTATAATATGTCGTAGTTTATCATTGAAAATACCTTATAATGTATCGTAATATGCATAGTATGAATGAAAATACCTTATAGTATAACGTAATATGCAGTGTATCATTGAAAATACCTTATAATATATCGTAGTTTATCATTGAAAATACCTTATAATATAACGTGATATGCAGCGTATCACTGAAAATACCTTCTAATATATCGTAGTTTATCGTTGAAAATACCTTATAATATAACGTAATATACAGTATATCATTGAAAATACCTTATAATATAACGTAATATGCAGTGTATCATTGAAAATACCTTGTAATATAACGTAATATGCAGTGTATCATTGAAAATACCTTTTAATATATCGTACTTTATCATTGAAAATGCCTTATAATGTATCGTAATATGGAGTGTTTCAATGAAAATACCTTATAATATAACGGAATATGCAGAGTATCATAGAAAATACCTTATAATATAACGTAATATGCAGTGTATCATTGAAAATACCTTACAATATATCGTAATATGCAATGTAGCATTGAAAATACCTTATAATATTTCGTAAATTGTAGTGTATCATTGAAAATACCTTATAATATAGCGTAATATGCAGTGTATCATTGAAAATACCTTATAACATAACGTAAATTGCAGAGTATCATTGAAAATACCTTATGATATAACGTAATATGCAGTGTATCATTGAAAATACCTTATGATATAACGTAATATGCAGTGTATCGTTGAAAATACCTTATGATATAACGAAATATGCAGTGTATCATTGAAAATACCTTATAATATGTCGTAGTTTATCATTGAAAATACCTTATAATATAACGTAATATGCAGTGTATCATTGAAAATACCTTATAATATATCGGAATTTATAGTGTATCTTTGAAAATACCTTATAATATAACGTAATATGCAGTGTATCATTGAAAATACCTTATAATATAACGTAATATGCAGTGTATCATTGAAAATACCTTATAATATAACGAAATATGCAGTGTATCACTGAAAATACCTTCTAATATATCGCAGTTTATCATTGAAAATACCTTATAATATAACGTAATATGCAGTGTATCATTGAAAATACCTTATAATATAACGTAATATGCAGTGTATCATTGATAATACCTTATAATATAACGTAATATGCATTGTATCATTAAAAATACCTTATAATGTAACGTAATTTGCAGTGTATCAATGAAAATACATTATAATATAACGTGATATGCAATGTATCATTGAAAAAACCTTATAATATTTCGTAATTTGTAGTGTATCATTGAAAATACCTTATAATATACCGTAATATGCAGTGTCTCATTGAAAATACCTTATAATATATCGTAGTTTAACATTGAAAATACATTATAATATAACGTGATATGCAATGTATCATTGAAAATAACTTATAATATAACGAAATAAGCAGTGTGTCATTGAAAAGACCTTATAATATAACGAAATATGCAGTGTATCATTGAAAATACCTTATATATGTCGTAGTTTAACATTGAAAATACCTAATAATATAACGTAATATGCAGTGTATCATTGAAAATAACTTATAATATAACGAAATATGCAGTGTATCATTGAAAATACCTTATAATATGTCGTAGTTTATCATTGAAAATACCTTATAATATAACGTAATATGCAGTGTATCATTGAAAATACCTTATAATATATCGGAATTTATAGTGTATCTTTGAAAATACCTTATAATATAACGTAATATGCAGTGTATCGTTGAAAATACCTTATGATATAACGTAATATGCAGTCTATCATTGAAAATAACTTATAATATAACGAAATATGCATTGTGTCATTGAAAAGACCTTATAATATAACGTAATATGCAGTGTATCATTGAAAATACCTTATAATATAACGTAATATGCAGTGTATCGTTGAAAATACCTTATAATATAACGTAATATGCATTGTATCATTGAAAATGCCTTATAATATATCGGAATTTATAGTGTATCTTTGAAAATACCTTATAATATAACGTAATATGCAGTGTATCGTTGAAAATACCTTATAATATAACGTAATATGCAGTGTATCATTGAAAATACCTTATAATATTTCGTAATTTGTAGTGTATCATTGAAAATACCTTATAATATAGCGTAATATGCAGTGTATCATTGAAAATACCTTATAATATATCGTAGTTTATCATTGAAAATACATTATAATATAACGGAATTTGTAGTGTATCATTGAAAATACCTTATAATATAACGTAATATGCAGTGTATCACTGAAAATACCTTATAATATTTCGTAATTTGTAGTGTATCATTGAAAATACCTTATAATATAGCGTAATATGCAGTGTATCATTGAAAATACCTTATAATATAACGTGATATGCAATGTATCATTTAAAATAGCTTATAATATAACGTAATTTGTAGTGTATCTTTGAAAATACCTTATGATATAACGTAATATGCAGTCTATCATTGAAAATAACTTATAATATAACGAAATATGCATTGTGTCATTGAAAAGACCTTATAATATAACGTAATATGCAGTGTATCATTGAAAATACCTTATAATATAACGTAATATGCAGTGTATCGTTGAAAATACCTTATAATATAACGTAATATGCAGTGTATCGTTGAAAATACCTTATAATATAACGTAATATGCAGTGTACCATTGAAAATACCTTATAATATTTCGTAATTTGTAGTGTATCATTGAAAATACCTTATAATATAGCGTAATATGCAGTGTATCATTGAAAATACCTTATAATATATCGTAGTTTATCATTGAAAATGCATTATAATATAACGGAATTTGTAGTGTATCATTGAAAATACCTTATAATATAACGTAATATGCAGTGTATCGTTGAAAATACCTTATGATATAACGTAATATGCAGTGTATCATTGAAAATACCTTATAATATATCGGAATTTATAGTGTATCTTTGAAAATACCTTATAATATAACGTAATATGCAGTGTATCGTTGAAAATACCTTATGATATAACGTAATATGCAGTCTATCATTGAAAATAACTTATAATATAACGAAATATGCATTGTGTCATTGAAAAGACCTTATAATATAACGTAATATGCAGTGTATCACTGAAAATACCTTATAATATTTCGTAATTTGTAGTGTATCATTGAAAATACCTTATAATATAGCGTAATATGCAGTGTATCATTGAAAATACCTTATAATATAACGTGATATGCAATGTATCATTTAAAATAGCTTATAATATAACGTAATTTGTAGTGTATCTTTGAAAATACCTTATGATATAACGTAATATGCAGTCTATCATTGAAAATAACTTATAATATAACGAAATATGCATTGTGTCATTGAAAAGACCTTATAATATAACGTAATATGCAGTGTATCATTGAAAATACCTTATAATATAACGTAATATGCAGTGTATCGTTGAAAATACCTTATAATATAACGTAATATGCAGTGTATCGTTGAAAATACCTTATAATATAACGTAATATGCAGTGTACCATTGAAAATACCTTATAATATTTCGTAATTTGTAGTGTATCATTGAAAATACCTTATAATATAGCGTAATATGCAGTGTATCATTGAAAATACCTTATAATATATCGTAGTTTATCATTGAAAATGCATTATAATATAACGGAATTTGTAGTGTATCATTGAAAATACCTTATAATATAACGTAATATGCAGTGTATCGTTGAAAATACCTTATGATATAACGTAAAATGCAGTCTATCATTGAAAATAACTTATAATATAACGAAATATGCATTGTGTCATTGAAAATACCTTATAATATAACGTAATATGCAGTGTATCATTGAAAATACCTTATAATATAACGTAATATGCAGTGTATCGTTGAAAATACCTTATAATATAACGTAATATGCAGTGTATCGTTGAAAATACCTTATAATATAACGTAATATGCAGTGTATCATTGAAAATACCTTATAATATTTCGTAATTTGTAGTGTATCATTGAAAATACCTTATAATATAGCGTAATATGCAGTGTATCATTGAAAATACCTTATAATATATCGTAGTTTATCATTGAAAATACATTATAATATAACGGAATTTGTAGTGTATCATTGAAAATACCTTATAATATAACGAAATATGCAGTGTATCATTGAAAATACCTTATAATATGTCGTAGTTTATAATTGAAAATACCTTATAATGTATCGTAATATGCATAGTATGAATGAGAATACCTTATAGTATAACGTAATATGCATTGTATCATTGAAAATACCTTATAATGTAACGTAATTTGCAGTGTATCAATGAAAATACCTTATAATATAACGTAATATGCAATGTATCATTGAAAATACCTTATAATATTTCGTAATTTGTAGTGTATCATTGAAAATACCTTATAATATAGCGTAATATGCAGTGTCTCATTGAAAATACCTTATAATATATCGTAGTTTATCATTGAAAATACATTATAATATAACGTGATATGCAATGTATCATTGAAAATAACTTATAATATAACGAAATAAGCAGTGTGTCATTGAAAAAACCTTATAATATAACGAAATATGCAGTGTCTCATTGAAAATACCTTATAATATATCGTAGTTTATCATTGAAAATACATTATAATATAACGTGATATGCAATGTATCATTGAAAATAACTTATAATATAACGAAATAAGCAGTGTGTCATTGAAAAAACCTTATAATATAACGAAATATGCAGTGTATCATTGAAAATACCTTATAATATGTCGTAGTTTAACATTGAAAATACCTAATAATATAACGTAATATGCAGTGTATCATAGAAAATACCTTATAATATAACGTAATATGCAGTGTATCATTGAAAATACCTTATAATATATCGTAATATGCAGTGTATCATTGAAAATACCATATAATATAACGTAATATGCAGTGTATCATTGAAAATACCTTATAATATAGCGTACTATGCAGTGTATCATTGAAAATACCTTATAACATAACGTAATATGCAGTGTATCATTGAAAATACCTTATAATATATCGTAATATGCAGTGTATCATTGAAAATACCATATAATATAACGTAATATGCAGTGTTTCATTGAAAATACCTTATATTATAACGTAATATGCAGTGTATCATTGAAAATACCTTGTAATATAACGTAATATGCAGTGTATCATTGAAAATACCTTATAATATAACGAAATATGCAGTGTATCATTGAAAATACCTTATAATATGTCGTAGTTTAACATTGAAAATACCTTATAATATAACGTAATATACAGTGTATCATTGAAAATTCCTTATAATATAACGTAATATGCAGTGTATCATTGAAAATACCTTATAATATATAGTAGTTTATCATTGAAAATACCTTATAATATATCGTAATATGCAGTGTATCATTGAAAATACCATATAATATAACGTAATATGCAGTGTATCATTGAAAATACCTTATAATATAGCGTACTATGCAGTGTATCATTGAAAATACCTTATAATATAACGTAATATGCAGTGTATCATTGAAAATACCTTATAACATATCCTAATATGCAGTGTATCATAGAAAATACCTTATAATATAACGTAATATGCAGTGTATCATTGAAAATACCTTATAATATATAGTAGTTTATCATTGAAAATACCTTATAATATATCGTAATATGCAGTGTATCATTGAAAATACCATATAATATAACGTAATATACAGTGTATCATTGAAAATTCCTTATAATATAACGTAATATGCAGTGTATCATTGAAAATACCTTATAATATATAGTAGTTTATCATTGAAAATACCTTATAATATATCGTAATATGCAGTGTATCATTGAAAATACCATATAATATAACGTAATATGCAGTGTATCATTGAAAATACCTTATAATATATCGTAATATGCAGTGTATCATTGAAAATACCATATAATATAACGTAATATGCAGTGTATCATTGAAAATACCTTATAATATAGCGTACTATGCAGTGTATCATTGAAAATACCTTATAATATAACGTAATATGCAGTGTATCATTGAAAATACCTTATAACATATCCTAATATGCAGTGTATCATAGAAAATACCTTATAATATAACGTAATATGCAGTGTATCATTGAAAATACCTTATAATATATAGTAGTTTATCATTGAAAATACCTTATAATATATCGTAATATGCAGTGTATCATTGAAAATACCATATCATATAACGTAATATGCAGTGTATCATTGAAAATACCTTATAATATAGCGTACTATGCAGTGTATCATTGAAAATACTTTATAACATAACGTAATATGCAGTGTATCATTGAAAATACCTTATAATATATCGTAATATGCAGTGTATCATTGAAAATACCATGTAATATAACGTAATATGCAGTGTATCATTGAAAATACCTTATAATATAACGTAATATGCAGTGTATCATTGAAAATACCTTGTAATATAACGTAATATGCAGTGTATCATTGAAAATACCTTATAATATAACGTAATATGCAGTGTATCATTGAAAATACCTTCTAATATATCGTAGTTTATCATTGAAAATACCTTATAATATAACGTAATATACAGTGTACCATTGAAAATACCTTATAATATAACGAAATATGCAGTGTATCACTGAAAATACATTCTAATATATCGTAGTTTATCATTGAAAATACCTTATAATATAACGTAATATGCAGTGTATCATTGAAAATACCTTATAATATAGCGTACTATGCAGTGATTCATTGAAAATACCTTATAATATATCGGAATTTATAGTGTATCTTTGAAAATACCTTATAATATAACGTAATATGCAGTGTATCGTTGAAAATACCTTATGATATAACGTAATATGCAGTCTATCATTGAAAATAACTTATAATATAACGAAATATGCATTGTGTCATTGAAAAGACCTTATAATATAACGTAATATGCAGTGTATCATTGAAAATACCTTATAATATAACGTAATTTGTAGTGTATCATTGAAAATACCTTATAATATACCGTAATATGCAGTGTCTCATTGAAAATACCTTATAATATATCGTAGTTTATCATTGAAAATACATTATAATATAACGTGATATGCAATGTATCATTGAAAATAACTTATAATATAACGAAATAAGCAGTGTGTCATTGAAAAGACCTTATAATATAACGAAATATGCAGTGTATCATTGAAAATACCTTATAATATGTCGTAGTTTAACATTGAAAATACCTAATAATATAACGTAATATGCAGTGTATCATTGAAAATAACTTATAATATAACGAAATATGCAGTGTATCATTGTAAATACCTTATAATATGTCGTAGTTTATCATTGAAAATACCTTATAATATAACGTAATATGCAGTGTATCATTGAAAATACCTTATAATATATCGGAATTTATAGTGTATCTTTGAAAATACCTTATAATATAACGTAATATGCAGTGTATCGTTGAAAATACCTTATGATATAACGTAATATGCAGTCTATCATTGAAAATAACTTATAATATAACGAAATATGCATTGTGTCATTGAAAAGACCTTATAATATAACGTAATATGCAGTGTATCATTGAAAATACCTTATAATATAACGTAATATGCAGTGTATCGTTGAAAATACCTTATAATATAACGTAATATGCATTGTATCATTGAAAATGCCTTATAATATATCGGAATTTATAGTGTATCTTTGAAAATACCTTATAATATAACGTAATATGCAGTGTATCGTTGAAAATACCTTATAATATAACGTAATATGCAGTGTATCATTGAAAATACCTTATAATATTTCGTAATTTGTAGTGTATCATTGAAAATACCTTATAATATAGCGTAATATGCAGTGTATCATTGAAAATACCTTATAATATATCGTAGTTTATCATTGAAAATACATTATAATATAACGGAATTTGTAGTGTATCATTGAAAAACCTTATAATATAACGTAATATGCAGTGTATCACTGAAAATACCTTATAATATTTCGCAATTTGTAGTGTATCATTGAAAATACCTTATAATATAGCGTAATATGCAGTGTATCATTGAAAATACCTTATAATATAACGTGATATGCAATGTATCATTTAAAATACCTTATAATATAACGTAATATGCAGTGTATCGTTGAAAATACCTTATAATATAACGTAATATGCATTGTATCATTGAAAATGCCTTATAATATATCTGAATTTATAGTGTATCTTTGAAAATACCTTATAATATAACGTAATATGCAGTGTATCGTTGAAAATACCTTATGATATAACGTAATATGCAGTCTATCATTGAAAATAACTTATAATATAACGAAATATGCATTGTGTCATTGAAAAGACCTTATAATATAACGTAATATGCAGTGTATCATTGAAAATACCTTATAATATAACGTAATATGCAGTGTATCGTTGAAAATACCTTATAATATAACGTAATATGCAGTGTATCGTTGAAAATACCTTATAATATAACGTAATATGCAGTGTACCATTGAAAATACCTTATAATATTTCGTAATTTGTAGTGTATCATTGAAAATACCTTATAATATAGCGTAATATGCAGTGTATCATTGAAAATACCTTATAATATATCGTAGTTTATCATTGAAAATACATTATAATATAACGGAATTTGTAGTGTATCATTGAAAATACCTTATAATATAACGTAATATGCAGTGTATCGTTGAAAATACCTTATGATATAACGTAATATGCAGTCTATCATTGAAAATAACTTATAATATAACGAAATATGCATTGTGTCATTGAAAAGACCTTATAATATAACGTAATATGCAGTGTATCATTGAAAATGCCTTATAATATAACGTAATATGCAGTGTATCGTTGAAAATACCTTATAATATAACGTAATATGCAGTGTATCGTTGAAAATACCTTATAATATAACGTAATATGCAGTGTATCATTGAAAATACCTTATAATATTTCGTAATTTGTAGTGTATCATTGAAAATACCTTATAATATAGCGTAATATGCAGTGTATCATTGAAAATACCTTATAATATATCGTAGTTTATCATTGAAAATACATTATAATATAACGGAATTTGTAGTGTATCATTGAAAATACCTTATAATATAACGAAATATGCAGTGTATCATTGAAAATACCTTATAATATGTCGTAGTTTATAATTGAAAATACCTTATAATGTATCGTAATATGCATAGTATGAATGAGAATACCTTATAGTATAACGTAATATGCATTGTATCATTGAAAATACCTTACAATGTAACGTAATTTGCAGTGTATCAATGAAAATACCTTATAATATAACGTGATATGCAATGTATCATTGAAAATACCTTATAATATGTCGTAGTTTAACATTGAAAATACCTAGTAATATAACGTAATATGCAGTGTATCATTGAAAATGCCTTATAATATATCGGAATTTATAGTGTATCTTTGAAAATAGCTTATAATATAACGTAATATGCAGTGTATCGTTGAAAATACCTTATGATATAACGTAATATGCAGTGTATCATTGAAAATACCTTATAATATTTCGTAATTTGTAGTGTATCATTGAAAATACCTTATAATATAGCGTAATATGCAGTGTATCATTGAAAATACCTTATAATATATCGTAGTTTATCATTGAAAATACATTATAATATAACGGAATTTGTAGTGTATCATTGAAAATACCTTATAATATAACGTAATATGCATTGTATCATTGAAAATACCTTATAATGTAACGTAATTTGCAGTGTATCAATGAAAATACCTTATAATATAACGCGATATGCAATGTATCATTGAAAATACCTTATAATATTTCGTAATTTGTAGTGTATCATTGAAAATACCTTATAATATAGCGTAATATGCAGTGTCTCATTGAAAATACCTTATAATATATCGTAGTTTATCATTGAAAATACATTATAATATAACGTGATATGCAATGTATCACTGAAAATAACTTATAATATAACGAAATAAGCAGTGTGTCATTGAAAAAACCTTATAATATAACGAAATATGCAGTGTCTCATTGAAAATACCTTATAATATATCGTAGTTTATCATTGAAAATACATTATAATATAACGTGATATGCAATGTATCATTGAAAATAACTTATAATACAACGAAATAAGCAGTGTGTCATTGAAAAAACCTTATAATATAACGAAATATGCAGTGTATCATTGAAAATACCTTATAATATGTCGTAGTTTAACATTGAAAATACCTAATAATATAACGTAATATGCAGTGTATCATAGAAAATACCTTATAATATAACGTAATATGCAGTGTATCATTGAAAATACCTTATAATATATCGTAATATGCAGTGTATCATTGAAAATACCATATAATATAACGTAATATGCAGTGTATCATTGAAAATACCTTATAATATAGCGTACTATGCAGTGTATCATTGAAAATACCTTATAACATAACGTAATATGCAGTGTATCATTGAAAATACCTTATAATATATCGTAATATGCAGTGTATCATTGAAAATACCATATAATATAACGTAATATGCAGTGTATCATTGAAAATACCTTATAATATAACGGAATTTGTAGTGTATCATTGAAAATACCTTATAATATAACGTAATATACAGTGTATCATTGAAAATTCCTTATAATATAACGTAATATGCAGTGTATCATTGAAAATACCTTATAATATATAGTAGTTTATCATTGAAAATACCTTATAATATATCGTAATATGCAGTGTATCATTGAAAATACCATATAATATAACGTAATATGCAGTGTATCATTGAAAATACCTTATAATATAGCGTACTATGCAGTGTATCATTGAAAATACCTTATAATATAACGTAATATGCAGTGTATCATTGAAAATACCTTATAACATATCCTAATATGCAGTGTATCATAGAAAATACCTTATAATATAACGTAATATGCAGTGTATCATTGAAAATACCTTATAATATATCGTAATATGCAGTGTATCATTGAAAATACCATATAATATAACGTAATATGCAGTGTATCATTGAAAATACCTTATAATATAGCGTACTATGCAGTGTATCGTTGAAAATACATTATAATATAACGTAATATGCAGTGTATCATTGAAAATACCTTATAATATTTCGTAATTTGTAGTGTATCATTGAAAATACCTTATAATATATCGTAGTTTATCATTGAAAATACCTTATAATATAACGTAATATACAGTGTACCATTGAAAATACCTTATAATATAACGAAATATGCAGTGTATCACTGAAAATACCTTCTAATATATCGTAGTTTATCATTGAAAATACCTTATAATATAACGTAATATGCAGTGTATCATTGAAAATACCTTATAATATAGCGTACTATGCAGTGATTCATTGAAAATACCTTATAATATAACGTAATATGCAGTGTATCATTGAAAATACATTATAATATAACGTAATATGCAGTGTATCATTGAAAATACCTTATAATATAACGTAATTTGCAGTGTGTCATTGAACATACCTTATATTATGTCGTAGTTTATCATTGAAAATACCTTATAGTATAACGTAATATGCAGTGTATCATTGAAAATAACTTATAATATAACGAAATATGCAGTGTGTCATTGAAAAGACCTTATAATATAACGTAATATTTAGTTTATCATTGAAAATACCTTATAACATAACGTAAATTGCAGAGTATCATTGAAAATACCTTATGATATAACGTAATATGCAGTGTATCATTGAAAAGACCTTATAATATAACGTAATATGCAGTGTATCATTGAAAATACCTTATAATATAACGTAATATGCAGTGTATCGTTGAAAATACCTTATGATATAACGTAATATGCATTGTATCATTGAAAATACCTTATAATATAACGTAATTTGCAGTGCATCAATGAAAATAACTTATAATACAACGAAATATGCAGTGTATCGTTGAAAATACCTTATAATATGTCGTAGTTTATCATTGAAAATACCTTATAATATAACGTAATATGCAGTGTATCATTGAAAATACCTTATAATATAACGAAATGTGCAGTGTATCACTGAAAATACCTTCTAATATATCGCAGTTTATCATTGAAAATACCTTATAATATAACGTAATATGCAGTGTATCATTGAAAATACCTTATGATATAACGTAATATGCAGTGTATCATTGAAAAGACCTTATAATATAACGTAATATGCAGTGTATCATTGAAAAGACCTTATAATATAACGTAATATGCAGTGTATCATTGAAAAGACCTTATAATATAACGTAATATGCAGTGTATCATTGAAAATACCTTATAATATAACGTAATATGCAGTGTATCATTGAAAATACCTTATGATATAACGTAATATGCAGTGTATCATTGAAAAGACCTTATAATATAACGTAATATGCAGTGTATCATTGAAAATACCTTATAATATAACGTAATATGCAGTGTATCGTTGAAAATACCTTATGATATAACGTAATATGCAGTGTATCATTGAAAATACCTTATAATATAACGTAATATGCAGTGTATCATTGATAATACCTTATAATATAACGTAATATGCATTGTATCATTGAAAATACCTTATAATGTAACGTAATTTGCAGTGTATCAATGAAAATACATTATAATATAACGTGATATGCAATGTATCATTGAAAAAACCTTATAATATTTCGTAATTTGTAGTGTATCATTGAAAATACCTTATAATATACCGTAATATGCAGTGTCTCATTGAAAATACCTTATAATGTAACGTAATTTGCAGTGTATCAATGAAAATACATTATAATATAACGTGATATGCAATGTATCATTGAAAAAACCTTATAATATTTCGTAATTTGTAGTGTATCATTGAAAATACCTTATAATATACCGTAATATGCAGTGTCTCATTGAAAATACCTTATAATATATCGTAGTTTATCATTGAAAATACATTATAATATAACGTGATATGCAATGTATCATTGAAAATAACTTATAATATAACGAAATAAGCAGTGTGTCATTGAAAAGACCTTATAATATAACGAAATATGCAGTGTATCATTGAAAATACCTTATAATATGTCGTAGTTTAACATTGAAAATACCTAATAATATAACGTAATATGCAGTGTATCATTGAAAATAACTTATAATATAACGAAATATGCAGTGTATCATTGAAAATACCTTATAATATGTCGTAGTTTATCATTGAAAATACCTTATAATATAACGTAATATGCAGTGTATCATTGAAAATACCTTATAATATATCGGAATTTATAGTGTATCTTTGAAAATACCTTATAATATAACGTAATATGCAGTGTATCGTTGAAAATACCTTATAATTTAACGTAATATGCAGTGTATCATTGAAAATACCTTATAATATATAGTAGTTTATCATTGAAAATACCTTATAATATAACGTAATATGCAGTGTATCATTGAAAATACCTTATAATATATCGTAGTTTATCATTGAAAAGACCTTATAATATAACGAAATATGCAGTGTATCATTGAAAATACCTTATAATATGTCGTAGTTTAACATTGAAAATACCTAATAATATAACGTAATATGCAGTGTATCATAGAAAATACCTTATAATATAACGTAATATGCAGTGTATCATTGAAAATACCTTATAATATATCGTAATATGCAGTGTATCATTGAAAATACCATATAATATAACGTAATATGCAGTGTATCATTGAAAATACCTTATAATATAGCGTACTATGCAGTGTATCATTGAAAATACCTTATAACATAACGTAATATGCAGTGTATCATTGAAAATACCTTATAATATATCGTAATATGCAGTGTATCATTGAAAATACCATATAATATAACGTAATATGCAGTGTATCATTGAAAATACCTTATATTATAACGTAATATGCAGTGTATCATTGAAAATACCTTGTAATATAACGTAATATGCAGTGTATCATTGAAAATAACTTATAATATAACGAAATATGCAGTGTATCATTGAAAATACCTTATAATATGTCGTAGTTTAACATTGAAAATACCTAATAATATAACGTAATATGCAGTGTATCATTGAAAATAACTTATAATATAACGAAATATGCAGTGTATCATTGAAAATACCTTATAATATGTCGTAGTTTATCATTGAAAATACCTTATAATATAACGTAATATGCAGTGTATCATTGAAAATGCCTTATAATATATCGGAATTTATAGTGTATCTTTGAAAATAGCTTATAATATAACGTAATATGCAGTGTATCGTTGAAAATACCTTGTGATATAACGTAATATGCAGTCTATCATTGAAAATACCTTATAATATAACGTAATATACAGTGTATCATTGAAAATTCCTTATAATATAACGTAATATGCAGTGTATCATTGAAAATACCTTATAATATATAGTAGTTTATCATTGAAAATACCTTATAATATAACGTAATATGCAGTGTATCATTGAAAATACCTTATAATATAACGGAATTTGTAGTGTATCATTGAAAATACCTTATAATATAACGTAATATACAGTGTATCATTGAAAATTCCTTATAATATAACGTAATATGCAGTGTATCATTGAAAATACCTTATAATATATAGTAGTTTATCATTGAAAATACCTTATAATATATCGTAATATGCAGTGTATCATTGAAAATACCATATAATATAACGTAATATGCAGTGTATCATTGAAAATACCTTATAATATAGCGTACTATGCAGTGTATCATTGAAAATACCTTATAATATAACGTAATATGCAGTGTATCATTGAAAATACCTTATAACATATCCTAATATGCAGTGTATCATAGAAAATACCTTATAATATAACGTAATATGCAGTGTATCATTGAAAATACCTTATAATATATCGTAATATGCAGTGTATCATTGAAAATACCATATAATATAACGTAATATGCAGTGTATCATTGAAAATACCTTATAATATAGCGTACTATGCAGTGTATCGTTGAAAATACCTTATAATATAACGTAATATGCAGTGTATCATTGAAAATACCTTATAATATTTCGTAATTTGTAGTGTATCATTGAAAATACCTTATAATATATCGTAGTTTATCATTGAAAATACCTTATAATATAACGTAATATACAGTGTACCATTGAAAATACCTTATAATATAACGAAATATGCAGTGTATCACTGAAAATACCTTCTAATATATCGTAGTTTATCATTGAAAATACCTTATAATATAACGTAATATGCAGTGTAACATTGAAAATACCTTATAATATAGCGTACTATGCAGTGATTCATTGAAAATACCTTATAATATAACGTAATATGCAGTGTATCATTGAAAATACATTATAATATAACGTAATATGCAGTGTATCATTGAAAATACCTTATAATATAACGGAATTTGTAGTGTATCATTGAAAATACCTTATAATATAACGATATATGCAGTGTGTCATTGAACATACCTTATATTATGTCGTAGTTTATCATTGAAAATACCTTATAGTATAACGTAATATGCAGTGTATCATTGAAAATAACTTATAATATAACGAAATATGCAGTGTGTCATTGAAAAGACCTTATAATATAACGTAATATTTAGTTTATCATTGAAAATACCTTATAACATAACGTAAATTGCAGAGTATCATTGAAAATACCTTATGATATAACGTAATATGCAGTGTATCATTGAAAAGACCTTATAATATAACGTAATATGCAGTGTATCATTGAAAATACCTTATAATATAACGTAATATGCAGTGTATCGTTGAAAATACCTTATGATATAACGTAATATGCATTGTATCATTGAAAATACCTTATAATATAACGTAATTTGCAGTGCATCAATGAAAATAACTTATAATACAACGAAATATGCAGTGTATCGTTGAAAATACCTTATAATATGTCGTAGTTTATCATTGAAAATACCTTATAATATAACGTAATATGCAGTGTATCATTGAAAATACCTTATAATATAACGAAATATGCAGTGTATCACTGAAAATACCTTCTAATATATCGCAGTTTATCATTGAAAATACCTTATAATATAACGTAATATGCAGTGTATCATTGAAAATACCTTATAATATAACGTAATATGCAGTGTATCATTGATAATACCTTATAATATAACGTAATATGCATTGTATCATTGAAAATACCTTATAATGTAACGTAATTTGCAGTGTATCAATGAAAATACATTATAATATAACGTGATATGCAATGTATCATTGAAAAAACATTATAATATTTCGTAATTTGTAGTGTATCATTGAAAATACCTTATAATATACCGTAATATGCAGTGTCTCATTGAAAATACCTTATAATGTAACGTAATTTGCAGTGTATCAATGAAAATACATTATAATATAACGTGATATGCAATGTATCATTGAAAAAACCTTATAATATTTCGTAATTTGTAGTGTATCATTGAAAATACCTTATAATATACCGTAATATGCAGTGTCTCATTGAAAATACCTTATAATATATCGTAGTTTATCATTGAAAATACATTATAATATAACGTGATATGCAATGTATCATTGAAAATAACTTATAATATAACGAAATAAGCAGTGTGTCATTGAAAAGACCTTATAATATAACGAAATATGCAGTGTATCATTGAAAATACCTTATAATATGTCGTAGTTTAACATTGAAAATACCTAATAATATAACGTAATATGCAGTGTATCATTGAAAATAACTTATAATATAACGAAATATGCAGTGTATCATTGAAAATACCTTATAATATGTCGTAGTTTATCATTGAAAATACCTTATAATATAACGTAATATGCAGTGTATCATTGAAAATACCTTATAATATATCGGAATTTATAGTGTATCTTTGAAAATACCTTATAATATAACGTAATATGCAGTGTATCACTGAAAATACCTTCTAATATATCGTAGTTTATCATTGAAAATACCTTATAATATAACGTAATATGCAGTGTATCATTGAAAATACCTTATAATATAGCGTACTATGCAGTGATTCATTGAAAATACCTTATAATATAACGTAATATGCAGTGTATCATTGAAAATACATTATAATATAACGTAATATGCAGTGTATCATTGAAAATACCTTATAATATAACGGAATTTGTAGTGTATCATTGAAAATACCTTATAATATAACGATATATGCAGTGTGTCATTGAACATACCTTATATTATGTCGTAGTTTATCATTGAAAATACCTTATAGTATAACGTAATATGCAGTGTATCATTGAAAATAACTTATAATATAACGAAATATGCAGTGTGTCATTGAAAAGACCTTATAATATAACATAATATTTAGTTTATCATTGAAAATACCTTATAACATAACGTAAATAGCAGAGTATCATTGAAAATACCTTATGATATAACGTAATATGCAGTGTATCATTGAAAAGACCTTATAATATAACGTAATATGCAGTGTATCATTGAAAATACCTTATAATATAACGTAATATGCAGTGTATCGTTGAAAATACCTTATGATATAACGTAATATGCATTGTATCATTGAAAATACCTTATAATATAACGTAATTTGCAGTGCATCAATGAAAATAACTTATAATACAACGAAATATGCAGGGTATCATTGAAAATACCTTATAATATATCGGAATTTATAGTGTATCTTTGAAAATACCTTATAATATAACGTAATATGCAGTGTATCATTGAAAATAACTTATAATATAACGAAATATGCATTGTGTCATTGAAAAGACCTTATAATATAACGTAATATGCAGTGTATCATTGAAAATACCTTATAATATAACGTAATATGCAGCGTATCATTGAAAATACCTTATAATATAACGTAATATGCAGTGTATCATTGAAAATACCTTATAACATATCCTAATATGCAGTGTATCATAGAAAATACCTTATAATATAACGTAATATGCAGTGTATCATTGAAAATACCTTATAATATATCGTAATATGCAGTGTATCATTGAAAATACCATATAATATAACGTAATATGCAGTGTATCATTGAAAATACCTTATAATATAGCGTACTATGCAGTGTATCGTTGAAAATACCTTATAATATAACGTAATATGCAGTGTATCATTGAAAATACCTTATAATATTTCGTAATTTGTAGTGTATCATTGAAAATACCTTATAATATATCGTAGTTTATCATTGAAAATACCTTATAATATAACGTAATATGCAGTGTATCATTGAAAATACCTTATAATATAACGAAATATGCAGTGTATCACTGAAAATACCTTCTAATATATCGTAGTTTATCATTGAAAATACCTTATAATATAACGTAATATGCAGTGTATCATTGAAAATACCTTATAATATAGCGTACTATGCAGTGATTCATTGAAAATACCTTATAATATAACGTAATATGCAGTGTATCATTGAAAATACATTATAATATAACGTAATATGCAGTGTATCATTGAAAATACCTTATAATATAACGGAATTTGTAGTGTATCATTGAAAATACCTTATAATATAACGATATATGCAGTGTGTCATTGAACATACCTTATATTATGTCGTAGTTTATCATTGAAAATACCTTATAGTATAACGTAATATGCAGTGTATCATTGAAAATAACTTATAATATAACGAAATATGCAGTGTGTCATTGAAAAGACCTTATAATATAACGTAATATTTAGTTTATCATTGAAAATACCTTATAACATAACGTAAATTGCAGAGTATCATTGAAAATACCTTATGATATAACGTAATATGCAGTGTATCATTGAAAAGACCTTATAATATAACGTAATATGCAGTGTATCATTGAAAATACCTTATAATATAACGTAATATGCAGTGTATCATTGAAAATACCTTATAATATAACGTAATATGCAGTGTATCATTGAAAATACCTTATAATATAACGAAATATGCAGTGTATCACTGAAAATACCTTCTAATATATCGTAGTTTATCATTGAAAATACCTTATAATATAACGTAATATGCAGTGTATCATTGAAAATACCTTATAATATAACGTAATATGCAGTGTATCATTGATAATACCTTATAATATAACGTAATATGCATTGTATCATTGAAAATACCTTATAATGTAACGTAATTTGCAGTGTATCAATGAAAATACATTATAATATAACGTGATATGCAATGTATCATTGAAAAAACATTATAATATTTCGTAATTTGTAGTGTATCATTGAAAATACCTTATAATATACCGTAATATGCAGTGTCTCATTGAAAATACCTTATAATGTAACGTAATTTGCAGTGTATCAATGAAAATACATTATAATATAACGTGATATGCAATGTATCATTGAAAAAACCTTATAATATTTCGTAATTTGTAGTGTATCATTGAAAATACCTTATAATATACCGTAATATGCAGTGTCTCATTGAAAATACCTTATAATATATCGTAGTTTATCATTGAAAATACATTATAATATAACGTGATATGCAATGTATCATTGAAAATAACTTATAATATAACGAAATAAGCAGTGTGTCATTGAAAAGACCTTATAATATAACGAAATATGCAGTGTATCATTGAAAATACCTTATAATATGTCGTAGTTTAACATTGAAAATACCTAATAATATAACGTAATATGCAGTGTATCATTGAAAATAACTTATAATATAACGAAATATGCAGTGTATCATTGAAAATACCTTATAATATGTCGTAGTTTATCATTGAAAATACCTTATAATATAACGTAATATGCAGTGTATCATTGAAAATACCTTATAATATATCGGAATTTATAGTGTATCTTTGAAAATACCTTATAATATAACGTAATATGCAGTGTATCGTTGAAAATACCTTATAATTTAACGTAATATGCAGTGTATCATTGAAAATACCTTATAATATTTCGTAATTTGTAGTGTATCATTGAAAATACCTTATAGTATAGCGTAATATGCAGTGTATCATTGAAAATACCTTATAATATGTCGTAGTTTATCATTGAAAAGACCTTATAATATAACGAAATATGCAGTGTATCATTGAAAATACCTTATAATATGTCGTAGTTTAACATTGAAAATACCTAATAATATAACGTAATATGCAGTGTATCATTGAAAATAACTTATAATATAACGAAATATGCAGTGTATCATTGAAAATACCTTATAATATGTCGTAGTTTAACATTGAAAATACCTAATAATATAACGTAATATGCAGTGTATCATTGAAAATAACTTATAATATAACGTAATATGCAGTGTATCGTTGAAAATACCTTATGATATAACGTAATATGCATTGTATCATTGAAAATACCTTATAATATAACGTAATTTGTAGTGCATCAATGAAAATAACTTATAATACAACGAAATATGCAGTGTATCACTGAAAATACCTTCTAATGTATCGCAGTTTATCATTGAAAATACCTTATAATATAACGTAATATGCAGTGTATCATTGAAAATACCTTATAATATAACGTAATATGCAGTGGATCATTGATAATACCTTATAATATAACGTAATATGCATTGTATCATTGAAAATACCTTATAATGTAACGTAATTTGCAGTGTATCAATGAAAATACATTATAATATAACGTGATATGCAATGTATCATTGAAAAAACCTTATAATATTTCGTAATTTGTAGTGTATCATTGAAAATACCTTATAATATACCGTAATATGCATTGTCTCATTGAAAATACCTTATAATATATCGTAGTTTATCATTGAAAATACATTATAATATAACGTGATATGCAATGTATCATTGAAAATAACTTATAATATAACGAAATAAGCAGTGTGTCATTGAAAAGACCTTATAATATAACGAAATATGCAGTGTATCATTGAAAATACCTTATAATATGTCGTAGTTTAACATTGAAAATACCTAATAATATAACGTAATATGCAGTGTATCATTGAAAATAACTTATAATATAACGAAATATGCAGTGTATCATTGAAAATACCTTATAATATGTCGTAGTTTATCATTGAAAATACCTTATAATATAACGTAATATGCAGTGTATCATTGAAAATACCTTATAATATATCGAAATTATAGTGTATCTTTGAAAATACCTAATAATATAACGTAATATGCAGTGTATCATTGAAAATACCTTATAATATAACGAAATATGCAGTGTATCACTGAAAATACCTTCTAATATATCGCAGTTTATCATTGAAAATACCTTATAATATAACGTAATATGCAGTGTATCATTGAAAATACCTTATAATATAACGTAATATGCAGTGTATCATTGATAATACCTTATAATATAACGTAATATGCATTGTATCATTGAAAATACCTTATAATGTAACGTAATTTGCAGTGTATCAATGAAAATACATTATAATATAACGTGATATGCAATGTATCATTGAAAAAACCTTATAATATTTCGTAATTTGTAGTGTATCATTGAAAATACCTTATAATATACCGTAATATGCAGTGTCTCATTGAAAATACCTTATAATGTAACGTAATTTGCAGTGTATCAATGAAAATACATTATAATATAACGTGATATGCAATGTATCATTGAAAAAACCTTATAATATTTCGTAATTTGTAGTGTATCATTGAAAATACCTTATAATATACCGTAATATGCAGTGTCTCATTGAAAATACCTTATAATATATCGTAGTTTATCATTGAAAATACATTATAATATAACGTGATATGCAATGTATCATTGAAAATATCTTATAATATAACGAAATAAGCAGTGTGTCATTGAAAAGACCTTATAATATAACGAAATATGCAGTGTATCATTGAAAATACCTTATAATATGTCGTAGTTTAACATTGAAAATACCTAATAATATAACGTAATATGCAGTGTATCATTGAAAATAACTTATAATATAACGAAGTATGCAGTGTATCATTGAAAATACCTTATAATATGTCGTAGTTTATCATTGAAAATACCTTATAATATAACGTAATATGCAGTGTATCATTGAAAATACCTTATAATATATCGGAATTTATAGTGTATCTTTGAAAATACCTTATAATATAACGTAATATGCAGTGTATCGTTGAAAATACCTTATAATTTAACGTAATATGCAGTGTATCATTGAAAATACCTTATAATATTTCGTAATTTGTAGTGTATCATTGAAAATACCTTATAGTATAGCGTAATATGCAGTGTATCATTGAAAATACCTTATAATATATCGTAGTTTATCATTGAAAAGACCTTATAATATAACGAAATATGCAGTGTATCATTGAAAATACCTTATAATATGTCGTAGTTTAACATTGAAAATACCTAATAATATAACGTAATATGCAGTGTATCATTGAAAATAACTTATAATATAACGAAATATGCAGTGTATCATTGAAAATACCTTATAATATGTCGTAGTTTAACATTGAAAATACCTAATAATATAACGTAATATGCAGTGTATCATTGAAAATAACTTATAATATAACGTAATATGCAGTGTATCGTTGAAAATACCTTATGATATAACGTAATATGCTTTGTATCATTGAAAATACCTTATAATATAACGTAATTTGCAGTGCATCAATGAAAATAACTTATAATACAACGAAATATGCAGTGTATCGTTGAAAATACCTTATAATATGTCGTAGTTTATCATTGAAAATACCTTATAATATAACGTAATATGCAGTGTATCATTGAAAATACCTCATAATATAACGAAATATGCAGTGTATCACTGAAAATACCTTCTAATATATCGCAGTTTATCATTGAAAATACCTTATAATATAACGTAATATGCAGTGTATCATTGAAAATACCTTATAATATAACGTAATATGCAGTGGATCATTGATAATACCTTATAATATAACGTAATATGCATTGTATCATTGAAAATACCTTATAATGTAACGTAATTTGCAGTGTATCAATGAAAATACATTATAATATAACGTGATATGCAATGTATCATTGAAAAAACCTTATAATATTTCGTAATTTGTAGTGTATCATTGAAAATACCTTATAATATACCGTAATATGCAGTGTCTCATTGATAATACCTTATAATATATCGTAGTTTATCATTGAAAATACATTATAATATAACGTGATATGCAATGTATCATTGAAAATAACTTATAATATAACGAAATAAGCAGTGTGTCATTGAAAAGACCTTATAATATAACGAAATATGCAGTGTATCATTGAAAATACCTTATAATATGTCGTAGTTTAACATTGAAAATACCTAATAATATAACGTAATATGCAGTGTATCATTGAAAATAACTTATAATATAACGAAATATGCAGTGTATCATTGAAAATACCTTATAATATGTCGTAGTTTAACATTGAAAATACCTTATAATATAACGTAATATGCAGTGTATCATTGAAAATAACTTATAATATAACGTAATATGCAGTGTATCGTTGAAAATACCTTATGATATAACGTAATATGCATTGTATCATTGAAAATACCTTATAATATAACGTAATTTGCAGTGCATCAATGAAAATAACTTATAATACAACGAAATATGCAGTGTATCGTTGAAAATACCTTATAATATGTCGTAGTTTATCATTGAAAATACCTTATAATATAACGTAATATGCAGTGTATCATTGAAAATACCTCATAATATAACGAAATATGCAGTGTATCACTGAAAATACCTTCTAATATATCGCAGTTTATCATTGAAAATACCTTATAATATAACGTAATATGCAGTGTATCATTGAAAATACCTTATAATATAACGTAATATGCAGTGGATCACTGATAATACCTTATAATATAACGTAATATGCATTGTATCATTGAAAATACCTTATAATGTAACGTAATTTGCAGTGTATCAATGAAAATACATTATAATATAACGTGATATGCAATGTATCATTGAAAAAACCTTATAATATTTCGTAATTTGTAGTGTATCATTGAAAATACCTTATAATATACCGTAATATGCAGTGTCTCATTGAAAATACCTTATAATATATCGTAGTTTATCATTGAAAATACATTATAATATAACGTGATATGCAATGTATCATTGAAAATAACTTATAATATAACGAAATAAGCAGTGTGTCATTGAAAAGACCTTATAATATAACGAAATATGCAGTGTATCATTGAAAATACCTTATAATATGTCGTAGTTTAACATTGAAAATACCTAATAATATAACGTAATATGCAGTGTATCATTGAAAATAATTTATAATATAACGAAATATGCAGTGTATCATTGAAAATACCTTATAATATGTCGTAGTTTATCATTGAAAATACCTTATAATATAACGTAATATGCAGTGTATCATTGAAAATACCTTATAATATATCGGAATTTATAGTGTATCTTTGAAAATACCTAATAATATAACGTAATATGCAGTGTATCATTGAAAATACCTTATAATATAACGAAATATGCAGTGTATCACTGAAAATACCGTCTAATATATCGCAGTTTATCATTGAAAATACCTTATAATATAACGTAATATGCAGTGTATCATTGAAAATACCTTATAATATAACGTAATATGCAGTGTATCATTGATAATACCTTATAATATAACGTAATATGCATTGTATCATTGAAAATACCTTATAATGTAACGTAATTTGCAGTGTATCAATGAAAATACATTATAATATAACGTGATATGCAATGTATCATTGAAAAAACCTTATAATATTTCGTAATTTGTAGTGTATCATTGAAAATACCTTATAATATACCGTAATATGCAGTGTCTCATTGAAAATACCTTATAATGTAACGTAATTTGCAGTGTATCAATGAAAATACATTATAATATAACGTGATATGCAATGTATCATTGAAAAAACCTTATAATATTTCGTAATTTGTAGTGTATCATTGAAAATACCTTATAATATACCGTAATATGCAGTGTCTCATTAAAAATACCTTATAATATATCGTAGTTTATCATTGAAAATACATTATAATATAACGTGATATGCAATGTATCATTGAAAATAACTTATAATATAACGAAATAAGCAGTGTGTCATTGAAAAGACCTTATAATATAACGAAATATGCAGTGTATCATTGAAAATACCTTATAATATGTCGTAGTTTAACATTGAAAATACCTAATAATATAACGTAATATGCAGTGTATCATTGAAAATAACTTATAATATAACGAAATATGCAGTGTATCATTGAAAATACCTTATAATATGTCGTAGTTTATCATTGAAAATACCTTATAATATAACGTAATATGCAGTGTATCATTGAAAATACCTTATAATATATCGGAATTTATAGTGTATCATTGAAAATACCTTATAATATTTCGTAATTTGTAGTGTATCATTGAAAATACCTTATAGTATAGCGTAATATGCAGTGTATCATTGAAAATACCTTATAATATATCGTAGTTTATCATTGAAAAGACCTTATAATATAACGAAATATGCAGTGTATCATTGAAAATACCTTATAATATGTCGTAGTTTAACATTGAAAATACCTAATAATATAACGTAATATGCAGTGTATCATTGAAAATAACTTATAATATAACGAAATATGCAGTGTATCATTGAAAATACCTTATAATATGTCGTAGTTTAACATTGAAAATACCTAATAATATAACGTAATATGCAGTGTATCATTGAAAATAACTTATAATATAACGTAATATGCAGTGTATCGTTGAAAATACCTTATGATATAACGTAATATGCATTGTATCATTGAAAATACCTTATAATATAACGTAATTTGCAGTGCATCAATGAAAATAACTTATAATACAACGAAATATGCAGTGTATCGTTGAAAATACCTTATAATATGTCGTAGTTTATCATTGAAAATACCTTATAATATAACGTAATATGCAGTGTATCATTGAAAATACCTCATAATATAACGAAATATGCAGTGTATCACTGAAAATACCTTCTAATATATCGCAGTTTATCATTGAAAATACCTTATAATATAACGTAATATGCAGTGTATCATTGAAAATACCTTATAATATAACGTAATATGCAGTGGATCATTGATAATACCTTATAATATAACGTAATATGCATTGTATCATTGAAAATACCTTATAATGTAACGTAATTTGCAGTGTATCAATGAAAATACATTATAATATAACGTGATATGCAATGTATCATTGAAAAAACCTTATAATATTTCGTAATTTGTAGTGTATCATTGAAAATACCTTATAATATACCGTAATATGCAGTGTCTCATTGAAAATACCTTATAATATATCGTAGTTTATCATTGAAAATACATTATAATATAACGTGATATGCAATGTATCATTGAAAATATCTTATAATATAACGAAATAAGCAGTGTGTCATTGAAAAGACCTTATAATATAACGAAATATGCAGTGTATCATTGAAAATACCTTATAATATGTCGTAGTTTAACATTGAAAATACCTAATAATATAACGTAATATGCAGTGTATCATTGAAAATAACTTATAATATAACGAAATATGCAGTGTATCATTGAAAATACCTTATAATATGTCGTAGTTTATCATTGAAAATACCTTATAATATAACGTAATATGCAGTGTATCATTGAAAATACCTTATAATATATCGGAATTTATAGTGTATCTTTGAAAATACCTTATAATATAACGTAATATGCAGTGTATCGTTGAAAATACCTTATAATTTAACGTAATATGCAGTGTATCATTGAAAATACCTTATAATATTTCGTAATTTGTAGTGTATCATTGAAAATACCTTATAGTATAGCGTAATATGCAGTGTATCATTGAAAATACCTTATAATATATCGTAGTTTATCATTGAAAAGACCTTATAATATAACGAAATATGCAGTGTATCATTGAAAATACCTTATAATATGTCGTAGTTTAACATTGAAAATACCTAATAATATAACGTAATATGCAGTGTATCATTGAAAATAACTTATAATATAACGAAATATGCAGTGTATCATTGAAAATACCTTATAATATGTCGTAGTTTAACATTGAAAATACCTAATAATATAACGTAATATGCAGTGTATCATTGAAAATGCCTTATAATATATCGGAATTTATAGTGTATCTTTGAAAATAGCTTATAATATAACGTAATATGCAGTGTATCGTTGAAAATACCTTATAATATAACGTGATATGCAATGTATCATTTAAAATAGCTTATAATATAACGTAATTTGTAGTGTATCTTTGAAAATACCTTATAATATAACGTAATATGCAGTGTATCGTTGAAAATACCTTATAATATAACGTAATATGCAGTGTATCATTGAAAATACCTTATAATATTTCGTAATTTGTAGTGTATCATTGAAAATACCTTAAAATATAGCGTAATATGCAGTGTCTCATTGAAAATACCTTATAATATATCGTAGTTTATCATTGAAAATACATTATAATATAACGTGATATGCAATGTATCATTGAAAATAACTTATAATATAACGAAAGAAGCAGTGTGTCATTGAAAAAACCTTATAATATAACGAAATATGCAGTGTATCATTGAAAATACCTTATAATATGTCGTAGTTTAACATTGAAAATACCTAATAATATAACGTAATATGCAGTGTATCATTGAAAATGCCTTATAATATATCGGAATTTATAGTGTATCTTTGAAAATAGCTTATAATATAACGTAATATGCAGTGTATCGTTGAAAATACCTTATGATATAACGTAATATGCAGTGTATCATTGAAAATACCTTATAATATTTCGTAATTTGTAGTGTATCATTGAAAATACCTTATAATATAGCGTAATATGCAGTGTATCATTGAAAATACCTTATAATATATCGTAGTTTATCATTGAAAATACATTATAATATAACGGAATTTGTAGTGTATCATTGAAAATACCTTATAATATAACGAAATATGCAGTGTATCATTGAAAATACCTTATAATATGTCGTAGTTTATCATTGAAAATACCTTATAATGTATCGTAATATGCATAGTATGAATGAGAATACCTTATAGTATAACGTAATATGCATTGTATCATTGAAAATACCTTATAATGTAACGTAATTTGCAGTGTATCAATGAAAATACCTTATAATATAACGTGATATGCAATGTATCATTGAAAATGCCTTATAATATGTCGTAGTTTAACATTGAAAATACCTAATAATATAACGTAATATGCAGTGTATCATTGAAAATAACTTATAATATAACGTAATATGCAGTGTATCATTGAAAATACCTTATAATATATCGGAATTTATAGTGTATCTTTGAAAATACCTTATAATATAACGTAATATGCAGTGTATCGTTGAAAATACCTTATAATATAACGAAATATGCAGTGTATCATTGAAAATACCTTATAATATGTCGTAGTTTAACATTGAAAATACCTAATAATATAACGTAATATGCAGTGTATCATTGAAAATGCCTTATAATATATCGGAATTTATAGTGTATCTTTGAAAATAGCTTATAATATAACGTAATATGCAGTGTATCGTTGAAAATACCTTATGATATAACGTAATATGCAGTGTATCATTGAAAATACCTTATAATATTTCGTAATTTGTAGTGTATCATTGAAAATACATTATAATATAACGTGATATGCAGTGGATCATTGATAATACCTTATAATATAACGTAATATGCATTGTATCATTGAAAATACCTTATAATGTAACGTAATTTGCAGTGTATCAATGAAAATACATTATAATATAACGTGATATGCAATGTATCATTGAAAAAACCTTATAATATTTCGTAATTTGTAGTGTATCATTGAAAATACCTTATAATATACCGTAATATGCAGTGTCTCATTGAAAATACCTTATAATATATCGTAGTTTATCATTGAAAATACATTATAATATAACGTGATATGCAATGTATCATTGAAAATAACTTATAATATAACGAAATAAGCAGTGTGTCATTGAAAAGACCTTATAATATAACGAAATATGCAGTGTATCATTGAAAATACCTTATAATATGTCGTAGTTTAACATTGAAAATACCTAATAATATAACGTAATATGCAGTGTATCATTGAAAATAACTTATAATATAACGAAATATGCAGTGTATCATTGAAAATACCTTATAATATGTCGTAGTTTATCATTGAAAATACCTTATAATATAACGTAATATGCAGTGTATCATTGAAAATACCTTATAATATATCGGAATTTATAGTGTATCTTTGAAAATACCTTATAATATAACGTAATATGCAGTGTATCGTTGAAAATACCTTATAATTTAACGTAATATGCAGTGTATCATTGAAAATACCTTATAATATTTCGTAATTTGTAGTGTATCATTGAAAATACCTTATAGTATAGCGTAATATGCAGTGTATCATTGAAAATACCTTATAATATATCGTAGTTTATCATTGAAAAGACCTTATAATATAACGAAATATGCAGTGTATCATTGAAAATACCTTATAATATGTCGTAGTTTAACATTGAAAATACCTAATAATATAACGTAATATGCAGTGTATCATTGAAAATAACTTATAATATAACGAAATATGCAGTGTATCATTGAAAATACCTTATAATATGTCGTAGTTTAACATTGAAAATACCTAATAATATAACGTAATATGCAGTGTATCATTGAAAATGCCTTATAATATATCGGAATTTATAGTGTATCTTTGAAAATAGCTTATAATATAACGTAATATGCAGTGTATCGTTGAAAATACCTTATAATATAACGTGATATGCAATGTATCATTTAAAATAGCTTATAATATAACGTAATTTGTAGTGTATCTTTGAAAATACCTTATAATATAACGTAATATGCAGTGTATCGTTGAAAATACCTTATAATATAACGTAATATGCAGTGTATCATTGAAAATACCTTATAATATTTCGTAATTTGTAGTGTATCATTGAAAATACCTTAAAATATAGCGTAATATGCAGTGTCTCATTGAAAATACCTTATAATATATCGTAGTTTATCATTGAAAATACATTATAATATAACGTGATATGCAATGTATCATTGAAAATAACTTATAATATAACGAAAGAAGCAGTGTGTCATTGAAAAAACCTTATAATATAACGAAATATGCAGTGTATCATTGAAAATACCTTATAATATGTCGTAGTTTAACATTGAAAATACCTAATAATATAACGTAATATGCAGTGTATCATTGAAAATGCCTTATAATATATCGGAATTTATAGTGTATCTTTGAAAATAGCTTATAATATAACGTAATATGCAGTGTATCGTTGAAAATACCTTATGATATAACGTAATATGCAGTGTATCATTGAAAATACCTTATAATATTTCGTAATTTGTAGTGTATCATTGAAAATACCTTATAATATAGCGTAATATGCAGTGTATCATTGAAAATACCTTATAATATATCGTAGTTTATCATTGAAAATACATTATAATATAACGGAATTTGTAGTGTATCATTGAAAATACCTTATAATATAACGAAATATGCAGTGTATCATTGAAAATACCTTATAATATGTCGTAGTTTATCATTGAAAATACCTTATAATGTATCGTAATATGCATAGTATGAATGAGAATACCTTATAGTATAACGTAATATGCATTGTATCATTGAAAATACCTTATAATGTAACGTAATTTGCAGTGTATCAATGAAAATACCTTATAATATAACGTGATATGCAATGTATCATTGAAAATGCCTTATAATATGTCGTAGTTTAACATTGAAAATACCTAATAATATAACGTAATATGCAGTGTATCATTGAAAATAACTTATAATATAACGTAATATGCAGTGTATCATTGAAAATACCTTATAATATATCGGAATTTATAGTGTATCTTTGAAAATACCTTATAATATAACGTAATATGCAGTGTATCGTTGAAAATACCTTATAATATAACGAAATATGCAGTGTATCATTGAAAATACCTTATAATATGTCGTAGTTTAACATTGAAAATACCTAATAATATAACGTAATATGCAGTGTATCATTGAAAATGCCTTATAATATATCGGAATTTATAGTGTATCTTTGAAAATAGCTTATAATATAACGTAATATGCAGTGTATCGTTGAAAATACCTTATGATATAACGTAATATGCAGTGTATCATTGAAAATACCTTATAATATTTCGTAATTTGTAGTGTATCATTGAAAATACCTTATAATATAGCGTAATATGCAGTGTATCATTGAAAATACCTTATAATATATCGTAGTTTATCATTGAAAATACATTATAATATAACGGAATTTGTAGTGTATCATTGAAAATACCTTATAATATAACGAAATATGCAGTGTATCATTGAAAATACCTTATAATATAACGTAATATGCATTGTATCATTGAAAATGCCTTATAATATATCGGAATTTATTGTGTATCTTTGAAAATACCTTATAATATAACGTAATATGCAGTGTATCATGGAAAATAACTTATAATATAACGAAATATGCAGTGTATCATTGAAAATACCTTATAATATGTCGTAGTTTATCATTGAAAATACCTTATAATATAACGTAATATGCAGTGTATCATTGAAAATACCTTATAATGTAACGTAATATGCAGTGTATCATTGAAAATACCTTATAATATTTCGTAATTTGTAGTGTATCATTGAAAATACCTTATAATATAGCGTAATATGCAGTGTATCATTGAAAATACCTTATAATATATCGTAGTGTATCATTGAAAATACCTTATAATATAACGAAATATGCAGTGTATCATTGAAAATAACTTATAATATAACGAAATATGCAGTGTATCATTGAAAATACCTTATAATATATAGTAGTTTATCATTGAAAATACCTTATAACATAACGTAATATACAGTGTAACATTGAAAATACCTTATAATATAACGTACTATGCAGCGTATCATTGAAAATACCTTATAATATATCGTAATATGCAGTGTATCATTGAAAATACCTTATAATATATCGTAATATGCAGTGTATCATTGAAAATACCTTATAATATTTCGTAATTTGTAGTGTATCGTTGAAAATACCTTATGATATAACGTAATATGCAGTCTATCAGTGAAAATAACTTATAATATAACGAAATATGCATTGTGTCATTGAAAAGACTTTATAATATAACGTAATATGCAGTGTATCATTGAAAATACCTTATAATATAACGTAATATGCAGTGTATCGTTGAAAATACCTTATAATATAACGTAATATGCATTGTATCATTGAAAATGCCTTATAATATATCGGAATTTATTGTGTATCTTTGAAAATACCTAATAATATAACGTAATATGCAGTGTATCATTGAAAATAACTTATAATATAACGAAATATGCAGTGTATCATTGAAAATACCTTATAATATGTCGTAGTTTATCATTGAAAATACCTTATAATATAACGTAATATGCAGTGTATCATTGAAAATACCTTATAATGTAACGTAATATGCAGTGTATCATTGAAAATACCTTATAATATTTCGTAATTTGTAGTGTATCATTGAAAATACCTTATAATATAGCGTAGTATGCAGTGTATCATTGAAAATACCTTATAATATGTCGTAGTTTATCATTGAAAATACCTTATAATGTATCGTAATATGCATAGTATGAATGAGAATACCTTATAGTATAACGTAATATGCATTGTATCATTGAAAATGCCTTATAATATATCGGAATTTATTGTGTATCTTTGAAAATACCTTATAATATAACGTAATATGCAGTGTATCGTTGAAAATAACTTATAATATAACGAAATATGCAGTGTATCATTGAAAATACCTTATAATATGTCGTAGTTTATCATTGAAAATACCTTATAATATAACGTAATATGCAGTGTATCATTGAAAATACCTTATAATGTAACGTAATATGCAGTGTATCATTGAAAATACCTTATAATATTTCGTAATTTGTAGTGTATCATTGAAAATACCTTATAATATAGCGTAATATGCAGTGTATCATTGAAAATACCTTATAATATATCGTAGTGTATCATTGAAAATACCTTATAATATAACGAAATATGCAGTGTATCATTGAAAATAACTTATAATATAACGAAATATGCAGTGTATCATTGAAAATACCTTATAATATATAGTAGTTTATCATTGAAAATACCTTATAACATAACGTAATATACAGTGTAACATTGAAAATACCTTATAATATAACGTACTATGCAGCGTATCATTGAAAATACCTTATAATATATCGTAATATGCAGTGTATCATTGAAAATACCTTATAATATATCGTAATATGCAGTGTATCATTGAAAATACCTTATAATATTTCGTAATTTGTAGTGTATCGTTGAAAATACCTTATGATATAACGTAATATGCAGTCTATCAGTGAAAATAACTTATAATATAACGAAATATGCATTGTGTCATTGAAAAGACTTTATAATATAACGTAATATGCAGTGTATCATTGAAAATACCTTATAATATAACGTAATATGCAGTGTATCGTTGAAAATACCTTATAATATAACGTAATATGCATTGTATCATTGAAAATGCCTTATAATATATCGGAATTTATTGTGTATCTTTGAAAATACCTAATAATATAACGTAATATGCAGTGTATCATTGAAAATAACTTATAATATAACGAAATATGCAGTGTATCATTGAAAATACCTTATAATATGTCGTAGTTTATCATTGAAAATACCTTATAATATAACGTAATATGCAGTGTATCATTGAAAATACCTTATAATGTAACGTAATATGCAGTGTATCATTGAAAATACCTTATAATATTTCGTAATTTGTAGTGTATCATTGAAAATACCTTATAATATAGCGTAGTATGCAGTGTATCATTGAAAATACCTTATAATATGTCGTAGTTTATCATTGAAAATACCTTATAATGTATCGTAATATGCATAGTATGAATGAGAATACCTTATAGTATAACGTAATATGCATTGTATCATTGAAAATACCTTATAATGTAACGTAATTTGCAGTGTATCAATGAAAATACCTTATAATATAACGTGATATGCAATGTATCATTGAAAATACCTTATAATATGTCGTAGTTTAACATTGAAAATACCTAATAATATAACGTAATATGCAGTGTATCATTGAAAATACCTTATAATATGTCGTAGTTTATCATTGAAAATACCTTATAATATAACGTAATATGCAGTGTATCATTGAAAATACCTTATAATGTGACGTAATATGCAGTGTATCGTTGAAAATACCTTATAATATAACGTAATATGCATTGTATCATTGAAAATGCCTTATAATATATCGGAATTTATAGTGTATCTTTGAAAATACCTTATAATATAACGTAATATGCAGTGTATCGTTGAAAATACCTTATAATATAACGTAATATGCAGTGTATCATTGAAAATACCTTATAATATTTCGTAATATGTAGTGTATCATTGAAAATACCTTATAATATTTCGTAATTTGTAGTGTATCGTTGAAAATACCTTATGATATAACGTAATATGCAGTCTATCAGTGAAAATAACTTATAATATAACGAAATATGTATTGTGTCATTGAAAAGACCTTATAATATAACGTAATATGCAGTGTATCATTGAAAATACCTTATAATGTGACGTAATATGCAGTGTATCGTTGAAAATACCTTATAATATAACGTAATATGCATTGTATCATTGAAAATGCCTTATAATATATCGGAATTTATTGTGTATCTTTGAAAATACCTTATAATATAACGTAATATGTAGTGTATCATTGAAAATACCTTATAATATAGCGTAATATGCTGTGTCTCATTGAAAATACCTTATAATATATCGTAGTTTATCATTGAAAATACCTTATAATATATCGTAGTTTATCATTGAAAAGACCTTATAATATAACGAAATATGCAGTGTATCATTGAAAATACCTTATAATGTGACGTAATATGCAGTGTACCGTTGAAAATACCTTATAATATAACGTAATATGCATTGTATCATTGAAAATGCCTTATAATATATCGGAATTTATAGTGTATCTTTGAAAATACCTTATAATATAACGTAATATGCAATGTATCGTTGAAAATACCTTATAATATAACGTAATATGCAGTGTATCATTGAAAATACCTTATAATATAACGTAATATGCAGTGTATCGTTGAAAATACCTTATAATATAACGTAATATGCATTGTATCATTGAAAATGCCTTATAATATATCGGAATTTATTGTGTATCTTTGAAAATACCTTATAATATAACGTAATATGCAGTGTATCGTTGAAAATACCTTATAATATAACGTAATATGCAGTGTATCATTGAAAATACCTTATAATATTTCGTAATTTGTAGTGTATCATTGAAAATACCTTATAATATAGCGTAATATGCAGTGTCTCATTGAAAATACCTTATAATATATCGTAGTTTATCATTGAAAATACATTATAATATAACGTGATATGCAATGTATCATTGAAAATAACTTATAATATAACGAAATAAGCAGTGTGTCATTGAAAAAACCTTATAATATAACGAAATATGCAGTGTATCATTGAAAATACCTTATAATATGTCGTAGTTTAACATTGAAAATACCTAATAATATAACGTAATATGCAGTGTATCATTGAAAATAACTTATAATATAACGAAATATGCAGTGTATCATTGAAAATACCTTATAATATATAGTAGTTTATCATTGAAAATACCTTATAACATAACGTAATATACAGTGTAACATTGAAAATACCTTATAATATAACGTACTATGCAGCGTATCATTGAAAATACCTTATAATATATCGTAATATGCAGTGTATCATTGAAAATACCTTATAATATATCGTAATATGCAGTGTATCATTGAAAATACCTTATAATATTTCGTAATTTGTAGTGTATCGTTGAAAATACCTTATGATATAACGTAATATGCAGTCTATCAGTGAAAATAACTTATAATATAACGAAATATGCATTGTGTCATTGAAAAGACCTTATAATATAACGTAATATGCAGTGTATCATTGAAAATACCTTATAATATAACGTAATATGCAGTGTATCGTTGAAAATACCTTATAATATAACGTAATATGCATTGTATCATTGAAAATGCATTATAATATATCGGAATTTATTGTGTATCTTTGAAAATACCTTATAATATAACGTAATATGTAGTGTATCATTGAAAATACCTTATAATATAGCGTAATATGCTGTGTCTCATTGAAAATACCTTATAATATATCGTAGTTTATCATTGAAAATACCTTATAATATATCGTAGTTTATCATTGAAAAGACCTTATAATATAACGAAATATGCAGTGTATCATTGAAAATACCTTATAATGTGACGTAATATGCAGTGTATCGTTGAAAATACCTTATAATATAACGTAATATGCATTGCATCATTGAAAATGCCTTATAATATATCGGAATTTATAGTGTATCTTTGAAAATACCTTATAATATAACGTAATATGCAATGTATCGTTGAAAATACCTTATAATATAACGTAATATGCAGTGTATCATTGAAAATACCTTATAATATAACGTAATATGCAGTGTATCGTTGAAAATACCTTATAATATAACGTAATATGCATTGTATCATTGAAAATGCATTATAATATATCGGAATTTATTGTGTATCTTTGAAAATACCTTATAATATAACGTAATATGTAGTGTATCATTGAAAATACCTTATAATATAGCGTAATATGCTGTGTCTCATTGAAAATACCTTATAATATATCGTAGTTTATCATTGAAAATACCTTATAATATATCGTAGTTTATCATTGAAAAGACCTTATAATATAACGAAATATGCAGTGTATCATTGAAAATACCTTATAATGTGACGTAATATGCAGTGTATCGTTGAAAATACCTTATAATATAACGTAATATGCATTGTATCATTGAAAATGCCTTATAATATATCGGAATTTATAGTGTATCTTTGAAAATACCTTATAATATAACGTAATATGCAATGTATCGTTGAAAATACCTTATAATATAACGTAATATGCAGTGTATCATTGAAAATACCTTATAATATTTCGTAATTTGTAGTGTATCATTGAAAATACCTTATAATATAGCGTAGTATGCAGTGTATCATTGAAAATACCTTATAATATATCGTAGTTTATCATTGAAAATACATTATAATATAACGGAATTTGTAGTGTATCATTGAAAATACCTTATAATATAACGAAATATGCAGTGTATCATTGAAAATACCTTATAATATGTCGTAGTTTATCATTGAAAATACCTTATAATGTATCGCAATATGCATAGTATGAATGAGAATACCTTATAGTATAACGTCATATGCATTGTATCATTGAAAATACCTTATAATGTAACGTAATTTGCAGTGTATCAATGAAAATACCTTATAATATAACGTGATATGCAATGTATCATTGAAAATACCTTATAATATGACGTAGTTTAACATTGAAAATACCTAATAATATAACGTAATATGCAGTGTATCATTGAAAATAACTTATAATATATAGTAGTTTATCATTGAAAATACCTTATAACATAACGTAATATACAGTGTAACATTGAAAATACCTTATAATATAACGTACTATGCAGCGTATCATTGAAAATACCTTATAATATATCGTAATATGCAGTGTATCATTGAAAATACCTAATAATATATCGTAATATGCAGTGTATCATTGAAAATACCTTATAATATATCGTAGTTTATCATTGAAAATACATTATAATATAACGTGATATGCAGTGTATCATTGAAAATACCTTATAATATAACGTAATATGCAGTGTAACATTGAAAATACCTTATAATATAACGTACTATGCAGCGTATCATTGAAAATACCTTATAATATATCGTAATATGCAGTGTATCATTGAAAATACCTTATAATATATAGTAATATGCAGTGTATCATTGAAAATACCTTATAATATTTCGTAATTTGTAGTGTATCATTGAAAATACCTTATAACATAACGTAATATGCAGTGTATCGTTGAAAATACCTTATAATATAACGTAATATGCAGTGTATCATTGAAAATACCTTATAATATTTCGTAATTTGTAGTGTATCATTGAAAATACCTTATAATATAGCGTGATATGCTGTGTCTCATTGAAAATACCTTATAATATATCGTAGTTTATCATTGAAAATACCTTATAATATATCGTAGTTTATCATTGAAAAGACCTTATAATATAACGAAATATGCAGTGTATCATTGAAAATACCTTATAATATGTCGTAGTTTAACATTGAAAATACCTAATAATATAACGTAATATGCAGTGTATCATTGAAAATAACTTATAATATAACGAAATATGCAGTGTATCATTGAAAATACCTTATAATATGTCGTAGTTTATCATTGAAAATACCTTATAATATAACGTAATATGCAGTGTATCATTGAAAATACCTTATAATATAACGTAATATGCAGTGTATCATTGGCAATACCATATAATATGACGTAATATGCAGTGTATCATAGAAAATACCTTATAATATAACGTAACGTGCAGTGTATCATTGAAAATACCTTATAATATAACGTAATATGCAGTGTATCATAGAAAATACCATGTAATATAACGTAATATACAGTGTATCATTGAAAATACCTTATAATATAGCGTAATATGCAGTGTATCATTGAAAATACCTTATAATATAACGTAATATGCAGTGTATCATTGAAAATACCTTATAATATGTCGTAGTTTATCATTGAAAATACCTTATAATACAACGTAATATGCAGTGTATCATTGAAAATACCTTATAATGTAACGAAATATGCAGTGTATCATTGAAAATACCTTATAATATGTCGTAGTTTAACATTGAAAATACCTTATAATATAGCGTAATATGCTGTGTCTCATTGAAAATACCTTATAATATATCGTAGTTTATCATTGAAAATACCTTATAATATATCGTAGTTTATCATTGAAAAGACCTTATAATATAACGAAATATGCAGTGTATCATTGAAAATACCTTATAATATGTCGTAGTTTAACATTGAAAATACCTAATAATATAACGTAATATGCAGTGTATCATTGAAAATAACTTATAATATAACGAAATATGCAGTGTATCATTGAAAATACCTTATAATATGTCGTAGTTTATCATTGAAAATACCTTATAATATAACGTAATATGCAGTGTATCATTGAAAATACCTTATAATATAACGTAATATGCAGTGTATCGTTGAAAATACCTTATAATATAACGTAATATGCATTGTATCATTGAAAATGCCTTATAATATATCGGAATTTATAGTGTATCTTTGAAAATACCTTATAATATAACGTAATATGCAGTGTATCGTTGAAAATACCTTATAATATATCGTAGTTTATCATTGAAAATACATTACAATATAACGGAATTTGTAGTGTATCATTGAAAATACCTTATAATATAACGAAATATGCAGTGTATCATTGAAAATACCTTATAATATGTCGTAGTTTATCATTGAAAATACCTTATAATGTATCGTAATATGCATAGTATGAATGAGAATACCTTATAGTATAACGTAATATGCATTGTATCATTGAAAATACCTTATAATGTACCGTAATTTGCAGTGTATCAATGAAAATACCTTATAATATAACGTGATATGCAATGTATCATTGAAAATACCTTATAATATTTCGTAATTTGTAGTGTATCATTGAAAATACCTTATAATATACCGTAATATGCAGTGTCTCATTGAAAATACCTTATAATATATCGTAGTTTATCATTGAAAATACCTTATAATATAACGTAATATGCAGTGTATCATTGGAAATAACTTATAATATGACGTAATATGGAGTGTATCATTGAAAATACCTTATAATATATCGTAGTTTATCATTGAAAATTCCTTATAATATAACGTAATATGCAGTGTATCATTGGCAATACCATATAATATGACGTAATATGCAGTGTATCATAGAAAATACCTTATAATATAACGTAACATGCAGTGTATCATTGAAAATACCTTATAATATAACGTAATATGCAGTGTATCATAGAAAATACCATGTAATATAACGTAATATACAGTGTATCATTGAAAATACCTTATAATATAGCGTAATATGCAGTGTATCATTGAAAATACCTTATAATATATCGTAATATGCAGTGTATCATTGAAAATACCTTATAATATTTCGTAATTTGTAGTGTATCATTGAAAATACCTTATAACATAACGTAATATACAGTGTAACATTGAAAATACCTTATAATATAACGTACTATGCAGCGTATCATTGAAAATACCTTATAATATAACGTAATATGCAGTGTATCATTGAAAATGCCTTATAATATAACGTAATATGCAATGTATCATTGAAAATACCTTATAATATTTCGTAATTTGTAGTGTATCGTTGAAAATACCTTATAATATATCGTAGTTTATCATTGAAAATACATTATAATATAACGGAATTTGTAGTGTATCATTGAAAATACCTTATAATATAACGAAATATGCAGTGTATCATTGAAAATACCTTATAATATGTCGTAGTTTATCATTGAAAATACCTTATAATGTATCGTAATATGCATAGTATGAATGAGAATACCTTATAGTATAACGTAATATGCATTGTATCATTGAAAATACCTTATAATGTAACGTAATTTGCAGTGTATCAATGAAAATACCTTATAATATAACGTGATATGCAATGTATCATTGAAAATACCTTATAATATTTCGTAATTTGTAGTGTATCATTGAAAATACCTTATAATATAGCGTAATATGCAGTGTCTCATTGAAAATACCTTATAATATATCGCAGTTTATCATTGAAAATACATTATAATATAACGTGATATGCAATGTATCATTGAAAATAACTTATAATATAACGAAATAAGCAGTGTGTCATTGAAAAAACCTTATAATATAACGAAATATGCAGTGTATCATTGAAAATACCTTATAATATGTCGTAGTTTAACATTGAAAATACCTAATAATATAACGTAATATGCAGTGTATCATTGAAAATAACTTATAATATAACGAAATATGCAGTGTATCATTGAAAATACCTTATAATATAACGTAATATGCAGTCTATCATTGAAAATAACTTATAATATAACGAAATATGCATTGTGTCATTGAAAAGACCTTATAATATAACGTAATATGCAGTGTATCATTGAAAATACCTCATAATATAACGTAATATGCAGTGTATCGTTGAAAATACCATATAATATAACGTAATATGCATTGTATCATTGAAAATGCCTTATAATATATCGGAATTTATAGTGTATCTTTGAAAATACCTTATAATATAACGTAATATGCAGTGTATCGTTGAAAATACCTTATAATATAACGTAATATGCAGTGAATCATTGAAAATACCTTATAATATTTCGTAATTTGTAGTGTATCATTGAAAATACCTTATAATATAGCGTAATATGCAGTGTATCATTGAAAATTCCTTATAATGTATCGTAGTTTATCATTGAAAATACCTTATAATGTATCGTAATATGCATAGTATGAATGAGAATACCTTATAGTATAACGTAATATGCATTGTATCATTGAAAATACCTTATAATGTAACGTGATTTGCAGTGTATCAATGAAAATACCTTATAATATAACGTAATATGCAATGTATCATTGAAAATACCTTATAATATTTCGTAATTTGTAGTGTATCATTGAAAATACCTTATAATATATCGGAATTTATAGTGTATCTTTGAAAATACCTTATAATATAACGTAATATGCAGTGTATCGTTGAAAATACCTTATGATATAACGTAATATGCAGTGTATCATTGAAAATACCTTATAATATATCGTAGTTTATCATTGAAAACGCCTTATAATGTAACGTAATATGGAGTGTTTCAATGAAAATACCTTATAATATAACGGAATATGCAGAGTATCATTGAAAATACCTTATAATATAATGTAATATGCAGTGTATCATTGAAAATACCTTATAATATGTCGTAGTTTATCATTGAAAATACCTTATAATGTATCGTAATATGCATAGTATGAATGAGAATACCTTATAGTATAACGTAATATGCATTGTATCATTGAAAATACCTTATAATGTACCGTAATTTGCAGTGTATCAATGAAAATACCTTATAATATAACGTGATATGCAATGTATCATTGAAAATACCTTATAATATTTCGTAATTTGTAGTGTATCATTGAAAATACCTTATAATATACCGTAATATGCAGTGTCTCATTGAAAATACCTTATAATATATCGTAGTTTATCATTGAAAATACCTTATAATATAACGTAATATGCAGTGTATCATTGGAAATAACTTATAATATGACGTAATATGGAGTGTATCATTGAAAATACCTTATAATATATCGTAGTTTATCATTGAAAATTCCTTATAATATAACGTAATATGCAGTGTATCATTGGCAATACCATATAATATGACGTAATATGCAGTGTATCATAGAAAATACCTTATAATATAACGTAACATGCAGTGTATCATTGAAAATACCTTATAATATAACGTAATATGCAGTGTATCATAGAAAATACCATGTAATATAACGTAATATACAGTGTATCATTGAAAATACCTTATAATATAGCGTAATATGCAGTGTATCATTGAAAATACCTTATAATATAACGTAATATGCAGTGTATCATTGAAAATACCTTATAATATAACGAAATAAGCAGTGTGTCATTGAAAAAACCTTATAATATAACGAAATATGCAGTGTATCATTGAAAATACCTTATAATATGTCGTAGTTTAACATTGAAAATACCTAATAATATAACGTAATATGCAGTGTATCATTGAAAATAACTTATAATATAACGAAATATGCAGTGTATCATTGAAAATACCTTATAATATATCGGAATTTATAGTGTATCTTTGAAAATACCTTATAATATAACGTAATATGCAGTGTATCGTTGAAAATACCTTATAATATAACGTAATATGCAGTGTATCGTTGAAAATACCTTATGATATAACGTAATATGCAGTGTATCATTGAAAATACCTTATAATATATCGTAGTTTATCATTGAAAACGCCTTATAATGTAACGTAATATGGAGTGTTTCAATGAAAATACCTTATAATATAACGGAATATGCAGAGTATCATTGAAAATACCTTATAATATAACGTAATATGCAGTGTATCATTGAAAATACCTTATAATATATAGTAGTTTATCATTAAAAATACCTTATAACATAACGTAATATACAGTGTAACATTGAAAATACCTTATAATATAACGTACTATGCAGCGTATCATTGAAAATACCTTATAATATATCGTAATATGCAGTGTATCATTGAAAATACCTTATGATATAACGTAATATGCATTGTATCATTGAAAATACCTTATAATGTACCGTAATTTGCAGTGTATCAATGAAAATACCTTATAATATAACGTGATATGCAATGTATCATTGAAAATACCGTATAATATTTCGTAATTTGTAGTGTATCATTGAAAATACCTTATAATATACCGTAATATGCAGTGTCTCATTGAAAATACCTTATAATATATCGTAGTTTATCATTGAAAATACCTTATAATATAACGTAATATGCAGTGTATCATTGGAAATAACTTATAATATGACGTAATATGGAGTGTATCATTGAAAATACCTTATAATATATCGTAGTTTATCATTGAAAATTCCTTATAATATAACGTAATATGCAGTGTATCATTGGCAATACCATATAATATGACGTAATATGCAGTGTATCATAGAAAATACCTTATAATATAACGTAACATGCAGTGTATCATTGAAAATACCTTATAATATAACGTAATATGCAGTGTATCATAGAAAATACCATGTAATATAACGTAATATACAGTGTATCATTGAAAATACCTTATAATATAGCGTAATATGCAGTGTATCATTGAAAATACCTTATAATATAACGTAATATGCAGTGTATCATTGAAAATACCTTATAATATAACGAAATAAGCAGTGTGTCATTGAAAAAACCTTATAATATAACGAAATATGCAGTGTATCATTGAAAATACCTTATAATATGTCGTAGTTTAACATTGAAAATACCTAATAATATAACGTAATATGCAGTGTATCATTGAAAATAACTTATAATATAACGAAATATGCAGTGTATCATTGAAAATACCTTATAATATATCGGAATTTATAGTGTATCATTGAAAATACCTTATAATATATCGTAGTTTATCATTGAAAACGCCTTATAATGTAACGTAATATGGAGTGTTTCAATGAAAATACCTTATAATATAACGGAATATGCAGAGTATCATTGAAAATACCTTATAATATAACGTAATATGCAGTGTATCATTGAAAATACCTTATAATATATAGTAGTTTATCATTAAAAATACCTTATAACATAACGTAATATACAGTGTAACATTGAAAATACCTTATAATATAACGTACTATGCAGCGTATCATTGAAAATACCTTATAATATATCGTAATATGCAGTGTATCATTGAAAATACCTTATAACATAACGTAATATACAGTGTAACATTGAAAATACCTTATAATATATCGGAATTTATAGTGTATCTTTGAAAATACCTTATAATATAACGTAATATGCAGTGTATCATTGAAAATAACTTATAATATAACGAAATATGCATTGTGTCATTGAAAAGACCTTATAATATAACGTAATATGCAGGGTATCATTGAAAATACCTTATAATATATCGGAATTTATAGTGTATCTTTGAAAATACCTTATAATATAACGTAATATGCAGTGTATCATTGAAAATAACTTATAATATAACGTAATATGCAGTGTATCGTTGAAAATACCTTATGATATAACGTAATATGCAGTCTATCATTGAAAATAACTTATAATATAACGAAATATGCATTGTGTCATTGAAAAGACCTTATAATATAACGTAATATGCAGTGTATCATTGAAAATACCTTATAATATAACGTAATATGCAGTGTATCGTTGAAAATACCTTATAATATAACGTAATATGCATTGTATCATTGAAAATGCCTTATAATATATCGGAATTTATAGTGTATCTTTGAAAATACCTTATAATATAACGTAATATGCAGTGTATCGTTGAAAATACCTTATAATATAACGTAATATGCAGTGAATCATTGAAAATACCTTATAATATTTCGTAATTTGTAGTGTATCATTGAAAATACCTTATAATATAGCGTAATATGCAGTGTATCATTGAAAATTCCTTATAATATATCGTAGTTTATCATTGAAAATACATTATAATATAACGGAATTTGTAGTGTATCATTGAAAATACCTTATAATATAACGAAATATGCAGTGTATCATTGAAAATACCTTATAATATGTCGTAGTTTATCATTGAAAATACCTTATAATGTATCGTAATATGCATAGTATGAATGAGAATACCTTATAGTATAACGTAATATGCATTGTATCATTGAAAATACCTTATAATGTAACGTGATTTGCAGTGTATCAATGAAAATACCTTATAATATAACGTAATATGCAATGTATCATTGAAAATACCTTATAATATTTCGTAATTTGTAGTGTATCGTTGAAAATACCTTATAATATATCGTAGTTTATCATTGAAAATACCTTATAATATAACGAAATAAGCAGTGTGTCATTGAAAAAACCTTATAATATAACGAAATATGCAGTGTATCATTGAAAATACCTTATAACATAACGTAATATACAGTGTAACATTGAAAATACCTTATAATATAACGTACTATGCAGCGTATCATTGAAAATACCTTATAATATAACGTAATATGCAGTGTATCATTGAAAATGCCTTATAATATATCGGAATTTATAGTGTATCTTTGAAAATAGCTTATAATATAACGTAATATGCAGTGTATCGTTGAAAATACCTTATGATATAACGTAATATGCAGTCTATCATTGAAAATAACTTATAATATAACGAAATATGCATTGTGTCATTGAAAAGACCTTATAATATAACGTAATATGCAGTGTATCATTGAAAATACCTTATAATATAACGTAATATGCAGTGTATCGTTGAAAATACCTTATAATATAACGTAATATGCATTGTATCATTGAAAATGCCTTATAATATATCGGAATTTATAGTGTATCTTTGAAAATACCTTATAATATAACGTAATATGCAGTGTATCGTTGAAAATACCTTATAATATAACGTAATATGCAGTGAATCATTGAAAATACCTTATAATATTTCGTAATTTGTAGTGTATCATTGAAAATACCTTATAATATAGCGTAATATGCAGTGTATCATTGAAAATTCCTTATAATATATCGTAGTTTATCATTGAAAATACATTATAATATAACGGAATATGCAGTGTATCATTGAAAATACCTTATAATATGTCGTAGTTTATCATTGAAAATACCTTATAATGTATCGTAATATGCATAGTATGAATGAGAATACCTTATAGTATAACGTAATATGCATTGTATCATTGAAAATACCTTATAATGTAACGTGATTTGCAGTGTATCAATGAAAATACCTTATAATATAACGTAATATGCAATGTATCATTGAAAATACCTTATAATATTTCGTAATTTGTAGTGTATCGTTGAAAATACCTTATAATATATCGTAGTTTATCATTGAAAATACATTATAATATAACGGAATTTGTAGTGTATCATTGAAAATACCTTATAATATAACGAAATATGCAGTGTATCATTGAAAATAACTTATAATATAACGAAATATGCATTGTGTCATTGAAAAGACCTTATAATATAACGTAATATGCAGTGTATCATTGAAAATACCTTATAATATAACGTAATATGCAGTGTATCGTTGAAAATACCTTATAATATAACGTAATATGCATTGTATCATTGAAAATGCCTTATAATATATCGGAATTTATAGTGTATCTTTGAAAATACCTTATAATATAACGTAATATGCAGTGTATCGTTGAAAATACCTTATAATATAACGTAATATGCAGTGAATCATTGAAAATACCTTATAATATTTCGTAATTTGTAGTGTATCATTGAAAATACCTTATAATATGGCGTAATATGCAGTGTATCATTGAAAATTCCTTATAATATATCGTAGTTTATCATTGAAAATACATTATAATATAACGTAATATGCAGTGTATCATTGAAAATACCTTATAATATATCGTAGTTTATCATTGAAAACGCCTTATAATGTAACGTAATATGGAGTGTTTCAATGAAAATACCTTATAATATAACGGAATATGCAGAGTATCATTGAAAATACCTTATAATATAACGTAATATGCAGTGTATCATTGAAAATACCTTATAATATATAGTAGTTTATCATTAAAAATACCTTATAACATAACGTAATATACAGTGTAACATTGAAAATACCTTATAATATAACGTACTATGCAGCGTATCATTGAAAATACCTTATAATATATCGTAATATGCAGTGTATCATTGAAAATACCTTATAATATATCGTAATATGCAGTGTATCATTGAAAATACCTTATAATATTTCGTAATTTGTAGTGTATCATTGAAAATACCTTATAACATAACGTAATATACAGTGTAACATTGAAAATACCTTATAATATAACGTACTATGCAGCGTATCATTGAAAATACCTTATAATATAACGTAATATGCAGTGTATCGTTGAAAATACCTTATAATATAACGTAATATGCAGTCTATCATTGAAAATAACTTATAATATAACGAAATATGCATTGTGTCATTGAAAAGACCTTATAATATAACGTAATATGCAGTGTATCATTGAAAATACCTTATAATATAACGTAATATGCAGTGTATCGTTGAAAATACCATATAATATAACGTAATATGCATTGTATCATTGAAAATGCCTTATAATATATCGGAATTTATAGTGTATCTTTGAAAATACCTTATAATATAACGTAATATGCAGTGTATCGTTGAAAATACCTTATAATATAACGTAATATGCAGTGAATCATTGAAAATACCTTATAATATTTCGTAATTTGTAGTGTATCATTGAAAATACCTTATAATATAGCGTAATATGCAGTGTATCATTGAAAATTCCTTATAATATATCGTAGTTTATCATTGAAAATACATTATAATATAACGGAATTTGTAGTGTATCATTGAAAATACCTTATAATATAACGAAATATGCAGTGTATCATTGAAAATACCTTATAATATGTCGTAGTTTATCATTGAAAATACCTTATAATGTATCGTAATATGCATAGTATGAATGAGAATACCTTATAGTATAACGTAATATGCATTGTATCATTGAAAATACCTTATAATGTAACGTGATTTGCAGTGTATCAATGAAAATACCTTATAATATAACGTAATATGCAATGTATCATTGAAAATACCTTATAATATTTCGTAATTTGTAGTGTATCATTGAAAATTCCTTATAATATATCGTAGTTTATCATTGAAAATACATTATAATATAACGGAATTTGTAGTGTATCATTGAAAATACCTTATAATATAACGAAATATGCAGTGTATCATTGAAAATACCTTATAATATGTCGTAGTTTAACATTGAAAATACCTAATAATATAACGTAATATGCAGTGTATCATTGAAAATACCTTATGATATAACGTAATATGCATTGTATCATTGAAAATACCTTATAATGTACCGTAATTTGCAGTGTATCAATGAAAATACCTTATAATATAACGTGATATGCAATGTATCATTGAAAATACCTTATAATATTTCGTAATTTGTAGTGTATCATTGAAAATACCTTATAATATACCGTAATATGCAGTGTCTCATTGAAAATACCTTATAATATATCGTAGTTTATCATTGAAAATACCTTATAATATAACGTAATATGCAGTGTATCATTGGAAATAACTTATAATATGACGTAATATGGAGTGTATCATTGAAAATACCTTATAATATATCGTAGTTTATCATTGAAAATTCCTTATAATATAACGTAATATGCAGTGTATCATTGGCAATACCATATAATATGACGTAATATGCAGTGTATCATAGAAAATACCTTATAATATAACGTAACATGCAGTGTATCATTGAAAATACCTTATAATATAGCGTAATATGCAGTGTATCATTGAAAATTCCTTATAATATATCGTAGTTTATCATTGAAAATACATTATAATATAACGGAATTTGTAGTGTATCATTGAAAATACCTTATAATATAACGAAATATGCAGTGTATCATTGAAAATACCTTATAATATGTCGTAGTTTATCATTGAAAATACCTTATAATATAACGTAATATGCATAGTATGAATGAGAATACCTTATAGTATAACGTAATATGCATTGTATCATTGAAAATACCTTATAATGTAACGTGATTTGCAGTGTATCAATGAAAATACCTTATAATATAACGTAATATGCAATGTATCATTGAAAATACCTTATAATATTTCGTAATTTGTAGTGTATCGTTGAAAATACCTTATAATATATCGTAGTTTATCATTGAAAATACATTATAATATAACGGAATTTGTAGTGTATCATTGAAAATACCTTATAATGTATCGTAATATGCATAGTATGAATGAGAATACCTTATAGTATAACGTAATATGCATTGTATCATTGAAAATACCTTATAATGTACCGTAATTTGCAGTGTATCAATGAAAATACCTTATAATATAACGTGATATGCAATGTATCATTGAAAATACCTTATAATATTTCGTAATTTGTAGTGTATCATTGAAAATACCTTATAATATACCGTAATATGCAGTGTCTCATTGAAAATACCTTATAATATATCGTAGTTTATCATTGAAAATACCTTACAATATAACGTAATATGCAGTGTATCATTGGAAATAACTTATAATATGACGTAATATGGAGTGTATCATTGAAAATACCTTATAATATATCGTAGTTTATCATTGAAAATTCCTTATAATATAACGTAATATGCAGTGTATCATTGGCAATACCATATAATATGACGTAATATGCAGTGTATCATAGAAAATACCTTATAATATAACGTAACATGCAGTGTATCATTGAAAATACCTTATAATATAGCGTAATATGCAGTGTATCATTGAAAATACCTTATAATATTTCGTAATTTGTAGTGTATCATTGAAAATACCTTATAATATACCGTAATATGCAGTGTCTCATTGAAAATACCTTATAATATATCGTAGTTTATCATTGAAAATACCTTACAATATAACGTAATATGCATTGTATCATTGAAAATACCTTATAATGTAACGTGATTTGCAGTGTATCAATGAAAATACCTTATAATATAACGTAATATGCAATGTATCATTGAAAATACCTTATAATATTTCGTAATTTGTAGTGTATCGTTGAAAATACCTTATAATATATCGTAGTTTATCATTGAAAATACATTATAATATAACGGAATTTGTAGTGTATCATTGAAAATACCTTATAATATAACGAAATATGCAGTGTATCATTGAAAATACCTTATAATATGTCGTAGTTTATCATTGAAAATACCTTATAATGTATCGTAATATGCATAGTATGAATGAGAATACCTTATAGTATAACGTAATATGCATTGTATCATTGAAAATACCTTATAATGTACCGTAATTTGCAGTGTATCAATGAAAATACCTTATAATATAACGTGATATGCAATGTATCATTGAAAATACCTTATAATATTTCGTAATTTGTAGTGTATCATTGAAAATACCTTATAATATACCGTAATATGCAGTGTCTCATTGAAAATACCTTATAATATATCGTAGTTTATCATTGAAAATACCTTACAATATAACGTAATATGCAGTGTATCATTGGAAATAACTTATAATATGACGTAATATGGAGTGTATCATTGAAAATACCTTATAATATATCGTAGTTTATCATTGAAAATTCCTTATAATATAACGTAATATGCAGTGTATCATTGGCAATACCATATAATATGACGTAATATGCAGTGTATCATAGAAAATACCTTATAATATAACGTAACATGCAGTGTATCATTGAAAATACCTTATAATATAGCGTAATATGCAGTGTATCATTGAAAATTCCTTATAATATATCGTAGTTTATCATTGAAAATACATTATAATATAACGGAATTTGTAGTGTATCATTGAAAATACCTTATAATATAACGAAATATGCAGTGTATCATTGAAAATACCTTATAATATGTCGTAGTTTATCATTGAAAATACCTTATAATGTATCGTAATATGCATAGTATGAATGAGAATACCTTATAGTATAACGTAATATGCATTGTATCATTGAAAATACCTTATAATGTAACGTGATTTGCAGTGTATCAATGAAAATACCTTATAATATAACGTAATATGCAATGTATCATTGAAAATACCTTATAATATTTCGTAATTTGTAGTGTATCGTTGAAAATACCTTATAATATATCGTAGTTTATCATTGAAAATACATTATAATATAACGGAATTTGTAGTGTATCATTGAAAATACCTTATAATGTATCGTAATATGCATAGTATGAATGAGAATACCTTATAGTATAACGTAATATGCATTGTATCATTGAAAATACCTTATAATGTACCGTAATTTGCAGTGTATCAATGAAAATACCTTATAATATAACGTGATATGCAATGTATCATTGAAAATACCATATAATATTTCGTAATTTGTAGTGTATCATTGAAAATACCTTATAATATACCGTAATATGCAGTGTCTCATTGAAAATACCTTATAATATATCGTAGTTTATCATTGAAAATACCTTACAATATAACGTAATATGCAGTGTATCATTGGAAATAACTTATAATATGACGTAATATGGAGTGTATCATTGAAAATACCTTATAATATATCGTAGTTTATCATTGAAAATTCCTTATAATATAACGTAATATGCAGTGTATCATTGGCAATACCATATAATATGACGTAATATGCAGTGTATCATAGAAAATACCTTATAATATAACGTAACATGCAGTGTATCATTGAAAATACCTTATAATATAGCGTAATATGCAGTGTATCATTGAAAATTCCTTATAATATATCGTAGTTTATCATTGAAAATACATTATAATATAACGGAATTTGTAGTGTATCATTGAAAATACCTTATAATATAACGAAATATGCATTGTATCATTGAAAATACCTTATAATATGTCGTAGTTTATCATTGAAAATACCTTATAATGTATCGTAATATGCATAGTATGAATGAGAATACCTTATAGTATAACGTAATATGCATTGTATCATTGAAAATACCTTATAATGTAACGTGATTTGCAGTGTATCAATGAAAATACCTTATAATATAACGTAATATGCAATGTATCATTGAAAATACCTTATAATATTTCGTAATTTGTAGTGTATCATTGAAAATACCTTATAATATATCGTAGTTTATCATTGAAAATACATTATAATATAACGGAATTTGTAGTGTATCATTGAAAATACCTTATAATATAACGAAATATGCAGTGTATCATTGAAAATACCTTATAATATGTCGTAGTTTAACATTGAAAATACCTAATAATATAACGTAATATGCAGTGTATCATTGAAAATACCTTATAATATAACGTAATATGCATTGTATCATTGAAAATACCTTATAATGTACCGTAATTTGCAGTGTATCAATGAAAATACCTTATAATATAACGTGATATGCAATGTATCATTGAAAATACCTTATAATATTTCGTAATTTGTAGTGTATCATTGAAAATACCTTATAATATACCGTAATATGCAGTGTCTCATTGAAAATACCTTATAATATATCGTAGTTTATCATTGAAAATACCTTATAATATAACGTAATATGCAGTGTATCATTGGAAATAACTTATAATATGACGTAATATGGAGTGTATCATTGAAAATACCTTATAATATATCGTAGTTTATCATTGAAAATTCCTTATAATATAACGTAATATGCAGTGTATCATTGGCAATACCATATAATATGACGTAATATGCAGTGTATCATAGAAAATACCTTATAATATAACGTAACATGCAGTGTATCATTGAAAATACCTTATAATATAACGTAATATGCAGTGTATCATAGAAAATACCATGTAATATAACGTAATATACAGTGTATCATTGAAAATACCTTATAATATAGCGTAATATGCAGTGTATCATTGAAAATACCTTATAATATAACGTAATATGCAGTGTATCATTGAAAATACCTTATAATATAACGAAATAAGCAGTGTGTCATTGAAAAAACCTTATAATATAACGAAATATGCAGTGTATCATTGAAAATACCTTATAATATAACGTAATATGCAGTGTATCATTGAAAATACCTTATAATATAGCGTAATATGCAGTGTATCATTGAAAATTCCTTATAATATATCGTAGTTTATCATTGAAAATACATTATAATATAACGGAATTTGTAGTGTATCATTGAAAATACCTTATAATATAACGAAATATGCAGTGTATCATTGAAAATACCTTATAATATGTCGTAGTTTATCATTGAAAATACCTTATAATGTATCGTAATATGCATAGTATGAATGAGAATACCTTATAGTATAACGTAATATGCATTGTATCATTGAAAATACCTTATAATGTAACGTGATTTGCAGTGTATCAATGAAAATACCTTATAATATAACGTAATATGCAATGTATCATTGAAAATACCTTATAATATTTCGTAATTTGTAGTGTATCGTTGAAAATACCTTATAATATATCGTAGTTTATCATTGAAAATACCTTATAATATAACGAAATAAGCAGTGTATCATTGAAAAAACCTTATAATATAACGAAATATGCAGTGTATCATTGAAAATACCTTATAACATAACGTAATATACAGTGTAACATTGAAAATACCTTATAATATAACGTACTATGCAGCGTATCATTGAAAATACCTTATAATATAACGTAATATGCAGTGTATCATTGAAAATGCCTTATAATATATCGGAATTTATAGTGTATCTTTGAAAATAGCTTATAATATAACGTAATATGCAGTGTATCGTTGAAAATACCTTATGATATAACGTAATATGCAGTCTATCATTGAAAATAACTTATAATATAACGAAATATGCATTGTGTCATTGAAAAGACCTTATAATATAACGTAATATGCAGTGTATCATTGAAAATACCTTATAATATAACGTAATATGCAGTGTATCATTGAAAATACCTTATAATATAACGTAATATGCAGTGTATCATTGAAAATGCCTTATAATATATCGGAATTTATAGTGTATCTTTGAAAATACCTTATAATATAACGTAATATGTAGTTTATCATTGAAAATACCTTATAATATAACGGAATATGCAGTGTATCATTGAAAATACCTTATAATATGTCGTAGTTTATCATTGAAAATACCTTATAATGTATCGTAATATGCATAGTATGAATGAGAATACCTTATAGTATAACGTAATATGCATTGTATCATTGAAAATACCTTATAATGTAACGTGATTTGCAGTGTATCAATGAAAATACCTTATAATATAACGTAATATGCAATGTATCATTGAAAATACCTTATAATATTTCGTAATTTGTAGTGTATCGTTGAAAATACCTTATAATATATCGTAGTTTATCATTGAAAATACATTATAATATAACGGAATTTGTAGTGTATCATTGAAAATACCTTATAATATAACGAAATATGCAGTGTATCATTGAAAATACCTTATAATATGTCGTAGTTTAACATTGAAAATACCTAATAATATAACGTAATATGCAGTGTATCATTGAAAATACCTTATAATATAACGTAATATGCATTGTATCATTGAAAATACCTTATAATGTACCGTAATTTGCAGTGTATCAATGAAAATACCTTATAATATAACGTGATATGCAATGTATCATTGAAAATACCTTATAATATTTCGTAATTTGTAGTGTATCATTGAAAATACCTTATAATATACCGTAATATGCAGTGTCTCATTGAAAATACCTTATAATATATCGTAGTTTATCATTGAAAATACCTTATAATATAACGTAATATGCAGTGTATCATTGGAAATAACTTATAATATGACGTAATATGGAGTGTATCATTGAAAATACCTTATAATATATCGTAGTTTATCATTGAAAATTCCTTATAATATAACGTAATATGCAGTGTATCATTGGCAATACCATATAATATGACGTAATATGCAGTGTATCATAGAAAATACCTTATAATATAACGTAACATGCAGTGTATCATTGAAAATACCTTATAATATAACGTAATATGCAGTGTATCATAGAAAATACCATGTAATATAACGTAATATACAGTGTATCATTGAAAATACCTTATAATATAGCGTAATATGCAGTGTATCATTGAAAATACCTTATAATATAACGTAATATGCAGTGTATCATTGAAAATACCTTATAATATAACGAAATAAGCAGTGTGTCATTGAAAAAACCTTATAATATAACGAAATATGCAGTGTATCATTGAAAATACCTTATAACATAACGTAATATACAGTGTAACATTGAAAATACCTTATAATATAACGTACTATGCAGCGTATCATTGAAAATACCTTATAATATAACGTAATATGCAGTGTATCATTGAAAATGCCTTATAATATATCGGAATTTATAGTGTATCTTTGAAAATAGCTTATAATATAACGTAATATGCAGTGTATCGTTGAAAATACCTTATGATATAACGTAATATGCAGTCTATCATTGAAAATAACTTATAATATAACGAAATATGCATTGTGTCATTGAAAAGACCTTATAATATAACGTAATATGCAGTGTATCATTGAAAATACCTTATAATATAACGTAATATGCAGTGTATCGTTGAAAATACCTTATAATATAACGTAATATGCATTGTATCATTGAAAATGCCTTATAATATATCGGAATTTATAGTGTATCTTTGAAAATACCTTATAATATAACGTAATATGCAGTGTATCGTTGAAAATACCTTATAATATAACGTAATATGCAGTGAATCATTGAAAATACCTTATAATATTTCGTAATTTGTAGTGTATCATTGAAAATACCTTATAATATAGCGTAATATGCAGTGTATCATTGAAAATTCCTTATAATATATCGTAGTTTATCATTGAAAATACATTATAATATAACGGAATTTGTAGTGTATCATTGAAAATACCTTATAATATAACGAAATATGCAGTGTATCATTGAAAATACCTTATAATATGTCGTAGTTTATCATTGAAAATACCTTATAATGTATCGTAATATGCATAGTATGAATGAGAATACCTTATAGTATAACGTAATATGCATTGTATCATTGAAAATACCTTATAATGTAACGTGATTTGCAGTGTATCAATGAAAATACCTTATAATATAACGTAATATGCAATGTATCATTGAAAATACCTTATAATATTTCGTAATTTGTAGTGTATCGTTGAAAATACCTTATAATATATCGTAGTTTATCATTGAAAATACCTTATAATATAACGAAATAAGCAGTGTGTCATTGAAAAAACCTTATAATATAACGAAATATGCAGTGTATCATTGAAAATACCTTATAACATAACGTAATATACAGTGTAACATTGAAAATACCTTATAATATAACGTACTATGCAGTGTATCATTGAAAATACCTTATAATATGTCGTAGTTTAACATTGAAAATACCTAATAATATAACGTAATATGCAGTGTATCATTGAAAATACCTTATGATATAACGTAATATGCATTGTATCATTGAAAATACCTTATAATGTACCGTAATTTGCAGTGTATCAATGAAAATACCTTATAATATAACGTGATATGCAATGTATCATTGAAAATACCTTATAATATTTCGTAATTTGTAGTGTATCATTGAAAATACCTTATAATATACCGTAATATGCAGTGTCTCATTGAAAATACCTTATAATATATCGTAGTTTATCATTGAAAATACCTTATAATATAACGTAATATGCAGTGTATCATTGGAAATAACTTATAATATGACGTAATATGGAGTGTATCATTGAAAATACCTTATAATATATCGTAGTTTATCATTGAAAATTCCTTATAATATAACGTAATATGCAGTGTATCATTGGCAATACCATATAATATGACGTAATATGCAGTGTATCATAGAAAATACCTTATAATATAACGTAACATGCAGTGTATCATTGAAAATACCTTATAATATAACGTAATATGCAGTGTATCATAGAAAATACCATGTAATATAACGTAATATACAGTGTATCATTGAAAATACCTTATAATATAGCGTAATATGCAGTGTATCATTGAAAATACCTTATAATATAACGTAATATGCAGTGTATCATTGAAAATACCTTATAATATAACGAAATAAGCAGTGTGTCATTGAAAAAACCTTATAATATAACGAAATATGCAGTGTATCATTGAAAATACCTTATAATATAACGTAATATGCAGTGTATCATTGAAAATACCTTATAATATAACGTAATATGCAGTGTATCATTGAAAATTCCTTATAATATATCGTAGTTTATCATTGAAAATACATTATAATATAACGGAATTTGTAGTGTATCATTGAAAATACCTTATAATATAACGAAATATGCAGTGTATCATTGAAAATACCTTATAATATGTCGTAGTTTATCATTGAAAATACCTTATAATGTATCGTAATATGCATAGTATGAATGAGAATACCTTATAGTATAACGTAATATGCATTGTATCATTGAAAATACCTTATAATGTAACGTGATTTGCAGTGTATCAATGAAAATACCTTATAATATAACGTAATATGCAATGTATCATTGAAAATACCTTATAATATTTCGTAATTTGTAGTGTATCGTTGAAAATACCTTATAATATATCGTAGTTTATCATTGAAAATACCTTATAATATAACGAAATAAGCAGTGTGTCATTGAAAAAACCTTATAATATAACGAAATATGCAGTGTATCATTGAAAATACCTTATAACATAACGTAATATACAGTGTAACATTGAAAATACCTTATAATATAACGTACTATGCAGTGTATCATTGAAAATACCTTATAATATAACGTAATATGCAGTGTATCATTGAAAATGCCTTATAATATATCGGAATTTATAGTGTATCTTTGAAAATAGCTTATAATATAACGTAATATGCAGTGTATCGTTGAAAATACCTTATGATATAACGTAATATGCAGTCTATCATTGAAAATAACTTATAATATAACGAAATATGCATTGTGTCATTGAAAAGACCTTATAATATAACGTAATATGCAGTGTATCATTGAAAATACCTTATAATATAACGTAATATGCAGTGTATCGTTGAAAATACCTTATAATATAACGTAATATGCATTGTATCATTGAAAATGCCTTATAATATATCGGAATTTATAGTGTATCTTTGAAAATACCTTATAATATAACGTAATATGTAGTTTATCATTGAAAATACCTTATAATATAACGGAATATGCAGTGTATCATTGAAAATACCTTATAATATGTCGTCATTTGTAGTTTATCATTGAAAATGCCTTATAATGTATCGTAATATGCATAGTATGAATGAGAATACCTTATAGTATAACGTAATATGCATTGTATCATTGAAAATACCTTATAATGTAACGTGATTTGCAGTGTATCAATGAAAATACCTTATAATATAACGTAATATGCAATGTATCATTGAAAATACCTTATAATATTTCGTAATTTGTAGTGTATCGTTGAAAATACCTTATAATATATCGTAGTTTATCATTGAAAATACATTATAATATAACGGAATTTGTAGTGTATCATTGAAAATACCTTATAATATAACGAAATATGCAGTGTATCATTGAAAATACCTTATAATATGTCGTAGTTTAACATTGAAAATACCTAATAATATAACGTAATATGCAGTGTATCATTGAAAATACCTTATGATATAACGTAATATGCATTGTATCATTGAAAATACCTTATAATGTACCGTAATTTGCAGTGTATCAATGAAAATACCTTATAATATAACGTGATATGCAATGTATCATTGAAAATACCTTATAATATTTCGTAATTTGTAGTGTATCATTGAAAATACCTTATAATATACCGTAATATGCAGTGTCTCATTGAAAATACCTTATAATATATCGTAGTTTATCATTGAAAATACCTTATAATATAACGTAATATGCAGTGTATCATTGGAAATAACTTATAATATGACGTAATATGGAGTGTATCATTGAAAATACCTTATAATATATCGTAGTTTATCATTGAAAATTCCTTATAATATAACGTAATATGCAGTGTATCATTGGCAATACCATATAATATGACGTAATATGCAGTGTATCATAGAAAATACCTTATAATATAACGTAACATGCAGTGTATCATTGAAAATACCTTATAATATAACGTAATATGCAGTGTATCATAGAAAATACCATGTAATATAACGTAATATACAGTGTATCATTGAAAATACCTTATAATATAGCGTAATATGCAGTGTATCATTGAAAATACCTTATAATATAACGTAATATGCAGTGTATCATTGAAAATACCTTATAATATAACGAAATAAGCAGTGTGTCATTGAAAAAACCTTATAATATAACGAAATATGCAGTGTATCATTGAAAATACCTTATAACATAACGTAATATACAGTGTAACATTGAAAATACCTTATAATATAACGTACTATGCAGCGTATCATTGAAAATACCTTATAATATAACGTAATATGCAGTCTATCATTGAAAATAACTTATAATATAACGAAATATGCATTGTGTCATTGAAAAGACCTTATAATATAACGTAATATGCAGTGTATCATTGAAAATACCTTATAATATAACGTAATATGCAGTGTATCGTTGAAAATACCTTATAATATAACGTAATATGCATTGTATCATTGAAAATGCCTTATAATATATCGGAATTTATAGTGTATCTTTGAAAATACCTTATAATATAACGTAATATGCAGTGTATCGTTGAAAATACCTTATAATATAACGTAATATGCAGTGAATCATTGAAAATACCTTATAATATTTCGTAATTTGTAGTGTATCATTGAAAATACCTTATAATATAGCGTAATATGCAGTGTATCATTGAAAATTCCTTATAATATATCGTAGTTTATCATTGAAAATACATTATAATATAACGGAATTTGTAGTGTATCATTGAAAATACCTTATAATATAACGAAATATGCAGTGTATCATTGAAAATACCTTATAATATGTCGTAGTTTATCATTGAAAATACCTTATAATGTATCGTAATATGCATAGTATGAATGAGAATACCTTATAGTATAACGTAATATGCATTGTATCATTGAAAATACCTTATAATGTAACGTGATTTGCAGTGTATCAATGAAAATACCTTATAATATAACGTAATATGCAATGTATCATTGAAAATACCTTATAATATTTCGTAATTTGTAGTGTATCGTTGAAAATACCTTATAATATATCGTAGTTTATCATTGAAAATACCTTATAATATAACGAAATATGCAGTGTATCATTGAAAATACCTTATAATATAACGAAATATGCAGTGTATCATTGAAAATACCTTATAACATAACGTAATATACAGTGTAACATTGAAAATACCTTATAATATAACGTACTATGCAGCGTATCATTGAAAATACCTTATAATATAACGTAATATGCAGTGTATCATTGAAAATGCCTTATAATATATCGGAATTTATAGTGTATCTTTGAAAATAGCTTATAATATAACGTAATATGCAGTGTATCGTTGAAAATACCTTATGATATAACGTAATATGCAGTCTATCATTGAAAATAACTTATAATATAACGAAATATGCATTGTGTCATTGAAAAGACCTTATAATATAACGTAATATGCAGTGTATCATTGAAAATACCTTATAATATAACGTAATATGCAGTGTATCGTTGAAAATACCTTATAATATAACGTAATATGCATTGTATCATTGAAAATGCCTTATAATATATCGGAATTTATAGTGTATCTTTGAAAATACCTTATAATATAACGTAATATGCAGTGTATCGTTGAAAATACCTTATAATATAACGTAATATGCAGTGAATCATTGAAAATACCTTATAATATTTCGTAATTTGTAGTGTATCATTGAAAATACCTTATAATATAGCGTAATATGCAGTGTATCATTGAAAATTCCTTATAATATATCGTAGTTTATCATTGAAAATACATTATAATATAACGGAATTTGTAGTGTATCATTGAAAATACCTTATAATATAACGAAATATGCAGTGTATCATTGAAAATACCTTATAATATGTCGTAGTTTATCATTGAAAATACCTTATAATGTATCGTAATATGCATAGTATGAATGAGAATACCTTATAGTATAACGTAATATGCATTGTATCATTGAAAATACCTTATAATGTAACGTGATTTGCAGTGTATCAATGAAAATACCTTATAATATAACGTAATATGCAATGTATCATTGAAAATACCTTATAATATTTCGTAATTTGTAGTGTATCGTTGAAAATACCTTATAATATATCGTAGTTTATCATTGAAAATACATTATAATATAACGGAATTTGTAGTGTATCATTGAAAATACCTTATAATATAACGAAATATGCAGTGTATCATTGAAAATACCTTATAATATTTCGTAATTTGTAGTGTATCATTGAAAATACCTTATAATATAGCGTAATATGCAGTGTATCATTGAAAATTCCTTATAATATATCGTAGTTTATCATTGAAAATACATTATAATATAACGGAATTTGTAGTGTATCATTGAAAATACCTTATAATATAACGAAATATGCAGTGTATCATTGAAAATACCTTATAATATGTCGTAGTTTATCATTGAAAATACCTTATAATGTATCGTAATATGCATAGTATGAATGAGAATACCTTATAGTATAACGTAATATGCATTGTATCATTGAAAATACCTTATAATGTAACGTGATTTGCAGTGTATCAATGAAAATACCTTATAATATAACGTAATATGCAATGTATCATTGAAAATACCTTATAATATTTCGTAATTTGTAGTGTATCGTTGAAAATACCTTATAATATATCGTAGTTTATGATTGAAAATACATTATAATATAACGGAATTTGTAGTGTATCATTGAAAATACCTTATAATATAACGAAATATGCAGTGTATCATTGAAAATACCTTATAATATGTCGTAGTTTATCATTGAAAATACCTTATAATGTATCGTAATATGCATAGTATGAATGAGAATACCTTATAGTATAACGTAATATGCAGTGTATCATTGAAAATACCTTATAATATAACGTAATATGCAGTGTATCATAGAAAATACCATGTAATATAACGTAATATACAGTGTATCATTGAAAATACCTTATAATATAGCGTAATATGCAGTGTATCATTGAAAATACCTTATAATATAACGTAATATGCAGTGTATCATTGAAAATACCTTATAATATAACGAAATAAGCAGTGTGTCATTGAAAAAACCTTATAATATAACGAAATATGCAGTGTATCATTGAAAATACCTTATAATATGTCGTAGTTTAACATTGAAAATACCTAATAATATAACGTAATATGCAGTGTATCATTGAAAATAACTTATAATATAACGAAATATGCAGTGTATCATTGAAAATACCTTATAATATATCGGAATTTATCATTAAAAATACCTTATAACATAACGTAATATACAGTGTAACATTGAAAATACCTTATAATATAACGTACTATGCAGCGTATCATTGAAAATACCTTATAATATATCGTAATATGCAGTGTATCATTGAAAATACCTTATAATATATCGTAATATGCATGGTATCATTGAAAATACCTTATAATATTTCGTAATTTGTAGTGTATCATTGAAAATACCTTATAACATAACGTAATATACAGTGTAACATTGAAAATACCTTATAATATAACGTACTATGCAGCGTATCATTGAAAATACCTTATAATATAACGTAATATGCAGTGTATCTTTGAAAATGCCTTATAATATATCGGAATTTATAGTGTATCTTTGAAAATAGCTTATAATATAACGTAATATGCAGTGTATCGTTGAAAATACCTTATGATATAACGTAATATGCAGTCTATCATTGAAAATAACTTATAATATAACGAAATATGCATTGTGTCATTGAAAAGACCTTATAATATAACGTAATATGCAGTGTATCATTGAAAATACCTTATAATATAACGTAATATGCAGTGTATCGTTGAAAATACCTTATAATATAACGTAATATGCATTGTATCATTGAAAATGCCTTATAATATATCGGAATTTATAGTGTATCTTTGAAAATACCTTATAATATAACGTAATATGCAGTGTATCGTTGAAAATACCTTATAATATAACGTAATATGCAGTGAATCATTGAAAATACCTTATAATATTTCGTAATTTGTAGTGTATCATTGAAAATACCTTATAATATAGCGTAATATGCAGTGTATCATTGAAAATTCCTTATAATATATCGTAGTTTATCATTGAAAATACATTATAATATAACGGAATTTGTAGTGTATCATTGAAAATACCTTATAATATAACGAAATATGCAGTGTATCATTGAAAATACCTTATAATATGTCGTAGTTTATCATTGAAAATACCTTATAATGTATCGTAATATGCATAGTATGAATGAGAATACCTTATAGTATAACGTAATATGCATTGTATCATTGAAAATACCTTATAATGTAACGTGATTTGCAGTGTATCAATGAAAATACCTTATAATATAACGTAATATGCAATGTATCATTGAAAATACCTTATAATATTTCGTAATTTGTAGTGTATCGTTGAAAATACCTTATAATATATCGTAGTTTATCATTGAAAATACATTATAATATAACGGAATTTGTAGTGTATCATTGAAAATACCTTATAATATAACGAAATATGCAGTGTATCATTGAAAATACCTTATAATATTTCGTAATTTGTAGTGTATCATTGAAAATACCTTATAATATAGCGTAATATGCAGTGTATCATTGAAAATTCCTTATAATATATCGTAGTTTATCATTGAAAATACATTATAATATAACGGAATTTGTAGTGTATCATTGAAAATACCTTATAATATAACGAAATATGCAGTGTATCATTGAAAATACCTTATAATATGTCGTAGTTTATCATTGAAAATACCTTATAATGTATCGTAATATGCATAGTATGAATGAGAATACCTTATAGTATAACGTAATATGCATTGTATCATTGAAAATACCTTATAATGTAACGTGATTTGCAGTGTATCAATGAAAATACCTTATAATATAACGTAATATGCAATGTATCATTGAAAATACCTTATAATATTTCGTAATTTGTAGTGTATCGTTGAAAATACCTTATAATATATCGTAGTTTATCATTGAAAATACATTATAATATAACGGAATTTGTAGTGTATCATTGAAAATACATTATAATATAACGAAATATGCAGTGTATCATTGAAAATACCTTATAATATGTCGTAGTTTATCATTGAAAATACCTTATAATGTATCGTAATATGCATAGTATGAATGAGAATACCTTATAGTATAACGTAATATGCATTGTATCATTGAAAATACCTTATAATGTACCGTAATTTGCAGTGTATCAATGAAAATACCTTATAATATAACGTGATATGCAATGTATCATTGAAAATACCTTATAATATAACGTAATATGCAGTGTATCATTGGAAATAACTTATAATATGACGTAATATGGAGTGTATCATTGAAAATACCTTATAATATATCGTAGTTTATCATTGAAAATTCCTTATAATATAACGTAATATGCAGTGTATCATTGGCAATACCATATAATATGACGTAATATGCAGTGTATCATAGAAAATACCTTATAATATAACGTAACATGCAGTGTATCATTGAAAATACCTTATAATATAACGTAATATGCAGTGTATCATAGAAAATACCATGTAATATAACGTAATATACAGTGTATCATTGAAAATACCTTATAATATAGCGTAATATGCAGTGTATCATTGAAAATACCTTATAATATAACGTAATATGCAGTGTATCATTGAAAATACCTTATAATATATCGGAATTTATCATTAAAAATACCTTATAACATAACGTAATATACAGTGTAACATTGAAAATACCTTATAATATAACGTACTATGCAGCGTATCATTGAAAATACCTTATAATATATCGTAATATGCAGTGTATCATTGAAAATACCTTATAATATATCGTAATATGCAGTGTATCATTGAAAATACCTTATAATATTTCGTAATTTGTAGTGTATCATTGAAAATACCTTATAACATAACGTAATATACAGTGTAACATTGAAAATACCTTATAATATAACGTACTATGCAGCGTATCATTGAAAATACCTTATAATATAACGTAATATGCAGTGTATCATTGAAAATGCCTTATAATATATCGGAATTTATAGTGTATCTTTGAAAATAGCTTATAATATAACGTAATATGCAGTGTATCGTTGAAAATACCTTATGATATAACGTAATATGCAGTCTATCATTGAAAATAACTTATAATATAACGAAATATGCATTGTGTCATTGTAAAGACCTTATAATATAACGTAATATGCAGTGTATCATTGAAAATACCTTATAATATAACGTAATATGCAGTGTATCGTTGAAAATACCTTATAATATAACGTAATATGCATTGTATCATTGAAAATGCCTTATAATATATCGGAATTTATAGTGTATCTTTGAAAATACCTTATAATATAACGTAATATGCAGTGTATCGTTGAAAATACCTTATAATATAACGTAATATGCAGTGAATCATTGAAAATACCTTATAATATTTCGTAATTTGTAGTGTATCATTGAAAATACCTTATAATATAGCGTAATATGCAGTGTATCATTGAAAATACCTTATAATATATCGTAGTTTATCATTGAAAATACATTATAATATAACGGAATTTGTAGTGTATCATTGAAAATACCTTATAATATAACGAAATATGCAGTGTATCATTGAAAATACCTTATAATATGTCGTAGTTTATCATTGAAAATACCTTATAATGTATCGTAATATGCATAGTATGAATGAGAATACCTTATAGTATAACGTAATATGCATTGTATCATTGAAAATACCTTATAATGTAACGTGATTTGCAGTGTATCAATGAAAATACCTTATAATATAACGTAATATGCAATGTATCATTGAAAATACCTTATAATATTTCGTAATTTGTAGTGTATCGTTGAAAATACCTTATAATATATCGTAGTTTATCATTGAAAATACATTATAATATAACGGAATTTGTAGTGTATCATTGAAAATACCTTATAATATAACGTAATATGCAGTGTATCATTGAAAATACCTTATAATATTTCGTAATTTGCAGTGTATCAATGAAAATACCTTATAATATAACGTGATATGCAATGTATCATTGAAAATACCTTATAATATTTCGTAATTTGTAGTGTATCATTGAAAATACCTTATAATATACCGTAATATGCAGTGTCTCATTGAAAATACCTTATAATATATCGTAGTTTATCATTGAAAATACCTTATAATATAACGTAATATGCAGTGTATCATTGGAAATAACTTATAATATGACGTAATATGGAGTGTATCATTGAAAATACCTTATAATATGTCGTAGTTTATCATTGAAAATACCTTATAATGTATCGTAATATGCATAGTATGAATGAGAATACCTTATAGTATAACGTAATATGCATTGTATCATTGAAAATACCTTATAATGTAACGTGATTTGCAGTGTATCAATGAAAATACCTTATAATATAACGTAATATGCAATGTATCATTGAAAATACCTTATAATATTTCGTAATTTGTAGTGTATCGTTGAAAATACCTTATAATATATCGTAGTTTATCATTGAAAATACATTATAATATAACGGAATTTGTAGTGTATCATTGAAAATACATTATAATATAACGAAATATGCAGTGTATCATTGAAAATACCTTATAATATGTCGTAGTTTATCATTGAAAATACCTTATAATGTATCGTAATATGCATAGTATGAATGAGAATACCTTATAGTATAACGTAATATGCATTGTATCATTGAAAATACCTTATAATGTACCGTAATTTGCAGTGTATCAATGAAAATACCTTATAATATAACGTGATATGCAGTGTATCATTGAAAATACCTTATAATATAACGTAATATGCAGTGTATCATTGGAAATAACTTATAATATGACGTAATATGGAGTGTATCATTGAAAATACCTTATAATATATCGTAGTTTATCATTGAAAATTCCTTATAATATAACGTAATATGCAGTGTATCATTGGCAATACCATATAATATGACGTAATATGCAGTGTATCATAGAAAATACCTTATAATATAACGTAACATGCAGTGTATCATTGAAAATACCTTATAATATAACGTAATATGCAGTGTATCATAGAAAATACCATGTAATATAACGTAATATACAGTGTATCATTGAAAATACCTTATAATATAGCGTAATATGCAGTGTATCATTGAAAATACCTTATAATATAACGTAATATGCAGTGTATCATTGAAAATACCTTATAATATATCGGAATTTATCATTAAAAATACCTTATAACATAACGTAATATACAGTGTAACATTGAAAATACCTTATAATATAACGTACTATGCAGCGTATCATTGAAAATACCTTATAATATATCGTAATATGCAGTGTATCATTGAAAATACCTTATAATATATCGTAATATGCAGTGTATCGTTGAAAATACCTTATAATATAACGTAATATGCATTGTATCATTGAAAATGCCTTATAATATATCGGAATTTATAGTGTATCTTTGAAAATACCTTATAATATAACGTAATATGCAGTGTATCGTTGAAAATACCTTATAATATAACGTAATATGCAGTGAATCATTGAAAATACCTTATAATATAACGTAATATGCATTGTATCATTGAAAATGCCTTATAATATATCGGAATTTATAGTGTATCTTTGAAAATACCTTATAATATAACGTAATATGCAGTGTATCGTTGAAAATACCTTATAATATAACGTAATATGCAGTGAATCATTGAAAATACCTTATAATATTTCGTAATTTGTAGTGTATCATTGAAAATACCTTATAATATAGCGTAATATGCAGTGTATCATTGAAAATTCCTTATAATATATCGTAGTTTATCATTGAAAATACATTATAATATAACGGAATTTGTAGTGTATCATTGAAAATACCTTATAATATAACGTAATATGCAGTGAATCATTGAAAATACCTTATAATATGTCGTAGTTTATCATTGAAAATACCTTATAATGTATCGTAATATGCATAGTATGAATGAGAATACCTTATAGTATAACGTAATATGCATTGTATCATTGAAAATACCTTATAATGTAACGTGATTTGCAGTGTATCAATGAAAATACCTTATAATATAACGTAATATGCAATGTATCATTGAAAATACCTTATAATATTTCGTAATTTGTAGTGTATCGTTGAAAATACCTTATAATATATCGTAGTTTATCATTGAAAATACATTATAATATAACGGAATTTGTAGTGTATCATTGAAAATACCTTATAATATAACGAAATATGCAGTGTATCATTGAAAATACCTTATAATGTACCGTAATTTGCAGTGTATCAATGAAAATACCTTATAATATAACGTAATATGCAGTGTATCGTTGAAAATACCTTATAATATAACGTAATATGCAGTGAATCATTGAAAATACCTTATAATATTTCGTAATTTGTAGTGTATCATTGAAAATACCTTATAATATAGCGTAATATGCAGTGTATCATTGAAAATTCCTTATAATATATCGTAGTTTATCATTGAAAATACATTATAATATAACGGAATTTGTAGTGTATCATTGAAAATACCTTATAATATAACGAAATATGCAGTGTATCATTGAAAATACCTTATAATATGTCGTAGTTTATCATTGAAAATACCTTATAATGTATCGTAATATGCATAGTATGAATGAGAATACCTTATAGTATAACGTAATATGCATTGTATCATTGAAAATACCTTATAATGTAACGTGATTTGCAGTGTATCAATGAAAATACCTTATAATATAACGTAATATGCAATGTATCATTGAAAATACCTTATAATATTTCGTAATTTGTAGTGTATCGTTGAAAATACCTTATAATATATCGTAGTTTATCATTGAAAATACATTATAATATAACGGAATTTGTAGTGTATCATTGAAAATACCTTATAATATAACGAAATATGCAGTGTATCATTGAAAATACCTTATAATATTTCGTAATTTGCAGTGTATCAATGAAAATACCTTATAATATAACGTGATATGCAATGTATCATTGAAAATACCTTATAATATTTCGTAATTTGTAGTGTATCATTGAAAATACCTTATAATATACCGTAATATGCAGTGTCTCATTGAAAATACCTTATAATATATCGTAGTTTATCATTGAAAATACCTTATAATATAACGTAATATGCAGTGTATCATTGGAAATAACTTATAATATGACGTAATATGGAGTGTATCATTGAAAATACCTTATAATATATCGTAGTTTATCATTGAAAATTCCTTATAATATAACGTAATATGCAGTGTATCATTGGCAATACCATATAATATGACGTAATATGCAGTGTATCATAGAAAATACCTTATAATATAACGTAACATGCAGTGTATCATTGAAAATACCTTATAATATAACGTAATATGCAGTGTATCATAGAAAATACCATGTAATATAACGTAATATACAGTGTATCATTGAAAATACCTTATAATATAGCGTAATATGCAGTGTATCATTGAAAATACCTTATAATATAACGTAATATGCAGTGTATCATTGAAAATACCTTATAATATAACGAAATAAGCAGTGTGTCATTGAAAAAACCTTATAATATAACGAAATATGCAGTGTATCATTGAAAATACCTTATAATATGTCGTAGTTTAACATTGAAAATACCTAATAATATAACGTAATATGCAGTGTATCATTGAAAATAACTTATAATATAACGAAATATGCAGTGTATCATTGAAAATACCTTATAATATATCGGAATTTATCATTAAAAATACCTTATAACATAACGTAATATACAGTGTATCGTTGAAAATACCTTATGATATAACGTAATATGCAGTGTATCATTGAAAATACCTTATAATATGTCGTAGTTTAACATTGAAAATACCTAATAATATAACGTAATATCGGGTGTATCATTGAAAATAACTTATAATATAACGAAATATGCAGTGTATCATTGAAAATACCTTATAATATGTCGTAGTTTATCGTTGAAAATACCTTATAATATAACGTAATATGCAGTGTATCATTGAAAATACCTTATAATATATCGGAATTTATAGTGTATCTTTGAAAATACCTTATAATATAACGTAATATGCAGTGTATCATTGAAAATACCTTATAATATATCGTAATATGCAGTGTATCATTGAAAATACCTTATAATATTTCGTAATTTGTAGTGTATCATTGAAAATACCTTATAATATATCGTACTATGCAGTGTATCATTGAAAATACCTTATAATATAACGTAATATGCAGTGTATCATTGAAAATGCCTTATAATATATCGGAATTTATAGTGTATCTTTGAAAATAGCTTATAATATAACGTAATATGCAGTGTATCGTTGAAAATACCTTATGATATAACGTAATATGCAGTCTATCATTGAAAATAACTTATAATATAACGAAATATGCATTGTGTCATTGAAAAGACCTTATAATATAACGGAATTTGTAGTGTATCATTGAAAATACCTTATAATATAACGAAATATGCAGTGTAGCATTGAAAATACCTTATAATATGTCGTAGTTTATCATTGAAAATACCTTATAATGTATCGTAATATGCATAGTATGAATGAGAATACCTTATAGTATAACGTAATGTGCATTGTATCATTGAAAATACCTTATAATGTAACGTAATTTGCAGTGTATCAATGAAAATACCTTATAATATAACGTGATATGCAATGTATCATTGAAAATACATTATAATATTTCGTAATTTGTAGTGTATCATTGAAAATACCTTATAATATAGCGTAATATGCAGTGTCTCATTGAAAATACCTTATAATATATCGTAGTTTATCATTGAAAATACATTATAATATAACGTGATATGCAATGTATCATTGAAAATAACTTATAATATAACGAAATAAGCAGTGTGTCATTGAAAAAACCTTATAATATAACGAAATATGCAGTGTATCATTGAAAATACCTTATAATATGTCGTAGTTTAACATTGAAAATACCTAATAATATAACGTAATATGCAGTGTATCATTGAAAATAACTTATAATATAACGAAATATGCAGTGTATCATTGAAAATACCTTATAATATGTCGTAGTTTATCGTTGAAAATACCTTATAATATAACGTAATATGCAGTGTATCATTGAAAATACCTTATAATATATCGGAATTTATAGTGTATCTTTGAAAATACCTTATAATATAACGTAATATGCAGTGTATCGTTGAAAATACCTTATAATATAACGTAATATGCAGTGTATCGTTGAAAATACCTTATGATATAACGTAATATGCAGTGTATCATTGAAAATACCTTATAATATGTCGTAGTTTATCGTTGAAAATACCTTATAATATAACGTAATATGCAGTGTATCATTGAAAATACCTTATAATATATCGGAATTTATAGTGTATCTTTGAAAATACCTTATAATATAGCGTAATATGCAGTGTCTCATTGAAAATACCTTATAATATATCGTAGTTTATCATTGAAAATACATTATAATATAACGTGATATGCAATGTATCATTGAAAATAACTTATAATATGTCGTAGTTTAACATTGAAAATACCTAATAATATAACGTAATATGCAGTGTATCATTGAAAATACCTTATAATATATCGGAATTTATAGTGTATCTTTGAAAATACCTTATGATATAACGTAATATGCAGTGTATCATTGAAAATACCTTATAATATATCGTAGTTTATCATTGAAAACGCCTTATAATGTAACGTAATATGGAGTGTTTCAATGAAAATACCTTATAATATAACGTAATATGCATTGTATCATTGAAAATGCCTTATAATATATCGGAATTTATAGTGTATCTTTGAAAATACCTAATAATATAACGTAATATGCAGTGTATCGTTGAAAATACCTTATGATATAACGTAATATGCAGTCTATCATTGAAAATAACTTATAATATAACGAAATATGCATTGTGTCATTGAAAAGACCTTATAATATGACGTAATATGCAGTGTATCATTGAAAATACCGTATAACATATCCTAATATGCAGTGTATCATTGAAAATACCTTCTAATATAACGTAATATGCAGTGTATCATTGACATTACCATATAATATGACGTAATATGCAGTGTATCATTGAAAATACCTTATAATATATCGTAGTTTATCATTGAAAATTCATTATAATATAACGTAATATGCAGTGTATCATTGAAAATACCTTATAATATAACGTAATATGCAGTGTATCATTGAAAATACCTTATAATATAACGTAGTATGCAGTGTATCATTGAAAATACCTTATAATATATCGTAGTTTATCATTGAAAATACCTTATAATATAACGTAATATACAGTGTATCATTGAAAATACCTTATAATATAACGTAATATGCAGTGTATCATTGAAAATACGTTATAATATAACGTAATATGCAGTGTATCATTGAAAATACCTTATTATATAACGTAATATGCAGTATATCATTGAAAATACCTTATAATATATCGTAATATGTAGTTTATCATTGAAGATACCTTATAATATATCGTAATTTGTAGTTTATCATTGTAAATACCTTATAACATAACGTAATATGCAGTGTATCATTGAAAATACATTATAATATAACGTAATATGCAGTGTATCATTGAAAATACCTTATAATATATCGTAGTTTATTATTGAAAATACCTTATACTGTATCGTAATATGCAGTGTATCATTGAAAATACCATGTAATATAACGTAATATTTAGTTTATCATTGAAAATACCTTCTAACATAACGTAATATGCAGTGTATCATTGAAGATACCTTATAATATATCGTAATTTGTAGTGTATCATTGAAAATACCTTATAATATAACGTAATATACAGTGTATCAATGAAAATACCTTATAATAAAGCGTAATATGCAGTGTATCATTGAAAATAGCTGATAATATATCGTAGTTTATCATTGAAAATACCTTATAATATAACGTAATATGCAGTGTATCATTGAAAATGCCTTATAATATTTCGTAATTTGTAGTGTATCATTGAAAATACCTTATAATATAGCGTAATATGCAGTGTATCATTGAAAATACCTTATAATATATCGTAGTTTATCATTGAAAAGACCTTATAATATAATGAAATATGCAGTGTATCATTGAAAATACCTTATAATATGTCGTAGTTTAAAATTGAAAATACCTAATAATATAACGTAATATGCAGTGTATCATTGAAAATAACTTATAATATAACGAAATATGCAGTGTATCATTGAAAATACCTTATAATATGTCGTAGTTTATCATTGAAAATACCTTATAATATAACGTAATATGCAGGGTATCATTGAAAATACCTTATAATATATCGGAATTTATAGTGTATCTTTGAAAATACCTTATAATATAACGTAATATGCAGTGTATCATTGAAAATAACTTATAATATAACGAAATATGCATTGTGTCATTGAAAAGACCTTATAATATAACGTAATATGCAGTGTATCATTGAAAATACCTTATAATATAACGTAATATGCAGTGTATCGTTGAAAATACCTTATAATATAACGTAATATGCAGGGTATCATTGAAAATACCTTATAATATATCGGAATTTATAGTGTATCTTTGAAAATACCTTATAATATAACGTAATATGCAGTGTATCATTGAAAATACCTTATGATATAACGTAATATGCAGTGTATCATTGAAAATAACTTATAATATAACGAAATATGCATTGTGTCATTGAAAAGACCTTATAATATAACGAAATATGCAGTGTATCATTGAAAATACCTTATAATATGTCGTAGTTTAAAATTGAAAATACCTAATAATATAACGTAATATGCAGTGTATCATTGAAAATACCTTATAATATATCGTAGTTTATCATTGAAAAGACCTTATAATATAATGAAATATGCAGTGTATCATTGAAAATACCTTATAATATGTCGTAGTTTAAAATTGAAAATACCTAATAATATAACGTAATATGCAGTGTATCATTGAAAATAACTTATAATATAACGAAATATGCAGTGTATCATTGAAAATACCTTATAATATGTCGTAGTTTATCATTGAAAATACCTTATAATATAACGTAATATGCAGGGTATCATTGAAAATACCTTATAATATATCGGAATTTATAGTGTATCTTTGAAAATACCTTATAATATAACGTAATATGTAGTGTATCATTGAAAAAAACTTATAATATAACGAAATATGCATTGTGTCATTGAAAAGACCTTATAATATAACGTAATATGCAGTGTATCATTGAAAATACCTTATAATATAACGTAATATGCAGTGTATCGTTGAAAATACCTTATAATATAACGTAATATGCAGGGTATCATTGAAAATACCTTATAATATATCGGAATTTATAGTGTATCTTTGAAAATACCTTATAATATAACGTAATATGCAGTGTATCATTGAAAATACCTTATGATATAACGTAATATGCAGTGTATCATTGAAAATAACTTATAATATAACGAAATATGCATTGTGTCATTGAAAAGACCTTATAATATAACGAAATATGCAGTGTATCATTGAAAATACCTTATAATATGTCGTAGTTTAAAATTGAAAATACCTAATAATATAACGTAATATGCAGTGTATCATTGAAAATAACTTATAATATAACGAAATATGCAGTGTATCATTGAAAATACCTTATAATATGTCGTAGTTTATCATTGAAAACGCCTTATAATGTAACGTAATATGCAGTGTTTCAATGAAAATACCTTATAATATAACGGAATATGCAGAGTATCATTGAAAATACCTTATAATATATCGTAATATGCAGTGTATCATTGAAAATACCTTATAATATAACGTAATATGCATTGTATCATTGAAAATACCTTATAATATAACGTAGTATGCAGTGTATCATTGAAAATACCTTATAATATATCGTAGTTTATCATTGAAAATACCTTATAATATAACGTAATATACAGTGTATCATTGAAAATACCTTATAATATAACGTAATATGCAGTGTATCATTGAAAATACGTTATAATATAACGTAATATGCAGTGTATCATTGAAAATACCTTATTATATAACGTAATATGCAATGTATCATTGAAAATACCTTACAATATATCGTAATATGCAGTGTATCATTGGCGATACCATATAATATGACGTAATATGCAGTGTATCATTGAAAATACCTTATACTACAACGTAATATACAGTATATCATTGAAAATACCTTATAATATATCGTAATATGTAGTTTATCATTGAAGATACCTTATAATATATCGTAATTTGTAGTTTATCATTGTAAATACCTTATAACATAACGTAATATGCAGTGTATCATTGAAAATACATTATAATATAACGTAATATGCAGTGTATCATTGAAAATACCTTATAATATATCGTAGTTTATTATTGAAAATACCTTATACTGTATCGTAATATGCAGTGTATCATTGAAAATACCATGTAATATAACGTAATATTTAGTTTATCATTGAAAATACCTTCTAACATAACGTAATATGCAGTGTATCATTGAAGATACCTTATAATATATCGTAATTTGTAGTGTATCATTGAAAATACCTTATAATATAACGTAATATACAGTGTATCAATGAAAATACCTTATAATAAAGCGTAATATGCAGTGTATCATTGAAAATAGCTGATAATATATCGTAGTTTATCATTGAAAATACCTTATAACATAACGTAATATGCAGTGTATCATTGAAAATACATTATAATATAACGTAATATGCAGTGTATCATTGAAAATACCTTATAATATATCGTAGTTTATTATTGAAAATACCTTATACTGTATCGTAATATGCAGTGTATCATTGAAAATACCATGTAATATAACGTAATATTTAGTTTATCATTGAAAATACCTTCTAACATAACGTAATATGCAGTGTATCATTGAAGATACCTTATAATATATCGTAATTTGTAGTGTATCATTGAAAATACCTTATAATATAACGTAATATACAGTGTATCAATGAAAATACCTTATAATAAAGCGTAATATGCAGTGTATCATTGAAAATAGCTGATAATATATCGTAGTTTATCATTGAAAATACCTTATAATATAACGTAATATGCAGTGTATCATTGAAAATGCCTTATAATATTTCGTAATTTGTAGTGTATCATTGAAAATACCTTATAATATAGCGTAATATGCAGTGTATCATTGAAAATACCTTATAATATATCGTAGTTTATCATTGAAAAGACCTTATAATATAATGAAATATGCAGTGTATCATTGAAAATACCTTATAATATGTCGTAGTTTAAAATTGAAAATACCTAATAATATAACGTAATATGCAGTGTATCATTGAAAATAACTTATAATATAACGAAATATGCAGTGTATCATTGAAAATACCTTATAATATGTCGTAGTTTATCATTGAAAATACCTTATAATATAACGTAATATGCAGGGTATCATTGAAAATACCTTATAATATATCGGAATTTATAGTGTATCTTTGAAAATACCTTATAATATAACGTAATATGCAGTGTATCATTGAAAATAACTTATAATATAACGAAATATGCATTGTGTCATTGAAAAGACCTTATAATATAACGTAATATGCAGTGTATCATTGAAAATACCTTATAATATAACGTAATATGCAGTGTATCGTTGAAAATACCTTATAATATAACGTAATATGCAGGGTATCATTGAAAATACCTTATAATATATCGGAATTTATAGTGTATCTTTGAAAATACCTTATAATATAACGTAATATGCAGTGTATCATTGAAAATACCTTATGATATAACGTAATATGCAGTGTATCATTGAAAATAACTTATAATATAACGAAATATGCATTGTGTCATTGAAAAGACCTTATAATATAACGAAATATGCAGTGTATCATTGAAAATACCTTATAATATGTCGTAGTCTAACATTGAAAATACCTAATAATATAACGTAATATGCAGTGTATCATTGAAAATACCTTATAATATATCGTAATATGCAGTGTATCATTGAAAATACCTTATAATATAACGTAATATGCATTGTATCATTGAAAATGCCTTATAATATATCGGAATTTATTGTGTATCTTTGAAAATACCTTATAATATAACGTAATATGCAGTGTATCGTTGAAAATACCTTATAATATAACGTAATATGCAGTGTATCATTGAAAATACCTTATAATATTTCGTAATTTGTAGTGTATCATTGAAAATACCTTATAATATAGCGTAATATGCAGTGTATCATTGAAAATACCTTATAATATATCGTAGTTTATCATTGAAAAGACCTTATAATATAACGAAATATGCAGTGTATCATTGAAAATACCTTATAATATGTCGTAGTTTAAAATTGAAAATACCTAATAATATAACGTAATATGCAGTGTATCATTGAAAATAACTTATAATATAACGAAATATGCAGTGTATCATTGAAAATACCTTATAATATGTCGTAGTTTATCATTGAAAATACCTTATAATATAACGTAATATGCAGTGTATCATTGAAGATACCTTATAATATATCGTAATTTGTAGTGTACAATTGAAAATACCTTATAATATATCGTAGTTTATTATTGAAAATACCTTATACTGTATCGTAATATGCAGTGTATCATTGAAAATACCATGTAATATAACGTAATATTTAGTTTATCATTGAAAATACCTTCTAACATAACGTAATATGCAGTGTATCATTGAAGATACCTTATAATATATCGTAATTTGTAGTGTATCATTGAAAATACCTTATAATATAACGTAATATACAGTGTATCAATGAAAATACCTTATAATAAAGCGTAATATGCAGTGTATCATTGAAAATAGCTGAGAATATATCGTAGTTTATCATTGAAAATACCTTATAATGTATCGTAATATGCAGTGTATCATTGAAAATAGATTATAATATAACTTAATATGCAGTGTATCATTGAAAATACCTTATAATATAGCGTACTATGCAGTGTATCATTGAAAATACCTTATAATATAACGTAATATGCAGTGTATCATTGAAAATGCCTTATAATATTTCGTAATTTGTCGTGTATCATTGAAAATACCTTATAATATAGCGTAATATGCAGTGTATCATTGAAAATACCTTATAATATATCGTAGTTTATCATTGAAAAGACCTTATAATATAATGAAATATGCAGTGTATCATTGAAAATACCTTATAATATGTCGTAGTTTAAAATTGAAAATACCTAATAATATAACGTAATATGCAGTGTATCATTGAAAATAACTTATAATATAACGAAATATGCAGTGTATCATTGAAAATACCTTATAATATGTCGTAGTTTATCATTGAAAATACCTTATAATATAACGTAATATGCAGGGTATCATTGAAAATACCTTATAATATATCGGAATTTATAGTGTATCTTTGAAAATACCTTATAATATAACGTAATATGCAGTGTATCATTGAAAATAACTTATAATATAACGAAATATGCATTGTGTCATTGAAAAGACCTTATAATATAACGTAATATGCAGTGTATCATTGAAAATACCTTATAATATAACGTAATATGCAGTGTATCGTTGAAAATACCTTATAATATAACGTAATATGCAGGGTATCATTGAAAATACCTTATAATATATCGGAATTTATAGTGTATCTTTGAAAATACCTTATAATATAACGTAATATGCAGTGTATCATTGAAAATACCTTATGATATAACGTAATATGCAGTGTATCATTGAAAATAACTTATAATATAACGAAATATGCATTGTGTCATTGAAAAGACCTTATAATATAACGAAATATGCAGTGTATCATTGAAAATACCTTATAATATGTCGTAGTTTAACATTGAAAATACCTAATAATATAACGTAATATGCAGTGTATCATTGAAAATAACTTATAATATAACGAAATATGCAGTGTATCATTGAAAATACCTTATAATATGTCGTAGTTTATCATTGAAAACGCCTTATAATGTAACGTAATATGCAGTGTTTCAATGAAAATACCTTATAATATAACGGAATATGCAGAGTATCATTGAAAATACCTTATAATATATCGTAATATGCAGTGTATCATTGAAAATACCTTATAATATAACGTAATATGCATTGTATCATTGAAAATGCCTTATAATATATCGGAATTTATTGTGTATCTTTGAAAATACCTTATAATATAACGTAATATGCAGTGTATCGTTGAAAATACCTTATAATATAACGTAATATGCAGTGTATCATTGAAAATACCTTATAATATTTCGTAATTTGTAGTGTATCATTGAAAATACCTTATAATATAGCGTAATATGCAGTGTATCATTGAAAATACCTTATAATATATCGTAGTTTATCATTGAAAAGACCTTATAATATAACGAAATATGCAGTGTATCATTGAAAATACCTTATAATATGTCGTAGTTTAACATTGAAAATACCTAATAATATAACGTAATATGCAGTGTATCATTGAAAATAACTTATAATATAACGAAATATGCAGTGTATCATTGAAAATACCTTATAATATGTCGTAGTTTATCATTGAAAATACCTTATAATATAACGTAATATGCAGTGTATCATTGAAGATACCTTATAATATATCGTAATTTGTAGTGTATCATTGAAAATACCTTATAATATATCGTAGTTTATTATTGAAAATACCTTATACTGTATCGTAATATGCAGTGTATCATTGAAAATACCATGTAATATAACGTAATATTTAGTTTATCATTGAAAATACCTTCTAACATAACGTAATATGCAGTGTATCATTGAAGATACCTTATAATATATCGTAATTTGTAGTGTATCATTGAAAATACCTTATAATATAACGTAATATACAGTGTATCAATGAAAATACCTTATAATAAAGCGTAATATGCAGTGTATCATTGAAAATAGCTGATAATATATCGTAGTTTATCATTGAAAATACCTTATAATGTATCGTAATATGCAGTGTATCATTGAAAATAGATTATAATATAACTTAATATGCAGTGTATCATTGAAAATACCTTATAATATAGCGTACTATGCAGTGTATCATTGAAAATACCTTATAATATAACGTAATATGCAGTGTATCATTGAAAATGCCTTATAATATTTCGTAATTTGTAGTGTATCATTGAAAATACCTTATAATATAGCGTAATATGCAGTGTATCATTGAAAATACCTTATAATATATCGTAGTTTATCATTGAAAAGACCTTATAATATAACGAAATATGCAGTGTATCATTGAAAATACCTTATAATATGTCGTAGTTTAAAATTGAAAATACCTAATAATATAACGTAATATGCAGTGTATCATTGAAAATAACTTATAATATAACGAAATATGCAGTGTATCATTGAAAATACCTTATAATATGTCGTAGTTTATCATTGAAAATACCTTATAATATAACGTAATATGCAGTGTATCATTGAAGATACCTTATAATATATCGTAATTTGTAGTGTACAATTGAAAATACCTTATAATATATCGTAGTTTATTATTGAAAATACCTTATACTGTATCGTAATATGCAGTGTATCATTGAAAATACCATGTAATATAACGTAATATTTAGTTTATCATTGAAAATACCTTCTAACATAACGTAATATGCAGTGTATCATTGAAGATACCTTATAATATATCGTAATTTGTAGTGTATCATTGAAAATACCTTATAATATAACGTAATATACAGTGTATCAATGAAAATACCTTATAATAAAGCGTAATATGCAGTGTATCATTGAAAATAGCTGATAATATATCGTAGTTTATCATTGAAAATACCTTATAATGTATCGTAATATGCAGTGTATCATTGAAAATAGATTATAATATAACTTAATATGCAGTGTATCATTGAAAATACCTTATAATATAGCGTACTATGCAGTGTATCATTGAAAATACCTTATAATATAACGTAATATGCAGTGTATCATTGAAAATGCCTTATAATATTTCGTAATTTGTAGTGTATCATTGAAAATACCTTATAATATAGCGTAATATGCAGTGTATCATTGAAAATACCTTATAATATATCGTAGTTTATCATTGAAAAGACCTTATAATATAACGAAATATGCAGTGTATCATTGAAAATACCTTATAATATGTCGTAGTTTAAAATTGAAAATACCTAATAATATAACGTAATATGCAGTGTATCATTGAAAATAACTTATAATATAACGAAATATGCAGTGTATCATTGAAAATACCTTATAATATGTCGTAGTTTATCATTGAAAATACCTTATAATATAACGTAATATGCAGTGTATCATTGAAGATACCTTATAATATATCGTAATTTGTAGTGTACAATTGAAAATACCTTATAATATATCGTAGTTTATTATTGAAAATACCTTATACTGTATCGTAATATGCAGTGTATCATTGAAAATACCATGTAATATAACGTAATATTTAGTTTATCATTGAAAATACCTTCTAACATAACGTAATATGCAGTGTATCATTGAAGATACCTTATAATATATCGTAATTTGTAGTGTATCATTGAAAATACCTTATAATATAACGTAATATACAGTGTATCAATGAAAATACCTTATAATAAAGCGTAATATGCAGTGTATCATTGAAAATAGCTGAGAATATATCGTAGTTTATCATTGAAAATACCTTATAATGTATCGTAATATGCAGTGTATCATTGAAAATAGATTATAATATAACTTAATATGCAGTGTATCATTGAAAATACCTTATAATATAGCGTACTATGCAGTGTATCATTGAAAATACCTTATAATATAACGTAATATGCAGTGTATCATTGAAAATGCCTTATAATATTTCGTAATTTGTCGTGTATCATTGAAAATACCTTATAATATAGCGTAATATGCAGTGTATCATTGAAAATACCTTATAATATATCGTAGTTTATCATTGAAAAGACCTTATAATATAATGAAATATGCAGTGTATCATTGAAAATACCTTATAATATGTCGTAGTTTAAAATTGAAAATACCTAATAATATAACGTAATATGCAGTGTATCATTGAAAATAACTTATAATATAACGAAATATGCAGTGTATCATTGAAAATACCTTATAATATGTCGTAGTTTATCATTGAAAATACCTTATAATATAACGTAATATGCAGGGTATCATTGAAAATACCTTATAATATATCGGAATTTATAGTGTATCTTTGAAAATACCTTATAATATAACGTAATATGCAGTGTATCATTGAAAATAACTTATAATATAACGAAATATGCATTGTGTCATTGAAAAGACCTTATAATATAACGTAATATGCAGTGTATCATTGAAAATACCTTATAATATAACGTAATATGCAGTGTATCGTTGAAAATACCTTATAATATAACGTAATATGCAGGGTATCATTGAAAATACCTTATAATATATCGGAATTTATAGTGTATCTTTGAAAATACCTTATAATATAACGTAATATGCAGTGTATCATTGAAAATACCTTATGATATAACGTAATATGCAGTGTATCATTGAAAATAACTTATAATATAACGAAATATGCATTGTGTCATTGAAAAGACCTTATAATATAACGAAATATGCAGTGTATCATTGAAAATACCTTATAATATGTCGTAGTTTAACATTGAAAATACCTAATAATATAACGTAATATGCAGTGTATCATTGAAAATAACTTATAATATAACGAAATATGCAGTGTATCATTGAAAATACCTTATAATATGTCGTAGTTTATCATTGAAAACGCCTTATAATGTAACGTAATATGCAGTGTTTCAATGAAAATACCTTATAATATAACGGAATATGCAGAGTATCATTGAAAATACCTTATAATATATCGTAATATGCAGTGTATCATTGAAAATACCTTATAATATAACGTAATATGCATTGTATCATTGAAAATGCCTTATAATATATCGGAATTTATTGTGTATCTTTGAAAATACCTTATAATATAACGTAATATGCAGTGTATCGTTGAAAATACCTTATAATATAACGTAATATGCAGTGTATCATTGAAAATACCTTATAATATTTCGTAATTTGTAGTGTATCATTGAAAATACCTTATAATATAGCGTAATATGCAGTGTATCATTGAAAATACCTTATAATATATCGTAGTTTATCATTGAAAAGACCTTATAATATAACGAAATATGCAGTGTATCATTGAAAATACCTTATAATATGTCGTAGTTTAAAATTGAAAATACCTAATAATATAACGTAATATGCAGTGTATCATTGAAAATAACTTATAATATAACGAAATATGCAGTGTATCATTGAAAATACCTTATAATATGTCGTAGTTTATCATTGAAAATACCTTATAATATAACGTAATATGCAGTGTATCATTGAAGATACCTTATAATATATCGTAATTTGTAGTGTATCATTGAAAATACCTTATAATATATCGTAGTTTATTATTGAAAATACCTTATACTGTATCGTAATATGCAGTGTATCATTGAAAATACCATGTAATATAACGTAATATTTAGTTTATCATTGAAAATACCTTCTAACATAACGTAATATGCAGTGTATCATTGAAGATACCTTATAATATATCGTAATTTGTAGTGTATCATTGAAAATACCTTATAATATAACGTAATATGCAATGTTTCAATGAAAATACCTTATAATAAAGCGTAATATGCAGTGTATCATTGAAAATAGCTGATAATATATCGTAGTTTATCATTGAAAATACCTTATAATGTATCGTAATATGCAGTGTATCATTGAAAATAGATTATAATATAACTTAATATGCAGTGTATCATTGAAAATACCTTATAATATAGCGTACTATGCAGTGTGTCATTGAAAATACCTTATAATATAACGTAATATGCAGTGTATCATTGAAAATGCCTTATAATATTTCGTAATTTGTAGTGTATCATTGAAAATACCTTATAATATAGCGTAATATGCAGTGTATCATTGAAAATACCTTATAATATATCGTAGTTTATCATTGAAAAGACCTTATAATATAATGAAATATGCAGTGTATCATTGAAAATACCTTATAATATGTCGTAGTTTAACATTGAAAATACCTAATAATATAACGTAATATGCAGTGTATCATTGAAAATAACTTATAATGTAACGAAATATGCAGTGTATCATTGAAAATACCTTATAATATGTCGTAGTTTATCATTGAAAACGCCTTATAATGTAACGTAATATGCAGTGTTTCAATGAAAATACCTTATAATATAACGGAATATGCAGAGTATCATTGAAAATACCTTATAATATATCGTAATATGCAGTGTATCATTGAAAATACCTTATAATATAACGTAATATGCATTGTATCATTGAAAATGCCTTATAATATATCGGAATTTATTGTGTATCTTTGAAAATACCTTATAATATAACGTAATATGCAGTGTATCGTTGAAAATACCTTATAATATTACGTAATATGCAGTGTATCATTGAAAATACCTTATAATATTTCGTAATTTGTAGTGTATCATTGAAAATACCTTATAATATAGCGTAATATGCAGTGTATCATTGAAAATACCTTATAATATATCGTAGTTTATCATTGAAAATACCTTATACTGTATCGTAATATGCAGTGTATCATTGAAAATACCATGTAATATAACGTAATATTTAGTTTATCATTGAAAATACCTTCTAACATAACGTAATATGCAGTGTATCATTGAAGATACCTTATAATATATCGTAATTTGTAGTGTATCATTGAAAATACCTTATAATATAACGTAATATACAGTGTATCAATGAAAATACCTTATAATAAAGCGTAATATGCAGTGTATCATTGAAAATAGCTGATAATATATCGTAGTTTATCATTGAAAATACCTTATAATGTATCGTAATATGCAGTGTATCATTGAAAATAGATTATAATATAACTTAATATGCAGTGTATCATTGAAAATACCTTATAATATAGCGTACTATGCAGTGTATCATTGAAAATACCTTATAATATAACGTAATATGCAGTGTATCGTTGAAAATGCCTTATAATATTTCGTAATTTGTAGTGTATCATTGAAAATACCTTATAATATAGCGTAATATGCAGTGTATCATTGAAAATACCTTATAATATATCGTAGTTTATCATTGAAAAGACCTTATAATATAATGAAATATGCAGTGTATCATTGAAAATACCTTATAATATGTCGTAGTTTAAAATTGAAAATACCTAATAATATAACGTAATATGCAGTGTATCATTGAAAATAACTTATAATATAACGAAATATGCAGTGTATCATTGAAAATACCTTATAATATGTCGTAGTTTATCATTGAAAATACCTTATAATATAACGTAATATGCAGGGTATCATTGAAAATACCTTATAATATATCGGAATTTATAGTGTATCTTTGAAAATACCTTATAATATAACGTAATATGCAGTGTATCATTGAAAATAACTTATAATATAACGAAATATGCATTGTGTCATTGAAAAGACCTTATAATATAACGTAATATGCAGTGTATCATTGAAAATACCTTATAATATAACGTAATATGCAGTGTATCGTTGAAAATACCTTATAATATAACGTAATATGCAGGGTATCATTGAAAATACCTTATAATATATCGGAATTTATAGTGTATCTTTGAAAATACCTTATAATATAACGTAATATGCAGTGTATCATTGAAAATACCTTATGATATAACGTAATATGCAGTGTATCATTGAAAATAACTTATAATATAACGAAATATGCATTGTGTCATTGAAAAGACCTTATAATATAACGAAATATGCAGTGTATCATTGAAAATACCTTATAATATGTCGTAGTTTAACATTGAAAATACCTAATAATATAACGTAATATGCAGTGTATCATTGAAAATAACTTATAATGTAACGAAATATGCAGTGTATCATTGAAAATACCTTATAATATGTCGTAGTTTATCATTGAAAACGCCTTATAATGTAACGTAATATGCAGTGTTTCAATGAAAATACCTTATAATATAACGGAATATGCAGAGTATCATTGAAAATACCTTATAATATATCGTAATATGCAGTGTATCATTGAAAATACCTTATAATATAACGTAATATGCATTGTATCATTGAAAATACCTTATAATATATCGGAATTTATTGTGTATCTTTGAAAATACCTTATAATATAACGTAATATGCAGTGTATCGTTGAAAATACCTTATAATATAACGTAATATGCAGTGTATCATTGAAAATACCTTATAATATTTCGTAATTTGTAGTGTATCATTGAAAATACCTTATAATATAGCGTAATATGCAGTGTATCATTGAAAATACCTTATAATATATCGTAGTTTATCATTGAAAAGACCTTATAATATAACGAAATATGCAGTGTATCATTGAAAATACCTTATAATATGTCGTAGTTTAAAATTGAAAATACCTAATAATATAACGTAATATGCAGTGTATCATTGAAAATAACTTATAATATAACGAAATATGCAGTGTATCATTGAAAATACCTTATAATATGTCGTAGTTTATCATTGAAAATACCTTATAATATAACGTAATATGCAGTGTATCATTGAAAATACCTTATAATATATCGTAATTTGTAGTGTATCATTGAAAATACCTTATAATATATCGTAGTTTATTATTGAAAATACCTTATACTGTATCGTAATATGCAGTGTATCATTGAAAATACCATGTAATATAACGTAATATTTAGTTTATCATTGAAAATACCTTCTAACATAACGTAATATGCAGTGTATCATTGAAGATACCTTATAATATATCGTAATTTGTAGTGTATCATTGAAAATACCTTATAATATAACGTAATATACAGTGTATCAATGAAAATACCTTATAATAAAGCGTAATATGCAGTGTATCATTGAAAATAGCTGATAATATATCGTAGTTTATCATTGAAAATACCTTATAATGTATCGTAATATGCAGTGTATCATTGAAAATAGATTATAATATAACTTAATATGCAGTGTATCATTGAAAATACCTTATAATATAGCGTACTATGCAGTGTGTCATTGAAAATACCTTATAATATAACGTAATATGCAGTGTATCATTGAAAATGCCTTATAATATTTCGTAATTTGTAGTGTATCATTGAAAATACCTTATAATATAGCGTAATATGCAGTGTATCATTGAAAATACCTTATAATATATCGTAGTTTATCATTGAAAAGACCTTATAATATAATGAAATATGCAGTGTATCATTGAAAATACCTTATAATATGTCGTAGTTTAACATTGAAAATACCTAATAATATAACGTAATATGCAGTGTATCATTGAAAATAACTTATAATGTAACGAAATATGCAGTGTATCATTGAAAATACCTTATAATATGTCGTAGTTTATCATTGAAAACGCCTTATAATGTAACGTAATATGCAGTGTTTCAATGAAAATACCTTATAATATAACGGAATATGCAGAGTATCATTGAAAATACCTTATAATATATCGTAATATGCAGTGTATCATTGAAAATACCTTATAATATAACGTAATATGCATTGTATCATTGAAAATGCCTTATAATATATCGGAATTTATTGTGTATCTTTGAAAATACCTTATAATATAACGTAATATGCAGTGTATCGTTGAAAATACCTTATAATATTACGTAATATGCAGTGTATCATTGAAAATACCTTATAATATTTCGTAATTTGTAGTGTATCATTGAAAATACCTTATAATATAGCGTAATATGCAGTGTATCATTGAAAATACCTTATAATATATCGTAGTTTATTATTGAAAATACCTTATACTGTATCGTAATATGCAGTGTATCATTGAAAATACCATGTAATATAACGTAATATTTAGTTTATCATTGAAAATACCTTCTAACATAACGTAATATGCAGTGTATCATTGAAGATACCTTATAATATATCGTAATTTGTAGTGTATCATTGAAAATACCTTATAATATAACGTAATATACAGTGTATCAATGAAAATACCTTATAATAAAGCGTAATATGCAGTGTATCATTGAAAATAGCTGATAATATATCGTAGTTTATCATTGAAAATACCTTATAATGTATCGTAATATGCAGTGTATCATTGAAAATAGATTATAATATAACTTAATATGCAGTGTATCATTGAAAATACCTTATAATATAGCGTACTATGCAGTGTATCATTGAAAATACCTTATAATATAACGTAATATGCAGTGTATCGTTGAAAATGCCTTATAATATTTCGTAATTTGTAGTGTATCATTGAAAATACCTTATAATATAGCGTAATATGCAGTGTATCATTGAAAATACCTTATAATATATCGTAGTTTATCATTGAAAAGACCTTATAATATAATGAAATATGCAGTGTATCATTGAAAATACCTTATAATATGTCGTAGTTTAAAATTGAAAATACCTAATAATATAACGTAATATGCAGTGTATCATTGAAAATAACTTATAATATAACGAAATATGCAGTGTATCATTGAAAATACCTTATAATATGTCGTAGTTTATCATTGAAAATACCTTATAATATAACGTAATATGCAGGGTATCATTGAAAATACCTTATAATATATCGGAATTTATAGTGTATCTTTGAAAATACCTTATAATATAACGTAATATGCAGTGTATCATTGAAAATAACTTATAATATAACGAAATATGCATTGTGTCATTGAAAAGACCTTATAATATAACGTAATATGCAGTGTATCATTGAAAATACCTTATAATATAACGTAATATGCAGTGTATCGTTGAAAATACCTTATAATATAACGTAATATGCAGGGTATCATTGAAAATACCTTATAATATATCGGAATTTATAGTGTATCTTTGAAAATACCTTATAATATAACGTAATATGCAGTGTATCATTGAAAATACCTTATGATATAACGTAATATGCAGTGTATCATTGAAAATAACTTATAATATAACGAAATATGCATTGTGTCATTGAAAAGACCTTATAATATAACGAAATATGCAGTGTATCATTGAAAATACCTTATAATATGTCGTAGTTTAACATTGAAAATACCTAATAATATAACGTAATATGCAGTGTATCATTGAAAATACCTTATAATATAACGAAATATGCAGTGTATCATTGAAAATACCTTATAATATGTCGTAGTTTATCATTGAAAACGCCTTATAATGTAACGTAATATGCAGTGTTTCAATGAAAATACCTTATAATATAACGGAATATGCAGAGTATCATTGAAAATACCTTATAATATATCGTAATATGCAGTGTATCATTGAAAATACCTTATAATATAACGTAATATGCATTGTATCATTGAAAATGCCTTATAATATATCGGAATTTATTGTGTATCTTTGAAAATACCTTATAATATAACGTAATATGCAGTGTATCGTTGAAAATACCTTATAATATAACGTAATATGCAGTGTATCATTGAAAATACCTTATAATATTTCGTAATTTGTAGTGTATCATTGAAAATACCTTATAATATAGCGTAATATGCAGTGTATCATTGAAAATACCTTATAATATATCGTAGTTTATCATTGAAAAGACCTTATAATATAACGAAATATGCAGTGTATCATTGAAAATACCTTATAATATGTCGTAGTTTAAAATTGAAAATACCTAATAATATAACGTAATATGCAGTGTATCATTGAAAATAACTTATAATATAACGAAATATGCAGTGTATCATTGAAAATACCTTATAATATGTCGTAGTTTATCATTGAAAATTACTTATAATATAACGTAATATGCAGTGTATCATTGAAAATACCTAATAATATATCGGAATTTATAGTGTATCTTTGAAAATACCTTATAATATATCGTAGTTTATCATTGAAAAGACCTTATAATATAATGAAATATGCAGTGTATCATTGAAAATACCTTATAATATGTCGTAGTTTAACATTGAAAATACCTAATAATATAACGTAATATGCAGTGTATCATTGAAAATAACTTATAATGTAACGAAATATGCAGTGTATCATTGAAAATACCTTATAATATGTCGTAGTTTATCATTGAAAACGCCTTATAATGTAACGTAATATGCAGTGTTTCAATGAAAATACCTTATAATATAACGGAATATGCAGAGTATCTTTGAAAATACCTTATAATATAACGTAATATGCAGTGTATCGTTGAAAATACCTTATAATATTACGTAATATGCAGTGTATCATTGAAAATACCTTATAATATTTCGTAATTTGTAGTGTATCATTGAAAATACCTTATAATATAGCGTAATATGCAGTGTATCATTGAAAATACCTTATAATATATCGTAGTTTATCATTGAAAAGACCTTATAATATAATGAAATATGCAGTGTATCATTGAAAATACCTTATAATATGTCGTAGTTTAAAATTGAAAATACCTAATAATATAACGTAATATGCAGTGTATCATTGAAAATAACTTATAATATAACGAAATATGCAGTGTATCATTGAAAATACCTTATAATATGTCGTAGTTTATCATTGAAAATACCTTATAATATAACGTAATATGCAGGGTATCATTGAAAATACCTTATAATATATCGGAATTTATAGTGTATCTTTGAAAATACCTTATAATATAACGTAATATGCAGTGTATCATTGAAAATACCTTATAATATAACGAAATATGCATTGTGTCATTGAAAAGACCTTATAATATAACGTAATATGCAGTGTATCATTGAAAATACCTTATAATATAACGTAATATGCAGTGTATCGTTGAAAATACCTTATAATATAACGTAATATGCAGGGTATCATTGAAAATACCTTATAATATATCGGAATTTATAGTGTATCTTTGAAAATACCTTATAATATAACGTAATATGCAGTGTATCATTGAAAATACCTTATGATATAACGTAATATGCAGTGTATCATTGAAAATAACTTATAATATAACGAAATATGCATTGTGTCATTGAAAAGACCTTATAATATAACGAAATATGCAGTGTATCATTGAAAATACCTTATAATATGTCGTAGTTTATCATTGAAAATACCTTATAATATAACGTAATATGCAGTGTATCATTGAAGATACCTTATAATATATCGTAATTTGTAGTGTACAATTGAAAATACCTTATAATATATCGTAGTTTATTATTGAAAATACCTTATACTGTATCGTAATATGCAGTGTATCATTGAAAATACCATGTAATATAACGTAATATTTAGTTTATCATTGAAAATACCTTCTAACATAACGTAATATGCAGTGTATCATTGAAGATACCTTATAATATGTCGTAGTTTAAAATTGAAAATACCTAATAATATAACGTAATATGCAGTGTATCATTGAAAATAACTTATAATATAACGAAATATGCAGTGTATCATTGAAAATACCTTATAATATGTCGTAGTTTATCATTGAAAATACCTTATAATGTATCGTAATATGCAGTGTATCATTGAAAATAGATTATAATATAACTTAATATGCAGTGTATCATTGAAAATACCTTATAATATAGCGTACTATGCAGTGTATCATTGAAAATACCTTATAATATAACGTAATATGCAGTGTATCATTGAAAATGCCTTATAATATTTCGTAATTTGTCGTGTATCATTGAAAATACCTTATAATATAGCGTAATATGCAGTGTATCATTGAAAATACCTTATAATATATCGTAGTTTATCATTGAAAAGACCTTATAATATAATGAAATATGCAGTGTATCATTGAAAATACCTTATAATATGTCGTAGTTTAAAATTGAAAATACCTAATAATATAACGTAATATGCAGTGTATCATTGAAAATAACTTATAATATAACGAAATATGCAGTGTATCATTGAAAATACCTTATAATATGTCGTAGTTTATCATTGAAAATACCTTATAATATAACGTAATATGCAGGGTATCATTGAAAATACCTTATAATATATCGGAATTTATAGTGTATCTTTGAAAATACCTTATAATATAACGTAATATGCAGTGTATCATTGAAAATAACTTATAATATAACGAAATATGCATTGTGTCATTGAAAAGACCTTATAATATAACGTAATATGCAGTGTATCATTGAAAATACCTTATAATATAACGTAATATGCAGTGTATCGTTGAAAATACCTTATAATATAACGTAATATGCAGGGTATCATTGAAAATACCTTATAATATATCGGAATTTATAGTGTATCTTTGAAAATACCTTATAATATAACGTAATATGCAGTGTATCATTGAAAATACCTTATGATATAACGTAATATGCAGTGTATCATTGAAAATAACTTATAATATAACGAAATATGCATTGTGTCATTGAAAAGACCTTATAATATAACGTAATATGCAGTGTATCATTGAAAATACCTTATAATATGTCGTAGTTTAACATTGAAAATACCTAATAATATAACGTAATATGCAGTGTATCATTGAAAATAACTTATAATATAACGAAATATGCAGTGTATCATTGAAAATACCTTATAATATGTCGTAGTTTATCATTGAAAACGCCTTATAATGTAACGTAATATGCAGTGTTTCAATGAAAATACCTTATAATATAACGGAATATGCAGAGTATCATTGAAAATACCTTATAATATAACGTAATATGCAGTGTATCATTGAAAATACCTTATAATATAACGTAATATGCATTGTATCATTGAAAATGCCTTATAATATATCGGAATTTATTGTGTATCTTTGAAAATACCTTATAATATAACGTAATATGCAGTGTATCGTTGAAAATACCTTATAATATAACGTAATATGCAGTGTATCATTGAAAATACCTTATAATATTTCGTAATTTGTAGTGTATCATTGAAAATACATTATAATATAGCGTAATATGCAGTGTATCATTGAAAATACCTTATAATATATCGTAGTTTATCATTGAAAAGACCTTATAATATAACGAAATATGCAGTGTATCATTGAAAATACCTTATAATATGTCGTAGTTTAAAATTGAAAATACCTAATAATATAACGTAATATGCAGTGTATCATTGAAAATAACTTATAATATAACGAAATATGCAGTGTATCATTGAAAATACCTTATAATATGTCGTAGTTTATCATTGAAAATACCTTATAATATAACGTAATATGCAGTGTATCATTGAAGATACCTTATAATATATCGTAATTTGTAGTGTATCATTGAAAATACCTTATAATATATCGTAGTTTATTATTGAAAATACCTTATACTGTATCGTAATATGCAGTGTATCATTGAAAATACCATGTAATATAACGTAATATTTAGTTTATCATTGAAAATACCTTCTAACATAACGTAATATGCAGTGTATCATTGAAGATACCTTATAATATATCGTAATTTGTAGTGTATCATTGAAAATACCTTATAATATAACGTAATATACAGTGTATCAATGAAAATACCTTATAATAAAGCGTAATATGCAGTGTATCATTGAAAATAGCTGATAATATATCGTAGTTTATCATTGAAAATACCTTATAATGTATCGTAATATGCAGTGTATCATTGAAAATAGATTATAATATAACTTAATATGCAGTGTATCATTGAAAATACCTTATAATATAGCGTACTATGCAGTGTATCATTGAAAATACCTTATAATATAACGTAATATGCAGTGTATCATTGAAAATGCCTTATAATATTTCGTAATTTGTAGTGTATCATTGAAAATACCTTATAATATAGCGTAATATGCAGTGTATCATTGAAAATACCTTATAATATATCGTAGTTTATCATTGAAAAGACCTTATAATATAATGAAATATGCAGTGTATCATTGAAAATACCTTATAATATGTCGTAGTTTATCATTGAAAATACCTTATAATATAACGTAATATGCAGGGTATCATTGAAAATACCTTATAATATATCGGAATTTATAGTGTATCTTTGAAAATACCTTATAATATAACGTAATATGCAGTGTATCATTGAAAATACCTTATAATATAACGAAATATGCAGTGTATCATTGAAAATACCTTATAATATAACGTAATATGCAGTGTATCATTGAAAATGCCTTATAATATTTCGTAATTTGTAGTGTATCATTGAAAATACCTTATAATATAGCGTAATATGCAGTGTATCATTGAAAATACCTTATAATATATCGTAGTTTATCATTGAAAAGACCTTATAATATAATGAAATATGCAGTGTATCATTGAAAATACCTTATAATATGTCGTAGTTTAAAATTGAAAATACCTAATAATATAACGTAATATGCAGTGTATCATTGAAAATAACTTATAATATAACGAAATATGCAGTGTATCATTGAAAATACCTTATAATATGTCGTAGTTTATCATTGAAAATACCTTATAATATAACGTAATATGCAGGGTATCATTGAAAATACCTTATAATATATCGGAATTTATAGTGTATCTTTGAAAATACCTTATAATATAACGTAATATGCAGTGTATCATTGAAAATAACTTATAATATAACGAAATATGCATTGTGTCATTGAAAAGACCTTATAATATAACGTAATATGCAGTGTATCATTGAAAATACCTTATAATATAACGTAATATGCAGTGTATCGTTGAAAATACCTTATAATATAACGTAATATGCAGGGTATCATTGAAAATACCTTATAATATATCGGAATTTATAGTGTATCTTTGAAAATACCTTATAATATAACGTAATATGCAGTGTATCATTGAAAATACCTTATGATATAACGTAATATGCAGTGTATCATTGAAAATAACTTATAATATAACGAAATATGCATTGTGTCATTGAAAAGACCTTATAATATAACGAAATATGCAGTGTATCATTGAAAATACCTTATAATATGTCGTAGTTTAACATTGAAAATACCTAATAATATAACGTAATATGCAGTGTATCATTGAAAATAACTTATAATATAACGAAATATGCAGTGTATCATTGAAAATACCTTATAATATGTCGTAGTTTATCATTGAAAACGCCTTATAATGTAACGTAATATGCAGTGTTTCAATGAAAATACCTTATAATATAACGGAATATGCAGAGTATCATTGAAAATACCTTATAATATATCGTAATATGCAGTGTATCATTGAAAATACCTTATAATATAACGTAATATGCATTGTATCATTGAAAATGCCTTATAATATATCGGAATTTATTGTGTATCTTTGAAAATACCTTATAATATAACGTAATATGCAGTGTATCGTTGAAAATACCTTATAATATAACGTAATATGCAGTGTATCATTGAAAATACCTTATAATATTTCGTAATTTGTAGTGTATCATTGAAAATACCTTATAATATAGCGTAATATGCAGTGTATCATTGAAAATACCTTATAATATATCGTAGTTTATCATTGAAAAGACCTTATAATATAACGAAATATGCAGTGTATCATTGAAAATACCTTATAATATGTCGTAGTTTAAAATTGAAAATACCTAATAATATAACGTAATATGCAGTGTATCATTGAAAATAACTTATAATATAACGAAATATGCAGTGTATCATTGAAAATACCTTATAATATGTCGTAGTTTATCATTGAAAATTACTTATAATATAACGTAATATGCAGTGTATCATTGAAAATACCTAATAATATATCGGAATTTATAGTGTATCTTTGAAAATACCTTATAATATATCGTAGTTTATCATTGAAAAGACCTTATAATATAATGAAATATGCAGTGTATCATTGAAAATACCTTATAATATGTCGTAGTTTAACATTGAAAATACCTAATAATATAACGTAATATGCAGTGTATCATTGAAAATAACTTATAATGTAACGAAATATGCAGTGTATCATTGAAAATACCTTATAATATGTCGTAGTTTATCATTGAAAACGCCTTATAATGTAACGTAATATGCAGTGTTTCAATGAAAATACCTTATAATATAACGGAATATGCAGAGTATCTTTGAAAATACCTTATAATATAACGTAATATGCAGTGTATCGTTGAAAATACCTTATAATATTACGTAATATGCAGTGTATCATTGAAAATACCTTATAATATTTCGTAATTTGTAGTGTATCATTGAAAATACCTTATAATATAGCGTAATATGCAGTGTATCATTGAAAATACCTTATAATATATCGTAGTTTATTATTGAAAATACCTTATACTGTATCGTAATATGCAGTGTATCATTGAAAATACCATGTAATATAACGTAATATTTAGTTTATCATTGAAAATACCTTCTAACATAACGTAATATGCAGTGTATCATTGAAGATACCTTATAATATATCGTAATTTGTAGTGTATCATTGAAAATACCTTATAATATAACGTAATATACAGTGTATCAATGAAAATACCTTATAATAAAGCGTAATATGCAGTGTATCATTGAAAATAGCTGATAATATATCGTAGTTTATCATTGAAAATACCTTATAATGTATCGTAATATGCAGTGTATCATTGAAAATAGATTATAATATAACTTAATATGCAGTGTATCATTGAAAATACCTTATAATATAGCGTACTATGCAGTGTATCATTGAAAATACCTTATAATATAACGTAATATGCAGTGTATCATTGAAAATGCCTTATAATATTTCGTAATTTGTAGTGTATCATTGAAAATACCTTATAATATAGCGTAATATGCAGTGTATCATTGAAAATACCTTATAATATATCGTAGTTTATCATTGAAAAGACCTTATAATATAATGAAATATGCAGTGTATCATTGAAAATACCTTATAATATGTCGTAGTTTAAAATTGAAAATACCTAATAATATAACGTAATATGCAGTGTATCATTGAAAATAACTTATAATATAACGAAATATGCAGTGTATCATTGAAAATACCTTATAATATGTCGTAGTTTATCATTGAAAATACCTTATAATATAACGTAATATGCAGGGTATCATTGAAAATACCTTATAATATATCGGAATTTATAGTGTATCTTTGAAAATACCTTATAATATAACGTAATATGCAGTGTATCATTGAAAATAACTTATAATATAACGAAATATGCATTGTGTCATTGAAAAGACCTTATAATATAACGTAATATGCAGTGTATCATTGAAAATACCTTATAATATAACGTAATATGCAGTGTATCGTTGAAAATACCTTATAATATAACGTAATATGCAGGGTATCATTGAAAATACCTTATAATATATCGGAATTTATAGTGTATCTTTGAAAATACCTTATAATATAACGTAATATGCAGTGTATCATTGAAAATACCTTATGATTTAACGTAATATGCAGTGTATCATTGAAAATAACTTATAATATAACGAAATATGCATTGTGTCATTGAAAACGCCTTATAATGTAACGTAATATGCAGTGTTTCAATGAAAATACCTTATAATATAACGGAATATGCAGAGTATCATTGAAAATACCTTATAATATATCGTAATATGCAGTGTATCATTGAAAATACCTTATAATATAACGTAATATGCATTGTATCATTGAAAATGCCTTATAATATATCGGAATTTATTGTGTATCTTTGAAAATACCTTATAATATAACGTAATATGCAGTGTATCGTTGAAAATACCTTATAATATAACGTAATATGCAGTGTATCATTGAAAATACCTTATAATATTTCGTAATTTGTAGTGTATCATTGAAAATACCTTATAATATAGCGTAATATGCAGTGTATCATTGAAAATACCTTATAATATATCGTAGTTTATCATTGAAAAGACCTTATAATATAACGAAATATGCAGTGTATCATTGAAAATACCTTATAATATGTCGTAGTTTAAAATTGAAAATACCTAATAATATAACGTAATATGCAGTGTATCATTGAAAATAACTTATAATATAACGAAATATGCAGTGTATCATTGAAAATACCTTATAATATGTCGTAGTTTATCATTGAAAATTACTTATAATATAACGTAATATGCAGTGTATCATTGAAAATACCTAATAATATATCGGAATTTATAGTGTATCTTTGAAAATACCTTATAATATAACGTAATATGCAGTGTATCATTGAAAATACCTTATGATATAACGTAATATGCAGTGTATCATTGAAAATAACTTATAATATAACGAAATATGCATTGTGTCATTGAAAAGACCTTATAATATAACGTAATATGCAGTGTATCATTGAAAATACCTTATAATATAACGTAATATGCAGTGTATCGTTGAAAATACCTTATAATATAACGTAATATGCATTGTATCATTGAAAATGCCTTATAATATATCGGAATTTATAGTGTATCTTTGAAAATACCTTATAATATAACGTAATATGCAGTGTATCGTTGAAAATACCTTATGATATAACGTAATATGCAGTCTATCATTGAAAATAACTTATAATATAACGAAATATGCATTGTGTCATTGAAAAGACCTTATAATATAACGTAATATGCAGTGTATCATTGAAAATACCTCATAATATAACGTAATATGCAGTGTATCGTTGAAAATACCTTATAATATAACGTAATATGCAGTGTATCATTGAAAATACCTTATAATATTTCGTAATTTGTAGTGTATCATTGAAAATACCTTATAATATAGCGTAATATGCAGTGTATCATTGAAAATACCTTATGATATAACGTAATATGCAGTGTATCATTGAAAATAACTTATAATATAACGAAATATGCATTGTGTCATTGAAAAGACCTTATAATATAACGTAATATGCAGTGTATCATTGAAAATACCTTATAATATAACGTAATATGCAGTGTATCGTTGAAAATACCTTATAATATAACGTAATATGCATTGTATCATTGAAAATGCCTTATAATATATCGGAATTTATAGTGTATCTTTGAAAATACCTTATAATATAACGTAATATGCAGTGTATCGTTGAAAATACCATATGATATAACGTAATATGCAGTCTATCATTGAAAATACCTTATAATATATCGTAATATGTAGTTTATCATTGAAGATACCTTATAATATATCGTAATTTGTAGTGTATCATTGAAAATACCTTATAATATTTCGTAATTTGTAGTGTATCATTGAAAACACCTTATAATATAGCGTAATATGCAGTGTCTCATTGAAAATACCTTATAATATATCGTAGTTTATCATTGAAAATACATTATAATATAACGTGATATGCAATGTATCATTGAAAATAACTTATAATATAACGAAATAAGCAGTGTGTCATTGAAAAAACCTTATAATATAACGAAATATGCAGTGTATCATTGAAAATACCTTATAATATGTCGTAGTTTAACATTGAAAATACCTAATAATATAACGTAATATGCAGTGTATCATTGAAAATAACTTATAATATAACGAAATATGCAGTGTATCATTGAAAATACCTTATAATATGTCGTAGTTTATCATTGAAAACGCCTTATAATGTAACGTAATATGCAGTGTTTCAATGAAAATACCTTATAATATAACGGAATATGCAGAGTATCATTGAAAATACCTTATAATATATCGTAATATGCAGTGTATCATTGAAAATACCTTATAATATAACGTAATATGCATTGTATCATTGAAAATGCCTTATAATATATCGGAATTTTTGTGTATCTTTGAAAATACCTTATAATATAACGTAATATGCAGTGTATCGTTGAAAATACCTTATAATATAACGTAATATGCAGTGTATCATTGAAAATACCTTATAATATTTCGTAATTTGTAGTGTATCATTGAAAATACCTTATAATATAGCGTAATATGCAGTGTATCATTGAAAATACCTTATAATATATCGTAGTTTATCATTGAAAAGACCTTATAATATAACGAAATATGCAGTGTATCATTGAAAATACCTTATAATATGTCGTAGTTTAAAATTGAAAATACCTAATAATATAACGTAATATGCAGTGTATCATTGAAAATAACTTATAATATAACGAAATATGCCGTGTATCATTGAAAATACCTTATAATATGTCGTAGTTTATCATTGAAAATAACTTATAATATAACGTAATATGCAGTGTATCATTGAAAATACCTTATAATATAACGTAATATGCAGTGTATCATTGAAAATATCTTATAATATATCGTAATATGTAGTTTATCATTGAAGATACCTTATAATATATCGGAATTTATAGTGTATCTTTCAAAATACCTTATAATATAACGTAATATGCAGTGTATCATTGAAAATACCTTATGATATAACGTAATATGCAGTGTATCATTGAAAATACCTTCTAATATAACGTAATATGCAGTGTATCATTGACAATGCCATATAATATAACGTAATATGCAGTGTATCATTGAAAATACCTTATAATATAACGTAATATGCAGTGTATCATTGAAAATACCTTATAATATATCGTAATATGTAGTTTATCATTGAAGATACCTTATAATATATCGTAATTTGTAGTGTATCATTGAAAATACCTTATAATATAACGAAATATGCAGTGTATCGTTGAAAATACCTTATAATATAACGTAATATGCATTGTATCATTGAAAATGCCTTATAATATATCGGAATTTATAATGTATCTTTGAAAATACCTTATAATATAACGTAATATGCAGTGTATCGTTGAAAATACCTTATGATATAACGTAATATGCAGTCTATCATTGAAAATAACTTATAATATAACGAAATATGCATTGTGTCATTGAAAAGACATTATAATATGACGTAATATGCAGTGTATCATTGAAAATACCGTATAACATATCCTAATATGCAGTGTATCATTGAAAATACCTTCTAATATAACGTAATATGCAGTGTATCATTGAAAATACCTTATAATATAACGTAGTATGCAGTGTATCATTGAAAATACCTTATAATATATCGTAGTTTATCATTGAAAATACCTTATAGTATAACGTAATATACAGTGTATCATTGAAAATACCTTATAATATAACGTAATATGCAGTGTATCATTGAAAATACGTTATCATATAACGTAATATGCAGTGTATCATTGAAAATACCTTATTATATAACGTAATATGCAATGTATCATTGAAAATACCTTACAATATATCGTAATATGCAGTGTATCATTGGCGATACCATATAATATGACGTAATATGCAGTGTATCATTGAAAATACCTTATACTACAACGTAATATACAGTATATCATTGAAAATACCTTATAATATATCGTAATATGTAGTTTATCATTGAAGATACCTTATAATATATCGTAATTTGTAGTTTATCATTGTAAATACCTTATAACATAACGTAATATGCAGTGTATCATTGAAAATACATTATAATATAACGTAATATGCAGTGTATCATTGAAAATACCTTATAATATATCGTAGTTTATTATTGAAAATACCTTATACTGTATCGTAATATGCAGTGTATCATTGAAAATACCATGTAATATAACGTAATATTTAGTTTATCATTGAAAATACCTTCTAACATAACGTAATATGCAGTGTATCATTGAAGATACCTTATAATATATCGTAATTTGTAGTGTATCATTGAAAATACCTTATAATATAACGTAATATACAGTGTATCAATGAAAATACCTTATAATAAAGCGTAATATGCAGTGTATCATTGAAAATAGCTGATAATATATCGTAGTTTATCATTGAAAATACCTTATAATGTATCGTAATATGCAGTGTATCATTGAAAATAGATTATAATATAACTTAATATGCAGTGTATCATTGAAAATACCTTATAATATAGCGTACTATGCAGTCTATCATTGAAAATACCTTATAATATAACGTAATATGCAGTGTATCATTGAAAATGCCTTATAATATATCGGAATTTATAGTGTATCTTTGAAAATAGCTTATAATATAACGTAATATGCAGTGTATCGTTGAAAATACCTTAGGATATAACGTAATATGCAGTCTATCATTGAAAATAACTTATAATATAACGAAATATGCATTGTGTCATTGAAAAGACCTTATAATATAACGTAATATGCAGTGTATCATTGAAAATACCTTATAATATAACGTAATATGCAGTGTATCGTTGAAAATACCTTATAATATAACGTAATATGCATTGTATCATTGAAAATGCCTTATAATATATCGGAATTTATAGTGTATCTTTGAAAATACCTTATAATATAACGTAATATGCAGTGTATCGTTGAAAATACCTTATAATATAACGTAATATGCAGTGTATCATTGAAAATACCTTATAATATTTCGTAATTTGTAGTGTATCATTGAAAATACCTTATAATATAGCGTAATATGCAGTGTATCATTGAAAATTCCTTATAATATATCGTAGTTTATCATTGAAAATACATTATAATATAACGGAATTTGTAGTGTATCATTGAAAATACCTTATAATATAACGTAATATGCAGTGTATCGTTGAAAATACCTTATAATATAACGTAATATGCAGTGTATCATTGAAAATACCTCATAATATAACGTAATATGCAGTGTATCGTTGAAAATACCTTATAATATAACGTAATATGCAGTGTATCATTGAAAATACCTTATAATATTTTGTAATTTGTAGTGTATCATTGAAAATACCTTATAATATAGCGTAATATGCAGTGTATCATTGAAAATACCTTATGACATAACGTAATATGCAGTCTATCATTGAAAATAACTTATAATATAACGAAATATGCATTGTGTCATTGAAAAGACCTTATAATATGACGTAATATGCAGTGTATCATTGAAAATACCGTATAACATATCCTAATATGCAGTGTATCATTGAAAATACCTTCTAATATAACGTAATATGCAGTGTATCATTGACATTACCATATAATATGACGTAATATGCAGTGTATCATTGAAAATACCTTATAATATATCGTAGTTTATCATTGAAAATTCATTATAATATAACGTAATATGCAGTGTATCATTGAAAATACCTTATAATATAACGTAATATGCAGTGTATCATTGAAAATACCTTATAATATAACGTAGTATGCAGTGTATCATTGAAAATACCTTATAATATAACGTAATATACAGTGTATCATTGAAAATACCTTATAATATAACGTAATATGCAGTGTATCATTGAAAATACGTTATAATATAACGTAATATGCAGTGTATCATTGAAAATACCTTATTATATAACGTAATATACAATGTATCATTGAAAATACCTTACAATATATCGTAATATGCAGTGTATCATTGGCGATACCATATAATATGACGCAATATGCAGTGTATCATTGAAAATACCTTATACTACAACGTAATATACAGTATATCATTGAAAATACCTTATAATATATCGTAATATGTAGTTTATCATTGAAGATACCTTATAATATATCGTAATTTGTAGTTTATCATTGTAAATACCTTATAACATAACGTAATATGCAGTGTATCATTGAAAATACATTATAATATAACGTAATATTTAGTTTATCATTGAAAATACCTTCTAACATAACGTAATATGCAGTGTATCATTGAAGATACCTTATAATATATCGTAATTTGTAGTGTATCATTGAAAATACCTTATAATATAACGTAATATACAGTGTATCAATGAAAATACCTTATAATAAAGCGTAATATGCAGTGTATCATTGAAAATAGCTGATAATATATCGTAGTTTATCATTGAAAATACCTTATAATGTATCGTAATATGCAGTGTATCATTGAAAATACCTTATAATATAACGTAATATGCAGTGTATCATTGAAAATACCTTATAATATAACGTAATATACAGTGTTTCATTGCAAATAACCTTATAATATAACGTAATATGCAGTGTATCATTGAAAATACCGTATAACATATCCTAATATGCAGTGTATCATTGAAAATACCTTCTAATATAACGTAATATGCAGTGTATCATTGGCAATACCATATAATATAACGTAATATGCAGTGTATCATTGAAAATATCTTATAATATATCGTAGTTTATCATTGAAAATACCTTATAATATAACGTAATATACAGTGTATCATTGAAAATACCTTCTAATATAACGTAATATGCAGTGTATCATTGAAAATACCTTATAATATATCGTAATTTGTAGTGTATCATTGAAAATACCTTATAATATATCGTAGTTTATCATTGAAAATTCCTTATAATATAACGTAGTATGCAGTGTATCATTGAAAATACCTTATAATATATCGTAGTTTATCATTGAAAATTCATTATAATATAACGTAATATGCAGTGTATCATTGAAAATACCTTATAATATAACGTAATATGCAGTGTATCATTGAAAATACCTTATAATATAACGTAATATGCAGTGTATCATTGAAAATACCTTATAATATATCGTAATATGTAGTTTATCATTGAAGATACCTTATAATATATCGTAATTTGTAGTGTATCATTGAAAATACCTTATAATATAACGAAATATGCAGTGTATCACTGAAAATACCTTCTAATATATCGTAGTTTATCATTGAAAACACCTTATAATATAACGTAATATACAGTGTATCAATGAAAATACCTTATAATAAAGCGTAATATGCAGTGTATCATTGAAAATACCTTATAATATAACGTAATATACAGTGTTTCATTGCAAATAACCTTATAATATAACGTAATATGCAGTGTATCATTGAAAATACCGTATAACATATCCTAATATGCAGTGTATCATTGAAAATACCTTCTAATATAACGTAATATGCAGTGTATCATTGGCAATACCATATAATATAACGTAATATGCAGTGTATCATTGAAAATATCTTATAATATATCGTAGTTTATCATTGAAAATACCTTATAATATAACGTAATATACAGTGTATCATTGAAAATACCTTCTAATATAACGTAATATGCAGTGTATCATTGAAAATACCTTATAATATATCGTAATTTGTAGTGTATCATTGAAAATACCTTATAATATATCGTAGTTTATCATTGAAAATTCCTTATAATATAACGTAGTATGCAGTGTATCATTGAAAATACCTTATAATATATCGTAGTTTATCATTGAAAATTCATTATAATATAACGTAATATGCAGTGTATCATTGAAAATACCTTATAATATAACGTAATATGCAGTGTATCATTGAAAATACCTTATAATATATCGTAATATGCAGTGTATCATTGACAATACCATATAATATAACGTAATATGTAGTTTATCATTGGAAATAACTTATAATATGACGTAATATGCAGTGTATCATTGAAAATACCTTATAATATAACGTAATATGCAGTGAATCATTGAAAATACCTTATAATATAACGTAATATGCATTGTATCATTGAAAATAGCTGATAATATATCGTAGTTTATCATTGAAAATACCTTATAATGTATCGTAATATGCAGTGTATCATTGAAAATAGATTATAATATAACTTAATATGCAGTGTATCATTGAAAATACCTTATAATATAGCGTACTATGCAGTGTATCACTGAAAATACCTTCTAATATATCGTAGTTTATCATTGAAAACACCTTATAATATAACGTAATATACAGTGTATCAATGAAAATACCTTATAATAAAGCGTAATATGCAGTGTATCATTGAAAATACCTTATAATATAACGTAATATACAGTGTTTCATTGCAAATAACCTTATAATATAACGTAATATGCAGTGTATCATTGAAAATACCGTATAACATATCCTAATATGCAGTGTATCATTGAAAATACCTTCTAATATAACGTAATATGCAGTGTATCATTGGCAATACCATATAATATAACGTAATATGCAGTGTATCATTGAAAATATCTTATAATATATCGTAGTTTATCATTGAAAATACCTTATAATATAACGTAATATACAGTGTATCATTGAAAATACCTTCTAATATAACGTAATATGCAGTGTATCATTGAAAATACCTTATAATATATCGTAATTTGTAGTGTATCATTGAAAATACCTTATAATATATCGTAGTTTATCATTGAAAATTCCTTATAATATAACGTAGTATGCAGTGTATCATTGAAAATACCTTATAATATATCGTAGTTTATCATTGAAAATTCATTATAATATAACGTAATATGCAGTGTATCATTGAAAATACCTTATAATATAACGTAATATGCAGTGTATCATTGAAAATACCTTATAATATATCGTAATATGCAGTGTATCATTGACAATACCATATAATATAACGTAATATGTAGTTTATCATTGGAAATAACTTATAATATGACGTAATATGCAGTGTATCATTGAAAATACCTTATAATATAACGTAATATGCAGTGAATCATTGAAAATACCTAATAATATAACGTAATATGCATTGTATCATTGAAAATAGCTGATAATATATCGTAGTTTATCATTGAAAATACCTTATAATGTATCGTAATATGCAGTGTATCATTGAAAATAGATTATAATATAACTTAATATGCAGTGTATCATTGAAAATACCTTATAATATAGCGTACTATGCAGTGTATCATTGAAAATACCTTATAATATAACGTAATATGCAGTGTATCATTGAAAATGCCTTATAATATATCGGAATTTATAGTGTATCTTTGAAAATAGCTTATAATATAACGTAATATGCAGTGTATCGTTGAAAATACCTTAGGATATAACGTAATATGCAGTCTATCATTGAAAATAACTTATAATATAACGAAATATGCATTGTGTCATTGAAAAGACCTTATAATATAACGTAATATGCAGTGTATCATTGAAAATACCTTATAATATAACGTAATATGCAGTGTATCGTTGAAAATACCTTACAATATAACGTAATATGCATTGTATCATTGAAAATGCCTTATAATATATCGGAATTTATAGTGTATCTTTGAAAATACCTTATAATATAACGTAATATGCAGTGTATCGTTGAAAATACCTTATAATATAACGAAATATGCAGTGTAGCGTTGAAAATACCTTATAATATGTCGTAGTTTATCATTGAAAATACCTTATAATGTATCGTAATATGCATAGTATGAATGAGAATACCTTATAGTATAACGTAATATGCATTGTATCATTGAAAATACCTTATAATGTAACGTAATTTGCAGTGTATCAATGAAAATACCTTATAATATAACGTGATATGCAATGTATCATTGAAAATACCTTATAATATTTCGTAATTTGTAGTGTATCATTGAAAACACCTTATAATATAGCGTAATATGCAGTGTCTCATTGAAAATACCTTATAATATATCGTAGTTTATCATTGAAAATACATTATAATATAACGTGATATGCAATGTATCATTGAAAATAACTTATAATATAACGAAATAAGCAGTGTGTCATTGAAAAAACCTTATAATATAACGAAATATGCAGTGTATCATTGAAAATACCTTATAATATGTCGTAGTTTAACATTGAAAATACCTAATAATATAACGTAATATGCAGTGTATCATTGAAAATAACTTATAATATAACGAAATATGCAGTGTATCATTGAAAATACCTTATAATATGTCGTAGTTTATCATTGAAAACGCCTTATAATGTAACGTAATATGCAGTGTTTCAATGAAAATACCTTATAATATAACGGAATATGCATTGTATCATTGAAAATGCCTTATAATATATCGGAATTTATTGTGTATCTTTGAAAATACCTTATAATATAACGTAATATGCAGTGTATCGTTGAAAATACCTTATAATATAACGTAATATGCAGTGTATCATTGAAAATACCTTATAATATTTCGTAATTTGTAGTGTATCATTGAAAATACCTTATAATATAGCGTAATATGCAGTGTATCATTGAAAATACCTTATAATATATCGTAGTTTATCAATGAAAAGACCTTATAATATAACGAAATATGCAGTGTATCATTGAAAATACCTTATAATATGTCGTAGTTTAAAATTGAAAATACCTAATAATATAACGTAATATGCAGTGTATCATTGAAAATAACTTATAATATAACGAAATATGCAGTGTATCATTGAAAATACCTTATAATATGTCGTAGTTTATCATTGAAAATAACTTACAATATAACGTAATATGCAGTGTATCATTGAAAATACCTTATAATATATCGGAATTTATAGTGTATCTTTGAAAATACCTTATAATATAACGTAATATGCAGTGTATCATTGAAAATACCTTATGATATAACGTAATATGCAGTGTATCATTGAAAATAACTTATAATATAACGAAATATGCATTGTGTCATTGAAAAGACGTTATAATATAACGTAATATGCAGTGTATCATTGAAAATACCTTATAATATAACGTAATATGCAGTGTATCGTTGAAAATACCTTATAATATAACGTAATATGCATTGTATCATTGAAAATGCCTTATAATATATCGGAATTTATAGTGTATCTTTGAAAATACCTTATAATATAACGTAATATGCAGTGTATCGTTGAAAATACCTTATGATATAACGTAATATGCAGTCTATCATTGAAAATAACTTATAATATAACGAAATATGCATTGTGTCATTGAAAAGACCTTATAATATAACGTAATATGCAGTGTATCATTGAAAATACCTCATAATATAACGTAATATGCAGTGTATCGTTGAAAATACCTTATAATATAACGTAATATGCAGTGTATCATTGAAAATACCTTATAATATTTCGTAATTTGTAGTGTATCATTGAAAATACCTTATAATATAGCGTAATATGCAGTGTATCATTGAAAATACCTTATGATATAACGTAATATGCAGTGTATCATTGAAAATAACTTATAATATAACGAAATATGCATTGTGTCATTGAAAAGACCTTATAATATAACGTAATATGCAGTGTATCATTGAAAATACCTTATAATATATCGTAATATGCAGTGTATCGTTGAAAATACCTTATAATATAACGTAATATGCATTGTATCATTGAAAATGCCTTATAATATATCGGAATTTATAGTGTATCTTTGAAAATACCTTATAATATAACGTAATATGCAGTGTATCGTTGAAAATACCTTATGATATAACGTAATATGCAGTCTATCATTGAAAATAACTTATAATATAACGAAATATGCATTGTGTCATTGAAAAGACCTTATAATATGACGTAATATGCAGTGTATCATTGAAAATACCGTATAACATATCCTAATATGCAGTGTATCATTGAAAATACCTTCTAATATAACGTAATATGCAGTGTATCATTGACATTACCATATAATATGACGTAATATGCAGTGTATCATTGAAAATACCTTATAATATATCGTAGTTTATCATTGAAAATTCATTATAATATAACGTAATATGCAGTGTATCATTGAAAATACCTTATAATATAACGTAATATGCAGTGGATCATTGAAAATACCTTATAATATAACGTAGTATGCAGTGTATCATTGAAAATACCTTATAATATAACGTAATATACAGTGTATCATTGAAAATACCTTACAATATAACGTAATATGCAGTGTATCATTGAAAATACGTTATAATATAACGTAATATGCAGTGTATCATTGAAAATACCTTATTATATAACGTAATATGCAATGTATCATTGAAAATACCTTACAATATATCGTAATATGCAGTGTATCATTGGCGATACCATATAATATGACGTAATATGCAGTGTATCATTGAAAATACCTTATACTACAACGTAATATACAGTATATCATTGAAAATACCTTATAATATATCGTAATATGTAGTTTATCATTGAAGATACCTTATAATATATCGTAATTTGTAGTTTATCATTGTAAATACCTTATAATATAACGAAATATGCAGTGTATCATTGAAAATACCTTATAATATGACGTAATATGCAGTGTATCATTGAAAATACCTTATAATATATCGTAGTTTATTATTGAAAATACCTTATACTGTATCGTAATATGCAGTGTATCATTGAAAATACCATGTAATATAACGTAATATTTAGTTTATCATTGAAAATACCTTCTAACATAACGTAATATGCAGTGTATCATTGAAGATACCTTATAATATATCGTAATTTGTAGTGTATCATTGAAAATACCTTATAATATAACGTAATATACAGTGTATCAATGAAAATACCTTATAATAAAGCGTAATATGCAGTGTATCATTGAAAATAGCTGATAATATATCGTAGTTTATCATTGAAAATACCTTATAATGTATCGTAATATGCAGTGTATCATTGAAAATACCTTATAATATAACGTAGTATGCAGTGTATCATTGAAAATACCTTATAATATATCGTAGTTTATCATTGAAAATACCTTATAATATAACGTAATATACAGTGTATCATTGAAAATACCTTATAATATAACGTAATATGCAGTGTATCATTGAAAATACCTTATAATGTAACGTAATATGCAGTGTATCATTGAAAATACCGTATAACATATCCTAATATGCAGTGTATCATTGAAAATACCTTCTAATATAACGTAATATGCAGTGTATCATTGGCAATACCATATAATATAACGTAATATGCAGTGTATCATTGAAAATATCTTATAATATATCGTAGTTTATCATTGAAAATACCTTATAATATAACGTAATATACAGTGTATCATTGAAAATACCTTCTAATATAACGTAATATGCAGTGTATCATTGAAAATACCTTATAATATATCGTAATTTGTAGTGTATCATTGAAGATACCTTATAATATATCGTAGTTTATCATTGAAAATTCCTTATAATATAACGTAGTATGCAGTGTATCATTGAAAATACCTTATAATATATCGTAGTTTATCATTGAAAATTCATTATAATATAACGTAATATGCAGTGTATCATTGAAAATACCTTATAATATAACGTAATATGCAGTGTATCATTGAAAATACCTTATAATGTAACGTAATATGCAGTGTATCATTGGAAATACCTTATACTACAACGTAATATACAGTATATCATTGAAAATACCTTATAATATATCGTAATATGTAGTTTATCATTGTAAATACCTTATAACATAACGTAATATGCAGCGTATCATTGAAAATACCTTATAATGTAACGTAATATGCAGTGTATCATTGGAAATAACTTATAATATGACGTAATATGCAGTGTATCATTGAAAATACCTTCTAATATAACGTAATATGCAGTGTATCATTGAAAATACCTTATAATATATCGTAATTTGTAGTGTATCATTGAAAATACCTTATAATATATCGTAGTTTATTATTGAAAATTCCTTATAATATAACGTAGTATGCTGTGTATCATTGAAAATACCTTATAATATATCGTAGTTTATCATTGAAAATTCATTATAATATAAGGTAATATGCAGTGTATCATTGAAAATACCTTATAATATAACGTAATATGCAGTGTATCATTGAAAATACCTTATAATGTAACGTAATATGCAGTGTATCATTGGAAATACCTTATACTACAACGTAATATACAGTATATCATTGAAAATACCTTATAATATATCGTAATATGTAGTTTATCATTGTAAATACCTTATAACATAACGTAATATGCAGCGTATCATTGAAAATACCTTATAATGTAACGTAATATGCAGTGTATCATTGGAAATAACTTATAATATGACGTAATATGCAGTGTATCATTGAAAATACCTTCTAATATAACGTAATATGCAGTGTATCATTGAAAATACCTTATAATATATCGTAATTTGTAGTGTATCATTGAAAATACCTTATAATATATCGTAGTTTATTATTGAAAATTCCTTATAATATAACGTAGTATGCTGTGTATCATTGAAAATACCTTATAATATATCGTAGTTTATCATTGAAAATTCATTATAATATAAGGTAATATGCAGTGTATCATTGAAAATACCTTATAATATAACGTAATATGCAGTGTATCATTGAAAATACCTTATAATATATCGTAATATGCAGTGTATCATTGACAATACCATATAATATAACGTAATATGCAGTGTATCATTGAAAATACCTTATAATATAACGTAATATGCAGTGTATCATTGAAAATACCTTATAATATATCGTAATATGTAGTTTATCATTGAAGATACCTTATAATATATCGTAATTTGTAGTGTATCATTGAAAATACCTTATAATATAACGAAATATGCAGTGTATCACTGAAAATACCTTCTAATATATCGTAGTTTATCATTGAAAACACCTTATAATATAACGTAATATACAGTGTATCAATGAAAATACCTTATAATAAAGCGTAATATGCAGTGTATCATTGAAAATACCTTATAATATAACGTAATATACAGTGTTTCATTGCAAATAACCTTATAATATAACGTAATATGCAGTGTATCATTGAAAATACCGTATAACATATCCTAATATGCAGTGTATCATTGAAAATACCTTCTAATATAACGTAATATGCAGTGTATCATTGGCAATACCATATAATATAACGTAATATGCAGTGTATCATTGAAAATACCTTATAATATATCGTAGTTTATCATTGAAAATACCTTATAATATAACGTAATATACAGTGTATCATTGAAAATACCTTATAATATAACGTAATATGCAGTGTATCATTGAAAATACGTTATAATATAACGTAATATGCAGTGTATCATTGAAAATACCTTATTATATAACGTAATATGCAATGTATCATTGAAAATACCTTACAATATATCGTAATATGCAGTGTATCATTGGCGATACCATATAATATGACGTAATATGCATTGTATCATTGAAAATATCTTATAATATATCGTAGTTTATCATTGAAAATACCTTATAATATAACGTAATATACAGTGTATCATTGAAAATACCTTATAATATAACGTAATATGCAGTGTATCATTGGCGATACCATATAATATAACGTAATACACAGTGTTTCATTGCAAATAACCTTATAATATATCGTAATATGCAGTGTATCATTGTAAATACCTTATAACATAACGTAATATGCAGTGTATCATTGAAAATACCTTATAATATAACGTAATATGCAGTGTATCATTGAAAATACCTTATACTACAACGTAATATACAGTATATCATTGAAAATACCTTATAATATATCGTAATATGTAGTTTATCATTGTAAATACCTTATAACATAACGTAATATGCAGTGTATCATTGAAAATACCTTATAATATATCGTAATTTGTAGTGTATCATTGAAAATACCTTATAATATATCGTAGTTTATCATTGAAAATTCCTTATAATATAACGTAGTATGCAGTGTATCATTGAAAATACCTTATAATATATCGTAGTTTATCATTGAAAATTCATTATAATATAACGTAATATGCAGTGTATCTTTGAAAATACCTTATAATATAACGTAATATGCAGTGTATCATTGAAAATACCTTATAATATAACGTAATATGCAGTGTATCATTGAAAATACCTTCTAATATAACGTAATATGCAGTGTATCATTGGCGATACCATATAATATGACGTAATATGCAGTGTATCATTGAAAATACCGTATAACATATCCTAATATGCAGTGTATCATTGAAAATACCTTCTAATATAACGTAATATGCAGTGTATCATTGGCAATACCATATAATATAACGTAATATGCAGTGTATCATTGAAGATACCTTATAATATATCGTAGTTTATCATTGAAAATTCCTTATAATATAACGTAGTATGCAGTGTATCATTGAAAATACCTTACAATATATCGTAATATGCAGTGTATCATTGGCGATACCATATAATATGACGTAATATGCAGTGTATCATTGAAAATACCTTATACTACAACGTAATATACAGTATATCATTGAAAATACCTTATAATATATCGTAATATGTAGTTTATCATTGTAAATACCTTATAACATAACGTAATATGCAGCGTATCATTGAAAATACCTTATAATGTAACGTAATATGCAGTGTATCATTGGAAATAACTTATAATATGACGTAATATGCAGTGTATCATTGAAAATACCTTCTAATATAACGTAATATGCAGTGTATCATTGAAAATACCTTATAATATATCGTAATTTGTAGTGTATCATTGAAAATACCTTATAATATATCGTAGTTTATTATTGAAAATTCCTTATAATATAACGTAGTATGCTGTGTATCATTGAAAATACCTTATAATATATCGTAGTTTATCATTGAAAATTCATTATAATATAACGTAATATGCAGTGTATCATTGAAAATACCTTATAATATAACGTAATATGCAGTGTATCATTGAAAATACCTTATAATATATCGTAATATGCAGTGTATCATTGACAATACCATATAATATATCGTAATATGCAGTGTATCATTGACAATGCCATATAATATAACGTAATATGCAGTGTATCATTGAAAATACCTTATAATATAACGTAATATGCAGTGTATCATTGAAAATACCTTATAATATATCGTAATATGTAGTTTATCATTGAAGATACCTTATAATATATCGTAATTTGTAGTGTATCATTGAAAATACCTTATAATATAACGAAATATGCAGTGTATCACTGAAAATACCTTCTAATATATCGTAGTTTATCATTGAAAACACCTTATAATATAACGTAATATACAGTGTATCAATGAAAATACCTTATAATAAAGCGTAATATGCAGTGTATCATTGAAAATACCTTATAATATAACGTAATATACAGTATATCATTGAAAATACCTTATAATATATCGTAATATGAAGTTTATCATTGAAGATACCTTATAATATATCGTAATTTGTAGTTTATCATTGTAAATACCTTATAACATAACGTAATATGCAGTGTATCATTGAAAATACATTATAATATAACGTAATATGCAGTGTATCATTGAAAATACCTTATAATATATCGTAGTTTATTATTGAAAATACCTTATACTGTATCGTAATATGCAGTGTATCATTGAAAATACCATGTAATATAACGTAATATTTAGTTTATCATTGAAAATACCTTCTAACATAACGTAATATGCAGTGTATCATTGAAGATACCTTATAATATATCGTAATTTGTAGTGTATCATTGAAAATACCTTATAATATAACGTAATATACAGTGTATCAATGAAAATACCATATAATAAAGCGTAATATGCAGTGTATCATTGAAAATAGCTGATAATATATCGTAGTTTATCATTGAAAATACCTTATAATGTATCGTAATATGCAGTGTATCATTGAAAATACCTTATAATATAACGTAGTATGCAGTGTATCATTGAAAATACCTTATAATATATCGTAGTTTATCATTGAAAATACCTTATACTATAACGTAATATACAGTGTATCAATGAAAATACCTTATAATATAACGTAATATGCAGTGTATCATTGAAAATACGTTATAATATAACGTAATATGCAGTGTATCATTGAAAATACCTTATTATATAACGTAATATGCAATGTATCATTGAAAATACCTTACAATATATCGTAATATGCAGTGTATCATTGGCGATACCATATAATATGACGTAATATGCATTGTATCATTGAAAATATCTTATAATATATCGTAGTTTATCATTCAAAATACCTTATAATATAACGTAATATACAGTGTATCATTGAAAATACCTTATAATATAACGTAATATGCAGTGTATCATTGGCGATACCATATAATATAACGTAATATACAGTGTTTCAATGCAAATAACCTTATAATATATCGTAATATGTAGTTTATCATTGTAAATACCTTATAACATAACGTAATATGCAGTGTATCATTGAAAATACCTTATAATGTAACGTAATATGCAGTGTATCATTGGAAATACCTTATACTACAACGTAATATACAGTATATCATTGAAAATACCTTATAATATATCGTAATATGTAGTTTATCATTGTAAATACCTTATAACATAACGTAATATGCAGTGTATCATTGAAAATACCTTATAATATATCGTAATTTGTAGTGTATCATTGAAAATACCTTATAATATATCGTAGTTTATCATTGAAAATTCCTTATAATATAACGTAGTATGCAGTGTATCATTGAAAATACCTTATAATATATCGTAGTTTATCATTGAAAATTCATTATAATATAACGTAATATGCAGTGTATCTTTGAAAATACCTTATAATATAACGTAATATGCAGTGTATCATTGAAAATACCTTATAATATAACGTAATATGCAGTGTATCATTGAAAATACCTTCTAATATAACGTAATATGCAGTGTATCATTGGCGATACCATATAATATGACGTAATATGCAGTGTATCATTGAAAATACCGTATAACATATCCTAATATGCAGTGTATCATTGAAAATACCTTATTATATAACGTAATATGCAATGTATCATTGAAAATACCTTACAATATATCGTAATATGCAGTGTATCATTGGCGATACCATATAATATGACGTAATATGCAGTGTATCATTGAAAATACCTTATACTACAACGTAATATACAGTATATCATTGAAAATACCTTATAATATATCGTAATATGTAGTTTATCATTGAAGATACCTTATAATATATCGTAATTTGTAGTTTATCATTGTAAATACCTTATAACATAACGTAATATGCAGTGTATCATTGAAAATACATTATAATATAACGTAATATGCAGTGTATCATTGAAAATACCTTATAATATATCGTAGTTTATTATTGAAAATACCTTATACTGTATCGTAATATGCAGTGTGTCATTGAAAATACCATGTAATATAACGTAATATTTAGTTTATCATTGAAAATACCTTCTAACATAACGTAATATGCAGTGTATCATTGAAGATACCTTATAATATATCGTAATTTGTAGTGTATCATTGAAAATACCTTATAATATAACGTAATATACAGTGTATCAATGAAAATACCATATAATAAAGCGTAATATGCAGTGTATCATTGAAAATAGCTGATAATATATCGTAGTTTATCATTGAAAATACCTTATAATGTATCGTAATATGCAGTGTATCATTGAAAATACCTTATAATATAACGTAGTATGCAGTGTATCATTGAAAATACCTTATAATATATCGTAGTTTATCATTGAAAATACCTTATACTATAACGTAATATACAGTGTATCAATGAAAATACCTTATAATATAACGTAATATGCAGTGTATCATTGAAAATACGTTATAATATAACGTAATATGCAGTGTATCATTGAAAATACCTTATTATATAACGTAATATGCAATGTATCATTGAAAATACCTTACAATATATCGTAATATGCAGTGTATCATTGGCGATACCATATAATATGACGTAATATGCATTGTATCATTGAAAATATCTTATAATATATCGTAGTTTATCATTCAAAATACCTTATAATATAACGTAATATACAGTGTATCATTGAAAATACCTTATAATATAACGTAATATGCAGTGTATTATTGGCGATACCATATAATATAACGTAATATACAGTGTTTCATTGCAAATAACCTTATAATATATCGTAATATGTAGTTTATCATTGTAAATACCTTATAACATAACGTAATATGCAGTGTATCATTGAAAATACCTTATAATGTAACGTAATATGCAGTGTATCATTGGAAATACCTTATACTACAACGTAATATACAGTATATCATTGAAAATACCTTATAATATATCGTAATATGTAGTTTATCATTGTAAATACCTTATAACATAGCGTAATATGCAGTGTATCATTGAAAATACCTTATAATATATCGTAATTTGTAGTGTATCATTGAAAATACCTTATAATATATCGTAGTTTATCATTGAAAATTCCTTATAATATAACGTAGTATGCAGTGTATCATTGAAAATACCTTATAATATATCGTAGTTTATCATTGAAAATTCATTATAATATAACGTAATATGCAGTGTATCGTTGAAAATACCTTATAATATAACGTAATATGCAGTGTATCATTGAAAATACCTTATAATATAACGTAATATGCAGTGTATCATTGAAAATACCTTCTAATATAACGCAATATGCAGTGTATCATTGGCGATACCATATAATATGACGTAATATGCAGTGTATCATTGAAAATACCGTATAACATATCCTAATATGCAGTGTATCATTGAAAATACCTTCTAATATAACGTAATATGCAGTGTATCATTGGCAATACCATATAATATAACGTAATATGCAGTGTATCATTGAAAATATCTTATAATATATCGTAGTTTATCATTGAAAATACCTTATAATATAACGTAATATACAGTGTATCATTGAAAATACCTTCTAATATAACGTAATATGCAGTGTATCATTGAAAATACCTTATAATATATCGTAATTTGTAGTGTATCATTGAAGATACCTTATAATATATCGTAGTTTATCATTGAAAATTCCTTATAATATTACGTAGTATGCAGTGTATCATTGAAAATACCTTATAATATATCGTAGTTTATCATTGAAAATTCATTATAATATAACGTAATATGCAGTGTATCATTGAAAATACCTTATAATATAACGTAATATGCAGTGTATCATTGAAAATACCTTATAATGTAACGTAATATGCAGTGTATCATTGGAAATACCTTATACTACAACGTAATATACAGTATATCATTGAAAATACCTTATAATATATCGTAATATGTAGTTTATCATTGTAAATACCTTATAACATAACGTAATATGCAGCGTATCATTGAAAATACCTTATAATGTAACGTAATATGCAGTGTATCATTGGAAATAACTTATAATATATCGTAATATGTAGTTTATCATTGTAAATACCTTATAACATAACGTAATATGCAGTGTATCATTGAAAATACCTTATAATATATCGTAATTTGTAGTGTATCATTGAAAATACCTTATAATATATCGTAGTTTATCATTGAAAATTCCTTATAATATAACGTAGTATGCAGTGTATCATTGAAAATACCTTATAATATATCGTAGTTTATCATTGAAAATTCATTATAATATAACGTAATATGCAGTGTATCTTTGAAAATACCTTATAATATAACGTAATATGCAGTGTATCATTGAAAATACCTTATAATATAACGTAATATGCAGTGTATCATTGAAAATACCTTCTAATATAACGTAATATGCAGTGTATCATTGGCGATACCATATAATATAACGTAATATGCAGTGTATCATTGAAAATACCGTATAACATATCCTAATATGCAGTGTATCATTGAAAATACCTTCTAATATAACGTAATATGCAGTGTATCATTGGCAATACCATATAATATAACGTAATATGCAGTGTATCATTGAAAATATCTTATAATATATCGTAGTTTATCATTGAAAATACCTTATAATATAACGTAATATACAGTGTATCATTGAAAATACCTTCTAATATAACGTAATATGCAGTGTATCATTGAAAATACCTTATAATATATCGTAATTTGTAGTGTATCATTGAAGATACCTTATAATATATCGTAGTTTATCATTGAAAATTCCTTATAATATAACGTAGTATGCAGTGTATCATTGAAAATACCTTATAATATATCGTAGTTTATCATTGAAAATTCATTATAATATAACGTAATATGCAGTGTATCATTGAAAATACCTTATAATATAACGTAATATGCAGTGTATCATTGAAAATACCTTATAATGTAACGTAATATGCAGTGTATCATTGGAAATACCTTATACTACAACGTAATATACAGTATATCATTGAAAATACCTTATAATATATCGTAATATGTAGTTTATCATTGTAAATACCTTATAACATAACGTAATATGCAGCGTATCATTGAAAATACCTTATAATGTAACGTAATATGCAGTGTATCATTGGAAATAACTTATAATATGACGTAATATGCAGTGTATCATTGAAAATACCTTCTAATATAACGTAATATGCAGTGTATCATTGAAAATACCTTATAATATATCGTAATTTGTAGTGTATCATTGAAAATACCTTATAATATATCGTAGTTTATTATTGAAAATTCCTTATAATATAACGTAGTATGCTGTGTATCATTGAAAATACCTTATAATATATCGTAGTTTATCATTGAAAATTCATTATAATATAAGGTAATATGCAGTGTATCATTGAAAATACCTTATAATATAACGTAATATGCAGTGTATCATTGAAAATACCTTATAATATATCGTAATATGCAGTGTATCATTGACAATACCATATAATATAACGTAATATGCAGTGTATCATTGAAAATACCTTATAATATAACGTAATATGCAGTGTATCATTGAAAATACCTTATAATATATCGTAATATGTAGTTTATCATTGAAGATACCTTATAATATATCGTAATTTGTAGTGTATCATTGAAAATACCTTATAATATAACGAAATATGCAGTGTATCACTGAAAATACCTTCTAATATATCGTAGTTTATCATTGAAAACACCTTATAATATAACGTAATATACAGTGTATCAATGAAAATACCTTATAATAAAGCGTAATATGCAGTGTATCATTGAAAATACCTTATAATATAACGTAATATACAGTGTTTCATTGCAAATAACCTTATAATATAACGTAATATGCAGTGTATCATTGAAAATACCGTATAACATATCCTAATATGCAGTGTATCATTGGCGATACCATATAATATAACGTAATATACAGTGTTTCATTGCAAATAACCTTATAATATATCGTAATATGTAGTTTATCATTGTAAATACCTTATAACATAACGTAATATGCAGTGTATCATTGAAAATACCTTATAATGTAACGTAATATGCAGTGTATCATTGGAAATACCTTATACTACAACGTAATATACAGTATATCATTGAAAATACCTTATAATATATCGTAATATGTAGTTTATCATTGTAAATACCTTATAACATAGCGTAATATGCAGTGTATCATTGAAAATACCTTATAATATATCGTAATTTGTAGTGTATCATTGAAAATACCTTATAATATATCGTAGTTTATCATTGAAAATTCCTTATAATATAACGTAGTATGCAGTGTATCATTGAAAATACCTTATAATATATCGTAGTTTATCATTGAAAATTCATTATAATATAACGTAATATGCAGTGTATCATTGAAAATACCTTATAATATAACGTAATATGCAGTGTATCATTGAAAATACCTTATAATATAACGTAATATGCAGTGTATCATTGAAAATACCTTCTAATATAACGTAATATGCAGTGTATCATTGAAAATACCGTATAACATATCCTAATATGCAGTGTATCATTGAAAATACCTTCTAATATAACGTAATATGCAGTGTATCATTGGCAATACCATATAATATAACGTAATATGCAGTGTATCATTGAAAATATCTTATAATATATCGTAGTTTATCATTGAAAATACCTTATAATATAACGTAATATACAGTGTATCATTGAAAATACCTTCTAATATAACGTAATATGCAGTGTATCATTGAAAATACCTTATAATATATCGTAATTTGTAGTGTATCATTGAAGATACCTTATAATATATCGTAGTTTATCATTGAAAATTCCTTATAATATTACGTAGTATGCAGTGTATCATTGAAAATACCTTATAATATATCGTAGTTTATCATTGAAAATTCATTATAATATAACGTAATTTGTAGTGTATCATTGAAAATACCTTATAATATATCGTAGTTTATCATTGAAAATTCCTTATAATATAACGTAGTATGCAGTGTATCATTGAAAATACCTTATAATATATCGTAGTTTATCATTGAAAATTCATTATAATATAACGTAATATGCAGTGTATCTTTGAAAATACCTTATAATATAACGTAATATGCAGTGTATCATTGAAAATACCTTATAATATAACGTAATATGCAGTGTATCATTGAAAATACCTTCTAATATAACGTAATATGCAGTGTATCATTGGCGATACCATATAATATGACGTAATATGCAGTGTATCATTGAAAATACCGTATAACATATCCTAATATGCAGTGTATCATTGAAAATACCTTCTAATATAACGTAATATGCAGTGTATCATTGGCAATACCATATAATATAACGTAATATGCAGTGTATCATTGAAAATATCTTATAATATATCGTAGTTTATCATTGAAAATACCTTATAATATAACGTAATATACAGTGTATCATTGAAAATACCTTCTAATATAACGTAATATGCAGTGTATCATTGAAAATACCTTATAATATATCGTAATTTGTAGTGTATCATTGAAGATACCTTATAATATATCGTAGTTTATCATTGAAAATTCCTTATAATATAACGTAGTATGCAGTGTATCATTGAAAATACCTTATAATATATCGTAGTTTATCATTGAAAATTCATTATAATATAACGTAATATGCAGTGTATCATTGAAAATACCTTATAATATAACGTAATATGCAGTGTATCATTGAAAATACCTTATAATGTAACGTAATATGCAGTGTATCATTGGAAATACCTTATACTACAACGTAATATACAGTATATCATTGAAAATACCTTATAATATATCGTAATATGTAGTTTATCATTGTAAATACCTTATAACATAACGTAATATGCAGCGTATCATTGAAAATACCTTATAATGTAACGTAATATGCAGTGTATCATTGGAAATAACTTATAATATGACGTAATATGCAGTGTATCATTGAAAATACCTTCTAATATAACGTAATATGCAGTGTATCATTGAAAATACCTTATAATATATCGTAATTTGTAGTGTATCATTGAAAATACCTTATAATATATCGTAGTTTATTATTGAAAATTCCTTATAATATAACGTAGTATGCTGTGTATCATTGAAAATACCTTATAATATATCGTAGTTTATCATTGAAAATTCATTATAATATAAGGTAATATGCAGTGTATCATTGAAAATACCTTATAATATAACGTAATATGCAGTGTATCATTGAAAATACCTTATAATGTAACGTAATATGCAGTGTATCATTGGAAATACCTTATACTACAACGTAATATACAGTATATCATTGAAAATACCTTATGATATATCGTAATATGTAGTTTATCATTGTAAATACCTTATAACATAACGTAATATGCAGCGTATCATTGAAAATACCTTATAATGTAACGTAATATGCAGTGTATCATTGGAAATAACTTATAATATGACGTAATATGCAGTGTATCATTGAAAATACCTTCTAATATAACGTAATATGCAGTGTATCATTGAAAATACCTTATAATATATCGTAATTTGTAGTGTATCATTGAAAATACCTTATAATATATCGTAGTTTATTATTGAAAATTCCTTATAATATAACGTAGTATGCTGTGTATCATTGAAAATACCTTATAATATATCGTAGTTTATCATTGAAAATTCATTATATTATAAGGTAATATGCAGTGTATCATTGAAAATACCTTATAATATAACGTAATATGCAGTGTATCATTGAAAATACCTTATAATATATCGTAATATGCAGTGTATCATTGACAATACCATATAATATAACGTAATATGCAGTGTATCATTGAAAATACCTTATAATATAACGTAATATGCAGTGTATCATTGAAAATACCTTATAATATATCGTAATATGCAGTGTATCATTGAAGATACCTTATAATATATCGTAATTTGTAGTGTATCATTGAAAATACCTTATAATATAACGAAATATGCAGTGTATCACTGAAAATACCTTCTAATATATCGTAGTTTATCATTGAAAACACCTTATAATATAACGTAATATACAGTGTATCAATGAAAATACCTTATAATAAAGCGTAATATGCAGTGTATCATTGAAAATACCTTATAATATAACGTAATATACAGTGTTTCATTGCAAATAACCTTATAATATAACGTAATATGCAGTGTATCATTGAAAATACCGTATAATATATCCTAATATGCAGTGTATCATTGAAAATACCTTCTAATATAACGTAATATGCAGTGTATCATTGGCAATACCATATAATATAACGTAATATGCAGTGTATCATTGAAAATACCTTATAATATATCGTAGTTTATCATTGAAAATACCTTATAATATAACGTAATATACAGTGTATCATTGAAAATACCTTATAATATAACGTAATATGCAGTGTATCATTGAAAATACGTTATAATATAACGTAATATGCAGTGTATCATTGAAAATACCTTATTATATAACGTAATATGCAATGTATCATTGAAAATACCTTACAATATATCGTAATATGCAGTGTATCATTGGCGATACCATATAATATGACGTAATATGCATTGTATCATTGAAAATACCTTATAATATATCGTAGTTTATCATTCAAAATACCTTATAATATAACGTAATATGCAGTGTATCATTGAAAATACCTTATAATATAACGTAATATGCAGTGTATCATTGGCGATACCATATAATATAACGTAATATACAGTGTTTCATTGCAAATAACCTTATAATATAACGTAATATGCAGTGTATCATTGAAAATACCTTATAACATAACGTAATATACAGTGTATCATTGAAAATACCTTATAATGTAACGTAATATGCAGTGTATCATTGGAAATACCTTATACTACAACGTAATATACAGTATATCATTGAAAATACCTTATAATATATCGTAATATGTAGTTTATCATTGTAAATACCTTATAACATAACGTAATATGCAGTGTATCATTGAAAATACCTTATAATATATCGTAATTTGTAGTGTATCATTGAAAATACCTTATAATATATCGTAGTTTATCATTGAAAATTCCTTATAATATAACGTAGTATGCAGTGTATCATTGAAAATACCTTATAATATATCGTAGTTTATCATTGAAAATTCATTATAATATAACGTAATATGCAGTGTATCTTTGAAAATACCTTATAATATAACGTAATATGCAGTGTATCATTGAAAATACCTTATAATATAACGTAATATGCAGTGTATCATTGAAAATACCTTCTAATATAACGTAATATGCAGTGTATCATTGGCGATACCATATAATATGACGTAATATGCAGTGTATCATTGAAAATACCGTATAACATATCCTAATATGCAGTGTATCATTGAAAATACCTTCTAATATAACGTAATATGCAGTGTATCATTGGCAATACCATATAATATAACGTAATATGCAGTGTATCATTGAAAATATCTTATAATATATCGTAGTTTATCATTGAAAATACCTTATAATATAACGTAATATGCAGTGTATCATTGAAAATACCTTATAATATAACGTAATATGCAGTGTATCATTGAAAATACCTTATAATATATCGTAATTTGTAGTGTATCATTGTAGATACCTTATAATATATCGTAGTTTATCATTGAAAATTCCTTATAATATAACGTAGTATGCAGTGTATCATTGAAAATACCTTATAATATATCGTAGTTTATCATTGAAAATTCATTATAATATAACGTAATATGCAGTGTATCATTGAAAATACCTTATAATATAACGTAATATGCAGTGTATCATTGAAAATACCTTATAATGTAACGTAATATGCAGTGTATCATTGGAAATACCTTATACTACAACGTAATATACAGTATATCATTGAAAATACCTTATAATATATCGTAATATGTAGTTTATCATTGTAAATACCTTATAACATAACGTAATATGCAGCGTATCATTGAAAATACCTTATAATGTAACGTAATATGCAGTGTATCATTGGAAATAACTTATAATATGACGTAATATGCAGTGTATCATTGAAAATACCTTCTAATATAACGTAATATGCAGTGTATCATTGAAAATACCTTATAATATATGGTAATTTGTAGTGTATCATTGAAAATATCTTATAATATATCGTAGTTTATTATTGAAAATTCCTTATAATATAACGTAGTATGCTGTGTATCATTGAAAATACCTTATAATATATCGTAGTTTATCATTGAAAATTCATTATAATATAACGTAATATGCAGTGTATCATTGAAAATACCTTATAATATAACGTAATATGCAGTGTATCATTGAAAATACCTTATAATATATCGTAATATGCAGTGTATCATTGACAATACCATATAATATAACGTAATATGCAGTGTATCATTGAAAATACCTTATAATATAACGTAATATACAGTGTTTCATTGCAAATAACCTTATAATATAACGTAATATGCAGTGTATCATTGAAAATACCGTATAACATATCCTAATATGCAGTGTATCATTGAAAATACCTTCTAATATAACGTAATATGCAGTGTATCATTGGCAATACCATATAATATAACGTAATATGCAGTGTATCATTGAAAATATCTTATAATATATCGTAGTTTATCATTGAAAATACCTTATAATATAACGTAATATACAGTGTATCATTGAAAATACCTTATAATATAACGTAATATGCAGTGTATCATTGAAAATACCTTATAATATATCGTAATATGCAGTGTATCATTGACAATACCACATAATATAACGTAATATGTAGTTTATCATTGTAAATACCTTATAACATAACGTAATATGCAGTGTATCATTGAAAATACCTTATAACATAACGTAATATGCAGTGTATCATTGAAAATACCTTATAATGTAACGTAATATGCAGTGTATCATTGGAAATACCTTATACTACAACGTAATATACAGTATATCATTGAAAATACCTTATAATATATCGTAATATGTACTTTATCATTGTAAATACCTTATAACATAACGTAATATGCAGCGTATCATTGAAAATACCTTATAATGTAACGTAATATGCAGTGTATCATTGGAAATAACTTATAATATGACGTAATATGCAGTGTATCATTGAAAATACCTTCTAATATAACGTAATATGCAGTGTATCATTGAAAATACCTTATAATATATCGTAATTTGTAGTGTATCATTGAAAATACCTTATAATATATCGTAGTTTATTATTGAAAATTCCTTATAATATAACGTAGTATGCAGTGTATCATTGAAAATACGTTATAATATATAGTAGTTTATCATTGAAAATACATTATAATATAACGTAATATGCAGTGTATCATTGAAAATACCTTATAATATAACGTAATATGCAGTGTATCATAGAAAATACCTTATAATATATCGTAATATGCAGTGCATCATTGACAATGCCATATAATATAACGTAATATGCAGTGTATCATTGAAAATACCTTATAATATAACGTAATATGCAGTGTATCATTGAAAATACCTTATAATATATCGTAATATGTAGTTTATCATTGAAGATACCTTATAATATATCGTAATTTGTAGTGTATCATTGAAAATACCTTATAATATAACGAAATATGCAGTGTATCACTGAAAATACCTTCTAATATATCGTAGTTTATCATTGAAAACACCTTATAATATAACGTAATATACAGTGTATCAATGAAAATACCTTATAATAAAGCGTAATATGCAGTGTATCATTGAAAATACCTTATAATATAACGTAATATACAGTGTTTCATTGCAAATAACCTTATAATATAACGTAATATGCAGTGTATCACTGAAAATACCTTCTAATATATCGTAGTTTATCATTGAAAACACCTTATAATATAACGTAATATACAGTGTATCAATGAAAATACCTTATAATAAAGCGTAATATGCAGTGTATCATTGAAAATACCTTATAATATAACGTAATATACAGTGTTTCATTGCAAATAACCTTATAATATAACGTAATATGCAGTGTATCATTGAAAATACCGTATAACATATCCTAATATGCAGTGTATCATTGGCGATACCATATAATATAACGTAATATACAGTGTTTCATTGCAAATAACCTTATAATATATCGTAATATGTAGTTTATCATTGTAAATACCTTATAACATAACGTAATATGCAGTGTATCATTGAAAATACCTTATAATGTAACGTAATATGCAGTGTATCATTGGAAATACCTTATACTACAACGTAATATACAGTATATCATTGAAAATACCTTATAATATATCGTAATATGTAGTTTATCATTGTAAATACCTTATAACATAGCGTAATATGCAGTGTATCATTGAAAATACCTTATAATATATCGTAATTTGTAGTGTATCATTGAAAATACCTTATAATATATCGTAGTTTATCATTGAAAATTCCTTATAATATAACGTAGTATGCAGTGTATCATTGAAAATACCTTATAATATATCGTAGTTTATCATTGAAAATTCATTATAATATAACGTAATATGCAGTGTATCTTTGAAAATACCTTATAATATAACGTAATATGCAGTGTATCATTGAAAATACCTTATAATATAACGTAATATGCAGTGTATCATTGAAAATACCTTCTAATATAACGTAATATGCAGTGTATCATTGAAAATACCGTATAACATATCCTAATATGCAGTGTATCATTGAAAATACCTTCTAATATAACGTAATATGCAGTGTATCATTGGCAATACCATATAATATAACGTAATATGCAGTGTATCATTGAAAATATCTTATAATATATCGTAGTTTATCATTGAAAATACCTTATAATATAACGTAATATACAGTGTATCATTGAAAATACCTTCTAATATAACGTAATATGCAGTGTATCATTGAAAATACCTTATAATATATCGTAATTTGTAGTGTATCATTGAAGATACCTTATAATATATCGTAGTTTATCATTGAAAATTCCTTATAATATTACGTAGTATGCAGTGTATCATTGAAAATACCTTATAATATATCGTAGTTTATCATTGAAAATTCATTATAATATAACGTAATTTGTAGTGTATCATTGAAAATACCTTATAATATATCGTAGTTTATCATTGAAAATTCCTTATAATATAACGTAGTATGCAGTGTATCATTGAAAATACCTTATAATATATCGTAGTTTATCATTGAAAATTCATTATAATATAACGTAATATGCAGTGTATCTTTGAAAATACCTTATAATATAACGTAATATGCAGTGTATCATTGAAAATACCTTATAATATAACGTAATATGCAGTGTATCATTGAAAATACCTTCTAATATAACGTAATATGCAGTGTATCATTGGCGATACCATATAATATGACGTAATATGCAGTGTATCATTGAAAATACCGTATAACATATCCTAATATGCAGTGTATCATTGAAAATACCTTCTAATATAACGTAATATGCAGTGTATCATTGGCAATACCATATAATATAACGTAATATGCAGTGTATCATTGAAAATATCTTATAATATATCGTAGTTTATCATTGAAAATACCTTATAATATAACGTAATATACAGTGTATCATTGAAAATACCTTCTAATATAACGTAATATGCAGTGTATCATTGAAAATACCTTATAATATATCGTAATTTGTAGTGTATCATTGAAGATACCTTATAATATATCGTAGTTTATCATTGAAAATTCCTTATAATATAACGTAGTATGCAGTGTATCATTGAAAATACCTTATAATATATCGTAGTTTATCATTGAAAATTCATTATAATATAACGTAATATGCAGTGTATCATTGAAAATACCTTATAATATAACGTAATATGCAGTGTATCATTGAAAATACCTTATAATGTAACGTAATATGCAGTGTATCATTGGAAATACCTTATACTACAACGTAATATACAGTATATCATTGAAAATACCTTATAATATATCGTAATATGTAGTTTATCATTGTAAATACCTTATAACATAACGTAATATGCAGCGTATCATTGAAAATACCTTATAATGTAACGTAATATGCAGTGTATCATTGGAAATAACTTATAATATGACGTAATATGCAGTGTATCATTGAAAATACCTTATAATATAACGTAATATGCAGTGTATCATTGAAAATACCTTATAATATATCGTAATTTGTAGTGTATCATTGAAAATACCTTATAATATATCGTAGTTTATCATTGAAAATTCCTTATAATATAACGTAGTATGCTGTGTATCATTGAAAATACCTTATAATATATCGTAGTTTATCATTGAAAATTCATTATAATATAAGGTAATATGCAGTGTATCATTGAAAATACCTTATAATATAACGTAATATGCAGTGTATCATTGAAAATACCTTATAATGTAACGTAATATGCAGTGTATCATTGGAAATACCTTATACTACAACGTAATATACAGTATATCATTGAAAATACCTTATGATATATCGTAATATGTAGTTTATCATTGTAAATACCTTATAACATAACGTAATATGCAGCGTATCATTGAAAATACCTTATAATGTAACGTAATATGCAGTGTATCATTGGAAATAACTTATAATATGACGTAATATGCAGTGTATCATTGAAAATACCTTCTAATATAACGTAATATGCAGTGTATCATTGGAAATACCTTATAATATATCGTAATTTGTAGTGTATCATTGAAAATACCTTATAATATATCGTAGTTTATTATTGAAAATTCCTTATAATATAACGTAGTATGCTGTGTATCATTGAAAATACCTTATAATATATCGTAGTTTATCATTGAAAATTCATTATAATATAAGGTAATATGCAGTGTATCATTGAAAATACCTTATAATATAACGTAATATGCAGTGTATCATTGAAAATACCTTATAATATATCGTAATATGCAGTGTATCATTGACAATACCATATAATATAACGTAATATGCAGTGTATCATTGAAAATACCTTATAATATAACGTAATATGCAGTGTATCATTGAAAATACCTTATAATATATCGTAATATGTAGTTTATCATTGAAGATACCTTATAATATATCGTAATTTGTAGTGTATCATTGAAAATACCTTATAATATAACGAAATATGCAGTGTATCACTGAAAATACCTTCTAATATATCGTAGTTTATCATTGAAAACACCTTATAATATAACGTAATATACAGTGTATCAATGAAAATACCTTATAATAAAGCGTAATATGCAGTGTATCATTGAAAATACCTTATAATATAACGTAATATACAGTGTTTCATTGCAAATAACCTTATAATATAACGTAATATGCAGTGTATCATTGAAAATACCGTATAACATATCCTAATATGCAGTGTATCATTGAAAATACCTTCTAATATAACGTAATATGCAGTGTATCATTGGCAATACCATATAATATAACGTAATATGCAGTGTATCATTGAAAATACCTTATAATATATCGTAGTTTATCATTGAAAATACCTTATAATATAACGTAATATACAGTGTATCATTGAAAATACCTTATAATATAACGTAATATGCAGTGTATCATTGAAAATACGTTATAATATAACGTAATATGCAGTGTATCATTGAAAATACCTTATTATATAACGTAATATGCAATGTATCATTGAAAATACCTTACAATATATCGTAATATGCAGTGTATCATTGGCGATACCATATAATATGACGTAATATGCATTGTATCATTGAAAATATCTTATAATATATCGTAGTTTATCATTGAAAATACCTTATAATATAACGTAATATACAGTGTATCATTGAAAATACCTTATAATATAACGTAATATGCAGTGTATCATTGGCGATACCATATAATATAACGTAATATACAGTGTTTCATTGCAAATAACCTTATAATATATCGTAATATGTAGTTTATCATTGTAAATACCTTATAACATAACGTAATATGCAGTGTATCATTGAAAATACCTTATAATGTAACGTAATATGCAGTGTATCATTGGAAATACCTTATACTACAACGTAATATACAGTATATCATTGAAAATACCTTATAATATATCGTAATATGTAGTTTATCATTGTAAATACCTTATAACATAACGTAATATGCAGTGTATCATTGAAAATACCTTATAATATATCGTAATTTGTAGTGTATCATTGAAAATACCTTATAATATATCGTAGTTTATCATTGAAAATTCCTTATAATATAACGTAGTATGCAGTGTATCATTGAAAATACCTTATAATATATCGTAGTTTATCATTGAAAATTCATTATAATATAACGTAATATGCAGTGTATCTTTGAAAATACCTTATAATATAACGTAATATGCAGTGTATCATTGAAAATACCTTATAATATAACGTAATATGCAGTGTATCATTGAAAATACCTTCTAATATAACGTAATATGCAGTGTATCATTGGCGATACCATATAATATGACGTAATATGCAGTGTATCATTGAAAATACCGTATAACATATCCTAATATGCAGTGTATCATTGAAAATACCTTCTAATATAACGTAATATGCAGTGTATCATTGGCAATACCATATAATATAACGTAATATGCAGTGTATCATTGAAAATATCTTATAATATATCGTAGTTTATCATTGAAAATACCTTATAATATAACGTAATATACAGTGTATCATTGAAAATACCTTCTAATATAACGTAATATGCAGTGTATCATTGAAAATACCTTATAATATATCGTAATTTGTAGTGTATCATTGTAGATACCTTATAATATATCGTAGTTTATCATTGAAAATTCCTTATAATATAACGTAGTATGCAGTGTATCATTGAAAATACCTTATAATATATCGTAGTTTATCATTGAAAATTCATTATAATATAACGTAATATGCAGTGTATCATTGAAAATACCTTATAATATAACGTAATATGCAGTGTATCATTGAAAATACCTTATAATGTAACGTAATATGCAGTGTATCATTGGAAATACCTTATACTACAACGTAATATACAGTATATCATTGAAAATACCTTATAATATATCGTAATATGTAGTTTATCATTGTAAATACCTTATAACATAACGTAATATGCAGCGTATCATTGAAAATACCTTATAATGTAACGTAATATGCAGTGTATCATTGGAAATAACTTATAATATGACGTAATATGCAGTGTATCATTGAAAATACCTTCTAATATAACGTAATATGCAGTGTATCATTGAAAATACCTTATAATATATCGTAATTTGTAGTGTATCATTGAAAATATCTTATAATATATCGTAGTTTATTATTGAAAATTCCTTATAATATAACGTAGTATGCTGTGTATCATTGAAAATACCTTATAATATATCGTAGTTTATCATTGAAAATTCATTATAATATAACGTAATATGCAGTGTATCATTGAAAATACCTTATAATATAACGTAATATGCAGTGTATCATTGAAAATACCTTATAATATATCGTAATATGCAGTGTATCATTGGCAATACCATATAATATAACGTAATATGCAGTGTATCATTGAAAATACCTTATAATATAACGTAATATGCAGTGTTTCATTGCAAATAACCTTATAATATAACGTAATATGCAGTGTATCATTGAAAATACCGTATAACATATCCTAATATGCAGTGTATCATTGAAAATACCTTCTAATATAACGTAATATGCAGTGTATCATTGGCAATACCATATAATATAACGTAATATGCAGTGTATCATTGAAAATATCTTATAATATATCGTAGTTTATCATTGAAAATACCTTATAATATAACGTAATATACAGTGTATCATTGAAAATACCTTATAATATAACGTAATATGCAGTGTATCATTGAAAATACCTTATAATATATCGTAATATGCAGTGTATCATTGACAATACCACATAATATAACGTAATATGTAGTTTATCATTGTAAATACCTTATAACATAACGTAATATGCAGTGTATCATTGAAAATACCTTATAACATAACGTAATATGCAGTGTATCATTGAAAATACCTTATAATGTAACGTAATATGCAGTGTATCATTGGAAATACCTTATACTACAACGTAATATACAGTATATCATTGAAAATACCTTATAATATATCGTAATATGTACTTTATCATTGTAAATACCTTATAACATAACGTAATATGCAGCGTATCATTGAAAATACCTTATAATGTAACGTAATATGCAGTGTATCATTGGAAATAACTTATAATATGACGTAATATGCAGTGTATCATTGAAAATACCTTCTAATATAACGTAATATGCAGTGTATCATTGAAAATACCTTATAATATATCGTAATTTGTAGTGTATCATTGAAAATACCTTATAATATATCGTAGTTTATTATTGAAAATTCCTTATAATATAACGTAGTATGCAGTGTATCATTGAAAATACGTTATAATATATCGTAGTTTATCATTGAAAATTCATTATAATATAACGTAATATGCAGTGTATCATTGAAAATACCTTATAATATAACGTAATATGCAGTGTATCATAGAAAATACCTTATAATATATCGTAATATGCAGTGCATCATTGACAATGCCATATAATATAACGTAATATGCAGTGTATCATTGAAAATACCTTATAATATAACGTAATATGCAGTGTATCATTGAAAATACCTTATAATATATCGTAATATGTAGTTTATCATTGAAGATACCTTATAATATATCGTAATTTGTAGTGTATCATTGAAAATACCTTATAATATAACGAAATATGCAGTGTATCACTGAAAATACCTTCTAATATATCGTAGTTTATCATTGAAAACACCTTATAATATAACGTAATATACAGTGTATCAATGAAAATACCTTATAATAAAGCGTAATATACAGTGTATCATTGAAAATACCTTATAATATAACGTAATATACAGTGTTTCATTGCAAATAACCTTATAATATAACGTAATATGCAGTGTATCATTGAAAATACCGTATAACATATCCTAATATGCAGTGTATCATTGAAAATACCTTCTAATATAACGTAATATGCAGTGTATCATTGGCAATACCATATAATATAACGTAATATGCAGTGTATCATTGAAAATATCTTATAATATATCGTAGTTTATCATTGAAAATACCTTATAATATAACGTAATATACAGTGTATCATTGAAAATACCTTCTAATATTACGTAATATGCAGTGTATCATTGAAAATACCTTATAATATATCGTAATATGCAGTGTATCATTGACAATACCACATAATATAACGTAATATGTAGTTTATCATTGTAAATACCTTATAACATAACGTAATATGCAGTGTATCATTGAAAATACCTTATAACATAACGTAATATGCAGTGTATCATTGAAAATACCTTATAATGTAACGTAATATGCAGTGTATCATTGGAAATACCTTATACTACAACGTAATATACAGTATATCATTGAAAATACCTTATAATATATCGTAATATGTAGTTTATCATTGTAAATACCTTATAACATAACGTAATATGCAGCGTATCATTGAAAATACCTTATAATGTAACGTAATATGCAGTGTATCATTGAAAATACCTTATAATATAACGTAGTATGCAGTGTATCATTGGAAATAACTTATAATATGACGTAATATGCAGTGTATCATTGAAAATACCTTCTAATATAACGTAATATGCAGTGTATCATTGAAAATACCTTATAATATATCGTAATTTGTAGTGTATCATTGAAAATATCTTATAATATATCGTAGTTTATTATTGAAAATTCCTTATAATATAACGTAGTATGCTGTGTATCATTGAAAATACCTTATAATATATCGTAGTTTATCATTGAAAATTCATTATAATATAACGTAATATGCAGTGTATCATTGAAAATACCTTATAATATAACGTAATATGCAGTGTATCATTGAAAATACCTTATAATATATCGTAATATGCAGTGTATCATTGACAATACCATATAATATAACGTAATATGCAGTGTATCTTTGAAAATACATTCTAATATAACGTAATATGCAGTGTTTCATTGCAAATAACCTTATAATATAACATAATATGCAGTGTATCATTGAAAATACCGTATAACATATCCTAATATGCAGTGTATCATTGAAAATACCTTCTAATATAACGTAATATGCAGTGTATCATTGGCAATACCATATAATATAACGTAATATGCAGTGTATCATTGAAAATATCTTATAATATATCGTAGTTTATCATTGAAAATACCTTATAATATAACGTAATATACAGTGTATCATTGAAAATACCTTATAATATAACGTAATATGCAGTGTATCATTGAAAATACCTTCTAATATATCGTAATATGCAGTGTATCATTGACAATACCACATAATATAACGTAATATGTAGTTTATCATTGTAAATACCTTATAACATAACGTAATATGCAGTGTATCATTGAAAATACCTTATAACATAACGTAATATGCAGTGTATCATTGAAAATACCTTATAATGTAACGTAATATGCAGTGTATCATTGGAAATACCTTATACTACAACGTAATATACAGTATATCATTGAAAATACCTTATAATATATCGTAATATGTACTTTATCATTGTAAATACCTTATAACATAACGTAATATGCAGCGTATCATTGAAAATACCTTATAATGTAACGTAATATGCAGTGTATCATTGGAAATAACTTATAATATGACGTAATATGCAGTGTATCATTGAAAATACCTTCTAATATAACGTAATATGCAGTGTATCATTGAAAATACCTTATAATATATCGTAATATGCAGTGTATCATTGAAAATACCTTATAATATATCGTAGTTTATTATTGAAAATTCCTTATAATATAACGTAGTATGCAGTGTATCATTGAAAATACCTTATAATATATCGTAGTTTATCATTGAAAATTCATTATAATATAACGTAATATGCAGTGTATCATTGAAAATACCTTATAATATAACGTAATATGCAGTGTATCATAGAAAATACCTTATAATATATCGTAATATGCAGTGCATCATTGACAATGCCATATAATATAACGTAATATGCAGTGTATCATTGAAAATACCTTATAATATAACGTAATATGCAGTGTATCATTGAAAATACCTTATAATATATCGTAATATGTAGTTTATCATTGAAGATACCTTATAATATATCGTAATTTGTAGTGTATCATTGAAAATACCTTATAATATAACGAAATATGCAGTGTATCACTGAAAATACCTTCTAATATATCGTAGTTTATCATTGAAAACACCTTATAATATAACGTAATATACAGTGTATCAATGAAAATACCTTATAATAAATCGTAATATGCAGTGTATCATTGAAAATACCTTATAATATAACGTAATATACAGTGTTTCATTGCAAATAACCTTATAATATAACGTAATATGCAGTGTATCATTGAAAATACCGTATAACATATCCTAATATGCAGTGTATCATTGAAAATACCTTCTAATATAACGTAATATGCAGTGTATCATTGGCAATACCATATAATATAACGTAATATGCAGTGTATCATTGAAAATATCTTATAATATATCGTAGTTTATCATTGAAAATACCTTATAATATAACGTAATATACAGTGTATCATTGAAAATACCTTCTAATATTACGTAATATGCAGTGTATCATTGAAAATACCTTATAATATATCGTAATATGCAGTGTATCATTGACAATACCACATAATATAACGTAATATGTAGTTTATCATTGTAAATACCTTATAACATAACGTAATATGCAGTGTATCATTGAAAATACCTTATAACATAACGTAATATGCAGTGTATCATTGAAAATACCTTATAATGTAACGTAATATGCAGTGTATCATTGGAAATACCTTATACTACAACGTAATATACAGTATATCATTGAAAATACCTTATAATATATCGTAATATGTAGTTTATCATTGTAAATACCTTATAACATAACGTAATATGCAGCGTATCATTGAAAATACCTTATAATGTAACGTAATATGCAGTGTATCATTGAAAATACCTTATAATATAACGTAGTATGCAGTGTATCATTGAAAATACCTTATAATATATCGTAGTTTATCATTGAAAATACCTTATAATATAACGTAATATACAGTGTATCATTGAAAATACCTTATAATATAACGTAATATGCAGTGTATCATTGAAAATACGTTATAATATAACGTAATATGCAGTGTATCATTGAAAATACCTTATTATATAACGTAATATGCAATGTATCATTGAAAATACCTTACAATATATCGTAATATGCAGTGTATCATTGGCGATACCATATAATATGACGTAATATGCATTGTATCATTGAAAATATCTTATAATATATCGTAGTTTATCATTCAAAATACCTTATAATATAACGTAATATACAGTGTATCATTGAAAATACCTTATAATATAACGTAATATGCAGTGTATCATTGGCGATACCATATAATATAACGTAATATACAGTGTTTCATTGCAAATAACCTTATAATATATCGTAATATGTAGTTTATCATTGTAAATACCTTATAACATAACGTAATATGCAGTGTATCATTGAAAATACCTTATAATGTAACGTAATATGCAGTGTATCATTGGAAATACCTTATACTACAACGTAATATACAGTATATCATTGAAAATACCTTATAATATATCGTAATATGTAGTTTATCATTGTAAATACCTTATAACATAACGTAATATGCAGTGTATCATTGAAAATACCTTATAATATATCGTAATTTGTAGTGTATCATTGAAAATACCTTATAATATATCGTAGTTTATCATTGAAAATTCCTTATAATATAACGTAGTATGCAGTGTATCATTGAAAATACCTTATAATATATCGTAGTTTATCATTGAAAATTCATTATAATATAACGTAATATGCAGTGTATCTTTGAAAATACCTTATAATATAACGTAATATGCAGTGTATCATTGAAAATACCTTATAATATAACGTAATATGCAGTGTATCATTGAAAATACCTTATAATATATCGTAATATGCAGTGTATCATTGACAATACCATATAATATAACGTAATATGCAGTGTATCATTGAAAATACCTTATAATATAACGTAATATGCAGTGTTTCATTGCAAATAACCTTATAATATAACGTAATATGCAGTGTATCATTGAAAATACCGTATAACATATCCTAATATGCAGTGTATCATTGAAAATACCTTCTAATATAACGTAATATGCAGTGTATCATTGGCAATACCATATAATATAACGTAATATGCAGTGTATCATTGAAAATATCTTATAATATATCGTAGTTTATCATTGAAAATACCTTATAATATAACGTAATATACAGTGTATCATTGAAAATACCTTATAATATAACGTAATATGCAGTGTATCATTGAAAATACCTTATAATATATCGTAATATGCAGTGTATCATTGACAATACCACATAATATAACGTAATATGTAGTTTATCATTGTAAATACCTTATAACATAACGTAATATGCAGTGTATCATTGAAAATACCTTATAACATAACGTAATATGCAGTGTATCATTGAAAATACCTTATAATGTAACGTAATATGCAGTGTATCATTGGAAATACCTTATACTACAACGTAATATACAGTATATCATTGAAAATACCTTATAATATATCGTAATATGTACTTTATCATTGTAAATACCTTATAACATAACGTAATATGCAGCGTATCATTGAAAATACCTTATAATGTAACGTAATATGCAGTGTATCATTGGAAATAACTTATAATATGACGTAATATGCAGTGTATCATTGAAAATACCTTCTAATATAACGTAATATGCAGTGTATCATTGAAAATACCTTATAATATATCGTAATTTGTAGTGTATCATTGAAAATACCTTATAATATATCGTAGTTTATTATTGAAAATTCCTTATAATATAACGTAGTATGCAGTGTATCATTGAAAATACGTTATAATATATCGTAGTTTATCATTGAAAATTCATTATAATATAACGTAATATGCAGTGTATCATTGAAAATACCTTATAATATAACGTAATATGCAGTGTATCATTGAAAATACCTTATAATATATCGTAATATGCAGTGTATCATTGACAATGCCATATAATATAACGTAATATGCAGTGTATCATTGAAAATACCTTATAATATAACGTAATATGCAGTGTATCATTGAAAATACCTTATAATATATCGTAATATGTAGTTTATCATTGAAGATACCTTATAATATATCGTAATTTGTAGTGTATCATTGAAAATACCTTATAATATAACGAAATATGCAGTGTATCACTGAAAATACCTTCTAATATATCGTAGTTTATCATTGAAAACACCTTATAATATAACGTAATATACAGTGTATCAATGAAAATACCTTATAATAAAGCGTAATATGCAGTGTATCATTGAAAATACCTTATAATATAACGTAATATACAGTGTTTCATTGCAAATAACCTTATAATATAACGTAATATGCAGTGTATCATTGAAAATACCGTATAACATATCCTAATATGCAGTGTATCATTGAAAATACCTTCTAATATAACGTAATATGCAGTGTATCATTGGCAATACCATATAATATAACGTAATATGCAGTGTATCATTGAAAATATCTTATAATATATCGTAGTTTATCATTGAAAATACCTTATAATATAACGTAATATACAGTGTATCATTGAAAATACCTTCTAATATAACGTAATATGCAGTGTATCATTGAAAATACCTTATAATATATCGTAATTTGTAGTGTATCATTGAAAATACCTTATAATATATCGTAGTTTATCATTGAAAATTCCTTATAATATAACGTAGTATGCAGTGTATCATTGAAAATACCTTAGAATATATCGTAGTTTATCATTGAAATTTCATTATAATATAACGTAATATGCAGTGTATCATTGAAAATACCTTATAATATAACGTAATATGCAGTGTATCATTGAAAATACCTTATAATATATCGTAATATGCAGTGTATCATTGACAATACCATATAATATAACGTAATATGTAGTTTATCATTGGAAATAACTTATAATATGACGTAATATGCAGTGTATCATTGAAAATACCTTATAATATAACGTAATATGCAGTGTATCACTGAAAATACCTTCAAATATATCGTAGTTTATCATTGAAAACACCTTATAATATAACGTAATATACAGTGTATCAATGAAAATACCTTATAATAAAGCGTAATATGCAGTGTATCATTGAAAATACCTTATAATATAACGTAATATATAGTGTTTCATTGCAAATAACCTTATAATATAACGTAATATGCAGTGTATCATTGAAAATACCGTATAACATATCCTAATATGCAGTGTATCATTGAAAATACCTTCTAATATAACGTAATATGCAGTGTATCATTGGCAATACCATATAATATAACGTAATATGCAGTGTATCATTGAAAATATCTTATAATATATCGTAGTTTATCATTGAAAATACCTTATAATATAACGTAATATACAGTGTATCATTGAAAATACCTTATAATATAACGTAATATGCAGTGTATCATTGAAAATACCTTATAATATATCGTAATATGCAGTGTATCATTGACAATACCACATAATATAACGTAATATGTAGTTTATCATTGTAAATACCTTATAACATAACGTAATATGCAGTGTATCATTGAAAATACCTTATAACATAACGTAATATGCAGTGTATCATTGAAAATACCTTATAATGTAACGTAATATGCAATGTATCATTGGAAATACCTTATACTACAACGTAATATACAGTATATCATTGAAAATACCTTATAATATATCGTAATATGTAGTTTATCATTGTAAATACCTTATAACATAACGTAATATGCAGCGTATCATTGAAAATACCTTATAATGTAACGTAATATGCAGTGTATCATTGGAAATAACTTATAATATGACGTAATATGCAGTGTATCATTGAAAATACCTTCTAATATAACGTAATATGCAGTGTATCATTGAAAATACCTTATAATATATCGTAATTTGTAGTGTATCATTGAAAATACCTTATAATATATCGTAGTTTATTATTGAAAATTCCTTATAATATAACGTAGTATGCAGTGTATCATTGAAAATACGTTATAATATATCGTAGTTTATCATTGAAAATTCATTATAATATAACGTAATATGCAGTGTATCATTGAAAATACCTTATAATATAACGTAATATGCAGTGTATCATTGAAAATACCTTATAATATATCGTAATATGCAGTGTATCATTGACAATGCCATATACTATAACGTAATATGCAGTGTATCATTGAAAATACCTTATAATATAACGTAATATGCAGTGTATCATTGAAAATACCTTATAATATATCGTAATATGTAGTTTATCATTGAAGATACCTTATAATATATCGTAATTTGTAGTGTATCATTGAAAATACCTTATAATATAACGAAATATGCAGTGTATCACTGAAAATACCTTCTAATATATCGTAGTTTATCATTGAAAACACCTTATAATATAACGTAATATACAGTGTATCAATGAAAATACCTTATAATAAAGCGTAATATGCAGTGTATCATTGAAAATACCTTATAATATAACGTAATATACAGTGTTTCATTGCAAATAACCTTATAATATAACGTAATATGCAGTGTATCATTGAAAATACCGTATAACATATCCTAATATGCAGTGTATTATTGAAAATACCTTATAATATATCGTAATATGCAGTGTATCATTGACAATACCATATAATATAACGTAATATGTAGTTTATCATTGGAAATAACTTATAATATGACGTAATATGCAGTGTATCATTGAAAATACCTTATAATATAACGTAATATGCAGTGAATCATTGAAAATACCTTATAATATAACGTAATATGCAGTGTATCAATGAAAATACCTTCTAATATAACGTAATATGCAGTGTATCATTGACAATACCATATAATATAACGTAATATGCAGTGTATCATTGAAAATACCTTATAATATATCGTAATATGCAGTGTATCATTGACAATACCATATAATATAACGTAATATGTAGTTTATCATTGGAAATAACTTATAATATGACGTAATATGCAGTGTATCATTGAAAATACCTTATAATATAACGTAATATGCAGTGAATCATTGAAAATACCTTATAATATAACGTAATATGCAGTGTATCAATGAAAATACCTTCTAATATAACGTAATATGCAGTGTATCATTGACAATACCATATAATATAACGTAATATGCAGTGTATCATTGAAAATACCTTATAATATAACGTAATATACAGTGTATCATTGAAAATACCTTATAATATAGCGTAATATCCAGTGTATCATTGAAAATACCATGTAATATAACGTAATATACAGTGTATCATTGAAAATACCTTATAATATATCGTAATATGCAGTGTATCATTGAAAATACCTTATAATATATCGTAATATGCAGTGTATCATTGAAAATACCTTATAATATAACCTAATATGCAGTGTATCATTGAAAATACCTTATAATATAACGTAATATGCAGTGTATCATTGAAAATACCTTATAATATAGCGTAATATCCAGTGTATCATTGAAAATACCTTATAATATAACGTAATATGCACTGTATCATTGAAAATACCTTCTAATATATCGTAGTTTATCATTGAAAATACCTTATAATATAACGTAATATGCAGTGTATCATTGAAAATACCTTATAATATAACGTAATATGCATTGTATCATTGAAAATACCTTATAATATAACGTAATATACAGTGTATCATTGAAAATACCTTATAATATAACGTAATATGCAGTCTATCATTGAAAATACCTTATAATATAACGTAATATACAGTGTATCATTGAAAATACCTTATAATATAACGTAATATGCATTGTATCATTGAAAATACCTTATAATATAACGTAATATACAGTGTATCATTGAAAATACCTTACAATATAGCGTAACATGCAGTGTATCATTGAAAATACCTTATAATATAGCGTAATATCCAGTGTATCATTGAAAATACCTTATAATATAACGTAATATGCAGTGTATCATTGACAATACCTTATAATATAACGTAATATGCAGTGTATCATTGAAAATACCTTATAATATAACGTAATATGCAGTGTATCATTGAAAATACCTTATAATATAGCGTAATATCCAGTGTATCATTGAAAATACCTTATAATATAACGTAATATGCACTGTATCATTGAAAATACCTTCTAATATATCGTAGTTTATCATTGAAAATACCTTATAATATAACGTAATATGCAGTGTATCATTGAAAATACCTTATAATATAACGTAATATGCATTGTATCATTGAAAATACCTTATAATATAACGTAATATACAGTGTATCATTGAAAATACCTTATAATATAACGTAATATGCAGTCTATCATTGAAAATACCTTATAATATAACGTAATATACAGTGTATCATTGAAAATACCTTATAATATAGCGTAATATCCAGTGTATCATTGAAAATACCTTATAATATAACGTAATATGCAGTGTATCATTGAAAATACCATGTAATATAACGTAATATACAGTGTGTCATTGAAAATACCTTATAATATAACGTAATATGCACTGTATCATTGAAAATACCTTCTAATATATCGTAGTTTATCATTGAAAATACCTTATAATATAACGTAATATGCAGTGTATCATTGAAAATACCTTATAATATAACGTAATATGCAGTGTATCATAGAAAATACCATGTAATATAACGTAATATACAGTGTATCATTGAAAATACCTTATAATATAACGTAATATGCATTGTATCATTGAAAATACCTTATAATATAACGTAATATACAGTGTATCATTGAAAATACCTTACAATATAGCGTAACATGCAGTGTATCATTGAAAATACCTTATAATATAGCGTAATATCCAGTGTATCATTGAAAATACCTTATAATATAACGTAATATGCAGTGTATCATTGACAATACCTTATAATATAACGTAATATGCAGTGTATCATTGAAAATACCATGTAATATAACGTAATATGCAGTGTATCATTGAAAATACCTTATAATATAACGTAATATGCAGTGTATCATAGAAAATACCATGTAATATAACGTAATATACAGTGTATCATTGAAAATACCTTATAATATAACGTAATATGCATTGTATCATTGAAAATACCTTATAATATAACGTAATATACAGTGTATCATTGAAAATACCTTACAATATAGCGTAACATGCAGTGTATCATTGAAAATACCTTATAATATAGCGTAATATCCAGTGTATCATTGAAAATACCTTATAATATAACGTAATATGCAGTGTATCATTGAAAATACCTTATAATATAACGTAATATACAGTGTATCATTGAAAATACCTTATAATATAGCGTAATATCCAGTGTATCATTGAAAATACCATGTAATATAACGTAATATACAGTGTATCATTGAAAATACCTTATAATATATCGTAATATGCAGTGTATCATTGAAAATACCTTATAATATATCGTAATATGCAGTGTATCATTGAAAATACCTTATAATATAACCTAATATGCAGTGTATCATTGAAAATACCTTATAATATAACGTAATATGCAGTGTATCATTGAAAATACCTTATAATATAGCGTAATATCCAGTGTATCATTGAAAATACCTTATAATATAACGTAATATGCAGTGTATCATTGAAAATACCTTATAATATATCGTAATATGCAGTGTATCATTGAAAATACCTTATAATATATCGTAATATGCAGTGTATCATTGAAAATACCTTATAATATAACCTAATATGCAGTGTATCATTGAAAATACCTTATAATATAACGTAATATGCAGTGTATCATTGAAAATACCTTATAATATAACGTAATATGCAGTGTATCATTGAAAATACCATGTAATATAACGTAATATACAGTGTGTCATTGAAAATACCTTATAATATAATGTAATATGCAGTGTATCATTGAAAATACCTTCTAATATATCGTAGTTTATCATTGAAAATACCTTATAATATAACGTAATATGCAGTCTATCATTGAAAATACATTATAATATAACGTAATATGCAGTGTATCATTGAAAATACCTTATAATATAACGTAATATGCAGTGTATCATTGAAAATACCTTATAATATAACGTAATATGCAGTGTATCATTGAAAATACCTTCTAATATATCGTAATATGCAGTGTATCATTGAAAATACCTTATAATATAACGTAATATGCAGTGTATCATTGAAAATACCATGTAATATAACGTAATATACAGTGTGTCATTGAAAATACCTTATAATATAATGTAATATGCAGTGTATCATTGAAAATACCTTCTAATATATCGTAGTGTATCATTGAAAATACCTTATAATATAACGTAATATGCATTGTATCATTGAAAATACCTTATAATATAACGTAATATACAGTGTATCATTGAAAATACCTTACAATATAGCGTAATATGCAGTGTATCATAGAAAATAAAATGTAATATAACGTAATATATAGTGTATCATTGAAAATACCTTATAATATAACGTAATATGCAGTGTATCATTGAAAATACCTTATAATATATCGTAATATGCAGTGTATCATTGAAAATACCTTATAATATAACGTAATATGCAGTGTATCATTGAAAATACCATGTAATATAACGTAATATACAGTGTATCATTGAAAATACCTTATAATATAACGTAATATGCATTGTATCATTGAAAATACCTTATAATATAACGTAATATACAGTGTATCATTGAAAATACCTTACAATATAGCGTAATATGCAGTGTATCATAGAAAATAAAATGTAATATAACGTAATATATAGTGTATCATTGAAAATACCTTATAATATAACGTAATATGCAGTGTATCATTGAAAATACCTTATAATATAACGTAATATGCAGTGTATCATTGAAAATACCTTATAATATAACGTAATATGCAGTGTATCAATGAAAATACCTTATAATATAACGTAATATGCAGTGTATCATTGACAATACCTTATAATATAACGTAATATGCAGTGTATCATTGAAAATACCATGTAATATAACGTAATATACAGTGTGTCATTGAAAATACCTTATAATATAATGTAATATGCAGTGTATCATTGAAAATACCTTCTAATATATCGTAGTTTATCATTGAAAATACCTTATAATATAACGTAATATGCAGTCTATCATTGAAAATACCTTATAATATAACGTAATATACAGTGTATCAATGAAAATACCTTATAATATAACGTAATATGCAGTGTATCATTGGAAATACCTTATAATATAACGTAATATGCAGTGTATCATAGAAAATACCATGTAATATAACGTAATATGCAGTGTATCATTGAAAATACCTTATAATATAACGTAATATGCAGTGTATCATAGAAAATACCATGTAATATAACGTAATATACAGTGTATCATTGAAAATACCTTATAATATAACGTAATATGCATTGTATCATTGAAAATACCTTATAATATAACGTAATATACAGTGTATCATTGAAAATACCTTACAATATAGCGTAACATGCAGTGTATCATTGAAAATACCTTATAATATAGCGTAATATCCAGTGTATCATTGAAAATACCTTATAATATAACGTAATATGCAGTGTATCATTGAAAATACCATGTAATATAACGTAATATACAGTGTGTCATTGAAAATACCTTATAATATAACGTAATATGCACTGTATCATTGAAAATACCTTCTAATATAACGTAATATACAGTGTATCATTGAAAATACCTTATAATATAGCGTAATATCCAGTGTATCATTGAAAATACCATGTAATATAACGTAATATACAGTGTATCATTGAAAATACCTTATAATATATCGTAATATGCAGTGTATCATTGAAAATACCTTATAATATATCGTAATATGCAGTGTATCATTGAAAATACCTTATAATATAACCTAATATGCAGTGTATCATTGAAAATACCTTATAATATAACGTAATATGCAGTGTATCATTGAAAATACCTTATAATATATCGTAGTTTATCATTGAAAATACCTTATAATATAACGTAATATGCAGTGTATCATTGAAAATACCTTATAATATAACGTAATATGCAGTGTATCATAGAAAATACCATGTAATATAACGTAATATACAGTGTATCATTGAAAATACCTTATAATATAACGTAATATGCATTGTATCATTGAAAATACCTTATAATATAACGTAATATGCAGTGTATCATTGACAATACCTTATAATATAACGTAATATGCAGTGTATCATTGAAAATACCTTATAATATAACGTAATATGCAGTGTATCATAGAAAATACCATGTAATATAACGTAATATACAGTGTATCATTGAAAATACCTTATAATATAACGTAGTATGCATTGTATCATTGAAAATACCTTATAATATAACGTAACATACAGTGTATCATTGAAAATACCTTACAATATAGCGTAACATGCAGTGTATCATTGAAAATACCTTATAATATAGCGTAATATCCAGTGTATCATTGAAAATACCTTATAATATAACGTAATATGCAGTGTATCATTGAAAATACCATGTAATATAACGTAATATACAGTGTGTCATTGAAAATACCTTATAATATAACGTAATATGCACTGTATCATTGAAAATACCTTCTAATATATCGTAGTTTATCATTGAAAATACCTTATAATATAACGTAATATGCAGTGTATCATTGAAAATACCTTATAATATAACGTAATATGCAGTGTATCATAGAAAATACCATGTAATATAACGTAATATATACTGTATCATTGAAAATACCTTATAATATAACGTAATATGCAGTGTATCATTGAAAATACCTTATAATATAACGTAATATGCAGTGTATCATTGAAAATACCTTATAATATAACGTAATATGCAGTGTATCAATGAAAATACCTTATAATATAACGTAATATGCAGTGTATCATTGAAAATACCTTATAATATAACGTAATATGCAGTGTATCATAGAAAATACCATGTAATATAACGTAATATACAGTGTATCATCGAAAATACCTTATAATATAACGTAATATGCATTGTATCATTGAAAATACCTTATAATATAACGTAATATACAGTGTATCATTGAAAATACCTTACAATATAGCGTAACATGCAGTGTATCATTGAAAATACCTTATAATATAGCGTAATATCCAGTGTATCATTGAAAATACCTTATAATATAACGTAATATGCAGTGTATCATTGAAAATACCATGTAATATAACGTAATATACAGTGTGTCATTGAAAATACCTTATAATATAACGTAATATGCACTGTATCATTGAAAATACCTTCTAATATATCGTAGTTTATCATTGAAAATACCTTATAATATAACGTAATATGCAGTGTATCATTGAAAATACCTTATAATATAACGTAATATGCAGTGTATCATAGAAAATACCATGTAATATAACGTAATATACAGTGTATCATTGAAAATACCTTATAATATAACGTAATATGCATTGTATCATTGAAAATACCTTATAATATAACGTAATATACAGTGTATCATTGAAAATACCTTACAATATAGCGTAACATGCAGTGTATCATTGAAAATACCTTATAATATAGCGTAATATCCAGTGTATCATTGAAAATACCTTATAATATAACGTAATATGCAGTGTATCATTGACAATACCTTATAATATAACGTAATATGCAGTGTATCATTGAAAATACCTTATAATATAACGTAATATGCAGTGTATCATTGAAAATACCATATAATATATCGTAATATGCAGTGTATCATTGAAAATACCTTATAATATAACGTAATATGCAGTGTATCATTGAAAATACCATGTAATATAACGTAATATACAGTGTGTCATTGAAAATACCTTATAATATAACGTAATATGCACTGTATCATTGAAAATACCTTCTAATATATCGTAGTTTATCATTGAAAATACCTTATAATATAACGTAATATGCAGTGTATCATTGAAAATACCTTATAATATAACGTAATATGCAGTGTATCATAGAAAATACCATGTAATATAACGTAATATACAGTGTATCATTGAAAATACCTTATAATATAACGTAATATGCATTGTATCATTGAAAATACCTTATAATATAACGTAATATGCAGTGTATCATTGACAATACCTTATAATATAACGTAATATGCAGTGTATCATTGAAAATACCATGTAATATAACGTAATATACAGTGTGTCATTGAAAATACCTTATAATATAATGTAATATGCAGTGTATCATTGAAAATACCTTCTAATATATCGTAGTTTATCATTGAAAATACCTTATAATATAACGTAATATGCAGTCTATCATTGAAAATACCTTATAATATAACGTAATATACAGTGTATCAATGAAAATACCTTATAATATAACGTAATATGCAGTGTATCATTGGAAATACCTTATAATATAACGTAATATGCAGTGTATCATAGAAAATACCATGTAATATAACGTAATATGCAGTGTATCATTGAAAATACCTTATAATATAACGTAATATGCAGTGTATCATAGAAAATACCATGTAATATAACCTAATATACAGTGTATCATTGAAAATACCTTATAATATAACGTAATATGCATTGTATCATTGAAAATACCTTATAATATAACGTAATATACAGTGTATCATTGAAAATACCTTACAATATAGCGTAACATGCAGTGTATCATTGAAAATACCTTATAATATAGCGTAATATCCAGTGTATCATTGAAAATACCTTATAATATAACGTAATATGCAGTGTATCATTGAAAATACCATGTAATATAACGTAATATACAGTGTGTCATTGAAAATACCTTACAATATAGCGTAACATGCAGTGTATCATTGAAAATACCTTATAATATAGCGTAATATCCAGTGTATCATTGAAAATACCTTATAATATAACGTAATATGCAGTGTATCATTGAAAATACCATGTAATATAACGTAATATACAGTGTGTCATTGAAAATACCTTATAATATAACGTAATATGCACTGTATCATTGAAAATACCTTCTAATATATCGTAGTTTATCATTGAAAATACCTTATAATATAACGTAATATGCAGTGTATCATTGAAAATACCTTATAATATAACGTAATATGCAGTGTATCATAGAAAATACCATGTAATATAACGTAATATACAGTGTATCATTGAAAATACCTTATAATATAACGTAATATGCATTGTATCATTGAAAATACCTTATAATATAACGTAATATACAGTGTATCATTGAAAATACCTTATAATATAACGTAATATGCAGTGTATCATTGAAAATACCATATAATATATCGTAATATGCAGTGTATCATTGAAAATACCTTATAATATAACGTAATATGCAGTGTATCATTGAAAATACCATGTAATATAACGTAATATACAGTGTGTCATTGAAAATACCTTATAATATAACGTAATATGCACTGTATCATTGAAAATACCTTCTAATATATCGTAGTTTATCATTGAAAATACCTTATAATATAACGTAATATGCAGTGTATCATTGAAAATACCTTATAATATAACGTAATATGCAGTGTATCATAGAAAATACCATGTAATATAACGTAATATACAGTGTATCATTGAAAATACCTTATAATATAACGTAATATGCATTGTATCATTGAAAATACCTTATAATATAACGTAATATGCAGTGTATCATTGACAATACCTTATAATATAACGTAATATGCAGTGTATCATTGAAAATACCATGTAATATAACGTAATATACAGTGTGTCATTGAAAATACCTTATAATATAATGTAATATGCAGTGTATCATTGAAAATACCTTCTAATATATCGTAGTTTATCATTGAAAATACCTTATAATATAACGTAATATGCAGTCTATCATTGAAAATACCTTATAATATAACGTAATATACAGTGTATCAATGAAAATACCTTATAATATAACGTAATATGCAGTGTATCATTGGAAATACCTTATAATATAACGTAATATGCAGTGTATCATAGAAAATACCATGTAATATAACGTAATATGCAGTGTATCATTGAAAATACCTTATAATATAACGTAATATGCAGTGTATCATAGAAAATACCATGTAATATAACCTAATATACAGTGTATCATTGAAAATACCTTATAATATAACGTAATATGCAGTGTATCATTGAAAATACCTTATAATATAACGTAATATACAGTGTATCATTGAAAATACCTTACAATATAGCGTAACATGCAGTGTATCATTGAAAATACCTTATAATATAGCGTAATATCCAGTGTATCATTGAAAATACCTTATAATATAACGTAATATGCAGTGTATCATTGAAAATACCATGTAATATAACGTAATATACAGTGTGTCATTGAAAATACCTTACAATATAGCGTAACATGCAGTGTATCATTGAAAATACCTTATAATATAGCGTAATATCCAGTGTATCATTGAAAATACCTTATAATATAACGTAATATGCAGTGTATCATTGAAAATACCATGTAATATAACGTAATATACAGTGTGTCATTGAAAATACCTTATAATATAACGTAATATGCACTGTATCATTGAAAATACCTTCTAATATATCGTAGTTTATCATTGAAAATACCTTATAATATAACGTAATATGCAGTGTATCATTGAAAATACCTTATAATATAACGTAATATGCAGTGTATCATAGAAAATACCATGTAATATAACGTAATATACAGTGTATCATTGAAAATACCTTATAATATAACGTAATATGCATTGTATCATTGAAAATACCTTATAATATAACGTAATATACAGTGTATCATTGAAAATACCTTACAATATAGCGTAACATGCAGTGTATCATTGAAAATACCTTATAATATAGCGTAATATCCAGTGTATCATTGAAAATACCTTATAATATAACGTAATATGCAGTGTATCATTGACAATACCTTATAATATAACGTAATATGCAGTGTATCATTGAAAATACCATGTAATATAACGTAATATGCAGTGTATCATTGAAAATACCTTATAATATAACGTAATATGCAGTGTATCATAGAAAATACCATGTAATATAACGTAATATACAGTGTATCATTGAAAATACCTTATAATATAACGTAATATGCAATGTATCATTGAAAATACCTTATAATATAACGTAATATACAGTGTATCATTGAAAATACCTTACAATATAGCGTAACATGCAGTGTATCATTGAAAATACCTTATAATATAGCGTAATATCCAGTGTATCATTGAAAATACCTTATAATATAACGTAATATGCAGTGTATCATTGAAAATACCTTATAATATATCGTAATATGCAGTGTATCATTGAAAATACCTTATAATATATCGTAATATGCAGTGTATCATTGAAAATACCTTATAATATAGCGTAACATGCAGTGTATCATTGAAAATACCTTATAATATAGCGTAATATGCAGTGTATCATTGAAAATACCTTATAATATAACGTAATATGCACTGTATCATTGAAAATACCTTCTAATATATCGTAGTTTATCATTGAAAATACCTTATAATATAACGTAATATGCAGTGTATCATTGAAAATACCTTATAATATAACGTAATATGCAGTGTATCATTGAAAATACCATGTAATATAACGTAATATACAGTGTATCATTGGAAATACCTTATAATATAACGTAATATGCATTGTATCATTGAAAATACCTTATAATATAACGTAATATGCAGTGTATCATTGAAAATACCTTATAATATAACGTAATATGCAGTGTATCAATGAAAATACCTTATAATATAACGTAATATGCAGTGTATCATTGAAAATACCTTATAATATAACGTAATATGCAGTGTATCATAGAAAATACCATGTAATATAACGTAATATACAGTGTATCATTGAAAATACCTTATAATATAACGTAATATGCATTGTATCATTGAAAATACCTTATAATATAACGTAATATACAGTGTATCATTGAAAATACCTTACAATATAGCGTAACATGCAGTGTATCATTGAAAATACCTTATAATATAGCGTAATATCCAGTGTATCATTGAAAATACCTTATAATATAACGTAATATGCAGTGTATCATTGACAATACCTTATAATATAACGTAATATGCAGTGTATCATTGAAAATACCATGTAATATAACGTAATATGCAGTGTATCATTGAAAATACCTTATGAATATAACGTAATATGCAGTGTATCATAGAAAATACCATGTAATATAACGTAATATACAGTGTATCATTGAAAATACCTTATAATATAACGTAATATGCATTGTATCATTGAAAATACCTTATAATATAACGTAATATACAGTGTATCATTGAAAATACCTTACAATATAGCGTAACATGCAGTGTATCATTGAAAATACCTTATTATTATAGCGTAATATCCAGTGTATCATTGAAAATACCTTATAATATAACGTAATATGCAGTGTATCATTGAAAATACCTTATAATATATCGTAATATGCAGTGTATCATTGAAAATACCTTATAATATATCGTAATATGCAGTGTATCATTGAAAATACCTTATAATATAGCGTAACATGCAGTGTATCATTGAAAATACCTTATAATATAGCGTAATATGCAGTGTATCATTGAAAATACCTTATAATATAACGTAATATGCACTGTATCATTGAAAATACCTTCTAATATATCGTAGTTTATCATTGAAAATACCTTATAATATAACGTAATATGCAGTGTATCATTGAAAATACCTTATAATATAACGTAATATGCAGTGTATCATAGAAAATACCTTATAATATAACGTAACATGCAGTGTATCATTGAAAATACCTTATAATATAACGTAATATGCAGTGTATCATTGAAAATACCTTATAATATAACGTAATATGCAGTGTATCATAGAAAATAAAATGTAATATAACGTAATATATAGTGTATCATTGAAAATACCTTATAATATAACGTAATATGCAGTGTATCATTGAAAATACCTTATAATATAACGTAACATGCAGTGTATCATTGAAAATACCTTATAATATAACGTAATATACAGTGTATCATTGAAAATACCTTACAATATAGCGTAACATGCAGTGTATCATTGAAAATACCTTATAATATAGCGTAATATCCAGTGTATCATTGAAAATACCTTATAATATAACGTAATATGCAGTGTATCATTGAAAATACCTTATAATATAACGTAATATGCATTGTATCATTGAAAATACCTTATAATATAACGTAATATACAGTGTATCATTGAAAATACCTTACAATATAGCGTAACATGCAGTGTATCATTGAAAATACCTTATAATATATCGTAATATGCAGTGTATCATTGAAAATACCTTATAATATAACGTAATATGCAGTGTATCATTGAAAATACCTTATAATATAACGTAATATACAGTGTATCATTGAAAATACCTTATAATATATCGTAATATGCAGTGTATCATTGAAAATACCTTATAATATAACGTAATATGCAGTGTATCATTGAAAATACCATGTAATATAACGTAATATACAGTGTGTCATTGAAAATACCTTATAATATAACGTAATATGCACTGTATCATTGAAAATACCTTCTAATATATCGTAGTTTATCATTGAAAATACCTTATAATATAACGTAATATGCAGTGTATCATTGAAAATACCTTATAATATAACGTAATATGCAGTGTATCATTGAAAATACCTTATAATATAACGTAATATGCAGTGTATCATAGAAAATAAAATGTAATATAACGTAATATATAGTGTATCATTGAAAATACCTTATAATATAACGTAATATGCAGTGTATCATTGAAAATACCTTATAATATAAAGTAATATGCAGTGTATCATTGAAAATACCCTATAATATAACGTAATATGCAGTGTATCATTGAAAATACCATGTAATATAACGTAATATACAGTGTGTCATTGAAAATACCTTATAATATAATGTAATATGCAGTGTATCATTGAAAATACCTTACAATATAGCGTAATATGCAGTGTATCATTGAAAATACCTTATAATATAGCGTAATATCCAATGTATCATTGAAAATACCTTATAATATAACGTAATATGCAGTGTATCATTGAAAATACCATGTAATATAACGTAATATACAGTGTGTCATTGAAAATACCTTATAATATAACGTAATATGCACTGTATCATTGAAAATACCTTCTAATATATCGTAGTTTATCGTTGAAAATACCTTATAATATAACGTAATATGCAGTGTATCATTGAAAATACCTTATAATATAACGTAATATGCAGTGTATCATTGAAAATACCTTATAATATAACGTAATATGCAGTGTATCATAGAAAATACCATGTAATATAACGTAATATACAGTGTATCATTGAAAATACCTTATAATATAACGTAATATGCATTGTATCATTGAAAATACCTTATAATATAACGTAATATACAGTGTATCATTGAAAATACCTTACAATATAGCGTAACATGCAGTGTATCATTGAAAATACCTTATAATATAGCGTAATATCCAGTGTATCATTGAAAATACCTTATAATATAACGTAATATGCAGTGTATCATTGAAAATACCATGTAATATAACGTAATATACAGTGTGTCATTGAAAATACCTTATAATATAACGTAATATGCACTGTATCATTGAAAATACCTTCTAATATATCGTAGTTTATCATTGAAAATACCTTATAATATAACGTAATATGCAGTGTATCATTGAAAATACCTTATAATATAACGTAATATGCAGTGTATCATTGAAAATACCTTATAATATAACGTAATATGCAGTGTATCATTGAAAATACCTTATAATATAACGTAATATGCAGTGTATCATAGAAAATAAAATGTAATATAACGTAATATATAGTGTATCATTGAAAATACCTTATAATATAACGTAATATGCAGTGTATCATTGAAAATACCTTATAATATAACGTAACATGCAGTGTATCATTGAAAATACCTTATAATATAACGTAATATACAGTGTATCATTGAAAATACCTTACAATATAGCGTAACATGCAGTGTATCATTGAAAATACCTTATAATATAGCGTAATATGCAGTGTATCATTGAAAATACCTTATAATATAACGTAATATGCAGTGTATCATTGAAAATACCTTATAATATAACGTAATATGCATTGTATCATTGAAAATACCTTATAATATAACGTAATATACAGTGTATCATTGAAAATACCTTACAATATAGCGTAACATGCAGTGTATCATTGAAAATACCTTATAATATAGCGTAATATCCAGTGTATCATTGAAAATACCTTATAATATAACGTAATATGCAGTGTATCATTGAAAATACCTTATAATATAACGTAATATACAGTGTATCATTGAAAATACCTTATAATATATCGTAATATGCAGTGTATCATTGAAAATACCTTATAATATAACGTAATATGCAGTGTATCATTGAAAATACCATGTAATATAACGTAATATACAGTGTGTCATTGAAAATACCTTATAATATAACGTAATATGCACTGTATCATTGAAAATACCTTCTAATATATCGTAGTTTATCATTGAAAATACCTTATAATATAACGTAATATGCAGTGTATCATTGAAAATACCTTATAATATAACGTAATATGCAGTGTATCATTGAAAATACCTTATAATATAACGTAATATGCAGTGTATCATAGAAAATAAAATGTAATATAACGTAATATATAGTGTATCATTGAAAATACCTTATAATATAACGTAATATGCAGTGTATCATTGAAAATACCTTATAATATAAAGTAATATGCAGTGTATCATTGAAAATACCCTATAATATAACGTAATATGCAGTGTATCATTGAAAATACCATGTAATATAACGTAATATACAGTGTGTCATTGAAAATACCTTATAATATAATGTAATATGCAGTGTATCATTGAAAATACCTTACAATATAGCGTAACATGCAGTGTATCATTGAAAATACCTTATAATATAGCGTAATATCCAATGTATCATTGAAAATACCTTATAATATAACGTAATATGCAGTGTATCATTGAAAATACCATGTAATATAACGTAATATACAGTGTGTCATTGAAAATACCTTATAATATAACGTAATATGCACTGTATCATTGAAAATACCTTCTAATATATCGTAGTTTCTCGTTGAAAATACCTTATAATATAACGTAATATGCAGTGTATCATTGAAAATACCTTATAATATAACGTAATATGCAGTGTATCATTGAAAATACCTTATAATATAACGTAATATGCAGTGTATCATAGAAAATACCATGTAATATAACGTAATATACAGTGTATCATTGAAAATACCTTATAATATAACGTAATATGCATTGTATCATTGAAAATACCTTATAATATAACGTAATATACAGTGTATCATTGAAAATACCTTACAATATAGCGTAACATGCAGTGTATCATTGAAAATACCTTATAATATAGCGTAATATACAGTGTATCATTGAAAATACCTTATAATATAACGTAATATGCAGTGTATCATTGAAAATACCATGTAATATAACGTAATATACAGTGTGTCATTGAAAATACCTTATAATATAACGTAATATGCACTGTATCATTGAAAATACCTTCTAATATATCGTAGTTTATCATTGAAAATACCTTATAATATAACGTAATATGCAGTGTATCATTGAAAATACCTTATAATATAACGTAATATGCAGTGTATCATTGAAAATACCTTATAATATAACGTAATATGCAGTGTATCATAGAAAATAAAATGTAATATAACGTAATATATAGTGTATCATTGAAAATACCTTATAATATAACGTAATATGCAGTGTATCATTGAAAATACCTTATAATATAACGTAACATGCAGTGTATCATTGAAAATACCTTATAATATAACGTAATATACAGTGTATCATTGAAAATACCTTACAATATAGCGTAACATGCAGTGTATCATTGAAAATACCTTATAATATAGCGTAATATCCAGTGTATCATTGAAAAAACCTTATAATATAACGTAATATGCAGTGTATCATTGAAAATACCATGTAATATAACGTAATATACAGTGTGTCATTGAAAATACCTTATAATATAACGTAATATGCACTGTATCATTGAAAATACCTTCTAATATATCGTAGTTTATCATTGAAAATACCTTATAATATAACGTAATATGCAGTGTATCATTGAAAATACCTTATAATATAACGTAATATGCAGTGTATCATTGAAAATACCTTATAATATAACGTAATATGCAGTGTATCATAGAAAATAAAATGTAATATAACGTAATATATAGTGTATCATTGAAAATACCTTATAATATAACGTAATATGCAGTGTATCATTGAAAATACCTTATAATATAACGTAACATGCAGTGTATCATTGAAAATACCTTATAATATAACGTAATATACAGTGTATCATTGAAAATACCTTACAATATAGCGTAACATGCAGTGTATCATTGAAAATACCTTATAATATAGCGTAATATCCAGTGTATCATTGAAAATACCTTATAATATAACGTAATATGCAGTGTATCATTGAAAATACCTTATAATATATCGTAATATGCAGTGTATCATTGAAAATACCTTATAATATATCGTAATATGCAGTGTATCATTGAAAATACCTTATAATATAGCGTAACATGCAGTGTATCATTGAAAATACCTTATAATATAGCGTAATATGCAGTGTATCATTGAAAATACCTTATAATATAACGTAATATGCAGTGTATCATTGAAAATACCTTATAATATAACGTAATATACAGTGTATCATTGAAAATACCTTACAATATAGCGTAACATGCAGTGTATCATTGAAAATACCTTATAATATAGCGTAATATCCAGTGTATCATTGAAAATACCTTATAATATAACGTAATATGCAGTGTATCATTGAAAATACCTTATAATATATCGTAATATGCAGTGTATCATTGAAAATACCTTATAATATATCGTAATATGCAGTGTATCATTGAAAATACCTTATAATATAGCGTAACATGCAGTGTATCATTGAAAATACCTTATAATATAACGTAATATACAGTGTATCAATGAAAATACCTTATAATATAACGTAATATGCAGTGTATCATTGAAAATACCTTATAATATAACGTAACATGCAGTGTATCATTGAAAATACCTTATAATATAACGTAATATACAGTGTATCATTGAAAATACCTTACAATATAGCGTAACATGCAGTGTATCATTGAAAATACCTTATAATATAGCGTAATATCCAGTGTATCATTGAAAATACCTTATAATATAACGTAATATGCAGTGTATCATTGAAAATACCTTATAATATATCGTAATATGCAGTGTATCATTGAAAATACCTTATAATATAACGTAATATGCAGTGTATCATTGAAAATACCTTATAATATAACGTAATATGCAGTGTATCATAGAAAATACCATGTAATATAACGTAATATACAGTGTATCATTGAAAATACCTTATAATATAACGTAATATGCATTGTATCATTGAAAATACCTTATAATATAACGTAATATACAGTGTATCATTGAAAATACCTTACAATATAGCGTAATATGCAGTGTATCATAGAAAATAAAATGTAATATAACGTAATATATAGTGTATCATTGAAAATACCTTATAATATAATGTAATATGCAGTGTATCATTGAAAATACCTTATAATATATCGTAATATGCAGTGTATCATTGAAAATACCTTATAATATAACGTAATATGCAGTGTATCATTGAAAATACCATGTAATATAACGTAATATACAGTGTATCATTGAAAATACCTTATAATATAACGTAATATGCATTGTATCATTGAAAATACCTTATAATATAACGTAATATACAGTGTATCATTGAAAATACCTTACAATATAGCGTAATATGCAGTGTATCATAGAAAATAAAATGTAATATAACGTAATATATAGTGTATCATTGAAAATACCTTATAATATAACGTAATATGCAGTGTATCATTGAAAATACCTTATAATATAACGTAATATACAGTGTATCAATGAAAATACCTTATAATATAACGTAATATGCAGTGTATCATTGAAAATACCTTATAATATAACGTAACATGCAGTGTATCATTGAAAATACCTTATAATATAACGTAATATACAGTGTATCATTGAAAATACCTTACAATATAGCGTAACATGCAGTGTATCATTGAAAATACCTTATAATATAGCGTAATATCCAGTGTATCATTGAAAATACCTTATAATATAACGTAATATGCAGTGTATCATTGAAAATACCTTATAATATATCGTAATATGCAGTGTATCATTGAAAATACCTTATAATATAACGTAATATGCAGTGTATCATTGAAAATACCTTATAATATAACGTAATATGCAGTGTATCATAGAAAATACCATGTAATATAACGTAATATACAGTGTATCATTGAAAATACCTTATAATATAACGTAATATGCATTGTATCATTGAAAATACCTTATAATATAACGTAATATACAGTGTATCATTGAAAATTCCTTACAATATAGCGTAATATGCAGTGTATCATAGAAAATAAAATGTAATATAACGTAATATATAGTGTATCATAGAAAATAAAATGTAATATAACGTAATATATAGTGTATCATTGAAAATACCTTATAATATAACGTAATATACAGTGTATCATTGAAAATACCTTATAATATAACGTAATATGCAGTGTATCATAGAAAATACCATGTAATATAACGTAATATACAGTGTATCATTGAAAATACCTTATAATATAACGTAATATGCATTGTATCATTGAAAATACCTTATAATATAACGTAATATACAGTGTATCATTGAAAATACCTTACAATATAGCGTAACATGCAGTGTATCATTGAAAATACCTTATAATATAACGTAATATGCATTGTATCATTGAAAATACCTTATAATATAACGTAATATACAGTGTATCATTGAAAATACCTTACAATATAGCGTAATATGCAGTGTATCATAGAAAATAAAATGTAATATAACGTAATATATAGTGTATCATTGAAAATACCTTATAATATAACGTAATATGCAGTGTATCATTGAAAATACCTTATAATATAACGTAATATGCACTGTATCATTGAAAATACCTTCTAATATATCGTAGTTTATCATTGAAAATACCTTATAATATAACGTAATATGCAGTGTATCATTGAAAATACCTTATAATATAACGTAATATGCAGTGTATCATTGAAAATACCATGTAATATAACGTAATATACAGTGTGTCATTGAAAATACCTTATAATATAACGTAATATGCACTGTATCATTGAAAATACCTTCTAATATATCGTAGTTTATCATTGAAAATACCTTATAATATAACGTAATATGCAGTGTATCATTGAAAATACCTTATAATATAACGTAATATGCAGTGTATCATTGAAAATACCTTATAATATAACGTAATATGCAGTGTATCATAGAAAATAAAATGTAATATAACGTAATATATAGTGTATCATTGAAAATACCTTATAATATAACGTAATATGCAGTGTATCATTGAAAATACCTTATAATATAACGTAATATGCAGTGTATCATTGAAAATACCCTATAATATAACGTAATATGCAGTGTATCATTGAAAATACCATGTAATATAACGTAATATACAGTGTGTCATTGAAAATACCTTATAATATAATGTAATATGCAGTGTATCATTGAAAATACCTTCTAATATATCGTAGTTTATCATTGAAAATACCTTATAATATAACGTAATATGCAGTGTATCATTGAAAATACCTTATAATATAACGTAATATACAGTGTATCAATGAAAATACCTTATAATATAACGTAATATACAGTGTATCATTGAAAATACCTTATAATATAACGTAATATGCAGTGTATCATTGAAAATACCATGTAATATAACGTAATATACAGTGTGTCATTGAAAATACCTTATAATATAACGTAATATGCACTGTATCATTGAAAATACCTTCTAATATATCGTAGTTTATCATTGAAAATACCTTATAATATAACGTAATATGCAGTGTATCATTGAAAATACCTTATAATATAACGTAATATGCAGTGTATCATAGAAAATACCATGTAATATAACGTAATATACAGTGTATCATTGAAAATACCTTATAATATAACGTAATATGCATTGTATCATTGAAAATACCTTATAATATAACGTAATATGCAGTGTATCATTGACAATACCTTATAATATAACGTAATATGCATTGTATCATTGAAAATACCATGTAATATAACGTAATATACAGTGTGTCATTGAAAATACCTTATAATATAATGTAATATGCAGTGTATCATTGAAAATACCTTCTAATATATCGTAGTTTATCATGGAAAATACCTTATAATATAACGTAATATGCAGTCTATCATTGAACATACCTTATAATATAACGTAATATACAGTGTATCAATGAAAATACCTTATAATATAACGTAATATGCAGTGTATCATAGAAAATACCATGTAATATAACGTAATATGCAGTGTATCATTGAAAATACCTTATAATATAACGTAATATGCAGTGTATCATAGAAAATACCATGTAATATAACGTAATATACAGTGTATCATTGAAAATACCTTATAATATAACGTAGTATGCATTGTATCATTGAAAATACCTTATAATATAACGTAATATGCAGTGTATCATAGAAAATACCATGTAATATAACGTAATATACAGTGTATCATTGAAAATACCTTATAATATAACGTAATATGCATTGTATCATTGAAAATACCTTATAATATAACGTAATATCCAGTGTATCATTGAAAATACCTTACAATATAGCGTAACATGCAGTGTATCATTGAAAATACCTTATAATATAACGTAATATCCAGTGTATCATTGAAAATACCTTATAATATAACGTAATATGCAGTGTATCATTGAAAATACCATGTAATATAACGTAATATACAGTGTGTCATTGAAAATACCTTATAATATAACGTAATATGCACTGTATCATTGAAAATACCTTCTAATATATCGTAGTTTATCATTGAAAATACCTTATAATATAACGTAATATGCAGTGTATCATTGAAAATACCTTATAATATAACGTAATATGCAGTGTATCATTGAAAATACCTTATAATATAACGTAATATGCAGTGTATCATAGAAAATAAAATGTAATATAACGTAATATATAGTGTATCATTGAAAATACCTTATAATATAACGTAATATGCAGTGTATCATTGAAAATACCTTATAATATAACGTAACATGCAGTGTATCATTGAAAATACCTTATAATATAACGTAATATACAGTGTATCATTGAAAATACCTTACAATATAGCGTAACATGCAGTGTATCATTGAAAATACCTTATAATATAGCGTAATATCCAGTGTATCATTGAAAATACCTTATAATATAACGTAATATGCAGTGTATCATTGAAAATACCTTATAATATATCGTAATATGCAGTGTATCATTGAAAATACCTTATAATATAACGTAATATGCAGTGTATCATTGAAAATACCATGTAATATAACGTAATATACAGTGTGTCATTGAAAATACCTTATAATATAACGTAATATGCACTGTATCATTGAAAATACCTTCTAATATATCGTAGTTTATCATTGAAAATACCTTATAATATAACGTAATATGCAGTGTATCATTGAAAATACCTTATAATATAACGTAATATGCAGTGTATCATTGAAAATACCTTATAATATAACGTAATATGCAGTGTATCATTGAAAATAAAATGTAATATAACGTAATATATAGTGTATCATTGAAAATACCTTATAATATAACGTAATATGCAGTGTATCATTGAAAATACCTTATAATATAACGTAACATGCAGTGTATCATTGAAAATACCTTATAATATAACGTAATATACAGTGTATCATTGAAAATACCTTACAATATAGCGTAACATGCAGTGTATCATTGAAAATACCTTATAATATAACGTAATATGCAGTGTATCATTGAAAATACCTTATAATATAACGTAATATACAGTGTATCATTGAAAATACCTTACAATATAGCGTAATATGCAGTGTATCATAGAAAATAAAATGTAATATAACGTAATATATAGTGTATCATTGAAAATACCTTATAATATAACGTAATATGCAGTGTATCATTGAAAATACCTTATAATATAACGTAATATGCACTGTATCATTGAAAATACCTTCTAATATATCGTAGTTTATCATTGAAAATACCTTATAATATAACGTAATATGCAGTGTATCATAGAAAATAAAATGTAATATAACGTAATATATAGTGTATCATTGAAAATACCTTATAATATAACGTAATATGCAGTGTATCATTGAAAATACCTTATAATATAACGTAATATGCAGTGTATCATTGAAAATACCCTATAATATAACGTAATATGCAGTGTATCATTGAAAATACCATGTAATATAACGTAATATACAGTGTGTCATTGAAAATACCTTATAATATAATGTAATATGCAGTGTATCATTGAAAATACCTTCTAATATATCGTAGTTTATCATTGAAAATACCTTATAATATAACGTAATATGCAGTGTATCATTGAAAATACCTTATAATATAACGTAATATACAGTGTATCAATGAAAATACCTTATAATATAACGTAATATACAGTGTGTCATTGAAAATACCTTATAATATAACGTAATATGCAGTGTATCATTGAAAATACCATGTAATATAACGTAATATACAGTGTGTCATTGAAAATACCTTATAATATAACGTAATATGCACTGTATCATTGAAAATACCTTCTAATATATCGTAGTTTATCATTGAAAATACCTTATAATATAACGTAATATGCAGTGTATCATTGAAAATACCTTATAATATAACGTAATATGCAGTGTATCATAGAAAATACCATGTAATATAACGTAATATACAGTGTATCATTGAAAATACCTTATAATATAACGTAATATGCATTGTATCATTGAAAATACCTTATAATATAACGTAATATGCAGTGTATCATTGACAATACCTTATAATATAACGTAATATGCAGTGTATCATTGAAAATACCATGTAATATAACGTAATATACAGTGTGTCATTGAAAATACCTTATAATATAATGTAATATGCAGTGTATCATTGAAAATACCTTCTAATATATCGTAGTTTATCATGGAAAATACCTTATAATATAACGTAATATGCAGTCTATCATTGAACATACCTTATAATATAACGTAATATACAGTGTATCAATGAAAATACCTTATAATATAACGTAATATGCAGTGTATCATAGAAAATACCATGTAATATAACGTAATATGCAGTGTATCATTGAAAATACCTTATAATATAACGTAATATGCAGTGTATCATAGAAAATACCATGTAATATAACGTAATATACAGTGTATCATTGAAAATACCTTATAATATAACGTAGTATGCATTGTATCATTGAAAATACCTTATAATATAACGTAATATGCAGTGTATCATAGAAAATACCATGTAATATAACGTAATATACAGTGTATCATTGAAAATACCTTATAATATAACGTAATATGCATTGTATCATTGAAAATACCTTATAATATAACGTAATATACAGTGTATCATTGAAAATACCTTACAATATAGCGTAACATGCAGTGTATCATTGAAAATACCTTATAATATAACGTAATATCCAGTGTATCATTGAAAATACCTTATAATATAACGTAATATGCAGTGTATCATTGAAAATACCATGTAATATAACGTAATATACAGTGTGTCATTGAAAATACCTTATAATATAACGTAATATGCACTGTATCATTGAAAATACCTTCTAATATATCGTAGTTTATCATTGAAAATACCTTATAATATAACGTAATATGCAGTGTATCATTGAAAATACCTTATAATATAACGTAATATGCAGTGTATCATTGAAAATACCTTATAATATAACGTAATATGCAGTGTATCATTGAAAATACCTTATAATATAACGTAATATGCAGTGTATCATAGAAAATAAAATGTAATATAACGTAATATATAGTGTATCATTGAAAATACCTTATAATATAACGTAATATGCAGTGTATCATTGAAAATACCTTATAATATAACGTAACATGCAGTGTATCATTGAAAATACCTTATAATATAACGTAATATACAGTGTATCATTGAAAATACCTTACAATATAGCGTAACATGCAGTGTATCATTGAAAATACCTTATAATATAGCGTAATATCCAGTGTATCATTGAAAATACCTTATAATATAACGTAATATGCAGTGTATCATTGAAAATACCTTATAATATATCGTAATATGCAGTGTATCATTGAAAATACCTTATAATATAACGTAATATGCAGTGTATCATTGAAAATACCATGTAATATAACGTAATATACAGTGTGTCATTGAAAATACCTTATAATATAACGTAATATGCACTGTATCATTGAAAATACCTTCTAATATATCGTAGTTTATCATTGAAAATACCTTATAATATAACGTAATATGCAGTGTATCATTGAAAATACCTTATAATATAACGTAATATGCAGTGTATCATTGAAAATACCTTATAATATAACGTAATATGCAGTGTATCATAGAAAATAAAATGTAATATAACGTAATATATAGTGTATCATTGAAAATACCTTATAATATAACGTAATATGCAGTGTATCATTGAAAATACCTTATAATATAACGTAACATGCAGTGTATCATTGAAAATACCTTATAATATAACGTAATATACAGTGTATCATTGAAAATACCTTACAATATAGCGTAACATGCAGTGTATCATTGAAAATACCTTATAATATAACGTAATATGCAGTGTATCATTGAAAATACCTTATAATATAACGTAATATACAGTGTATCATTGAAAATACCTTACAATATAGCGTAATATGCAGTGTATCATAGAAAATAAAATGTAATATAACGTAATATATAGTGTATCATTGAAAATACCTTATAATATAACGTAATATGCAGTGTATCATTGAAAATACCTTATAATATAACGTAATATGCACTGTATCATTGAAAATACCTTCTAATATATCGTAGTTTATCATTGAAAATACCTTATAATATAACGTAATATGCAGTGTATCATTGAAAATACCTTATAATATAACGTAATATGCAGTGTATCATTGAAAATACCTTATAATATAACGTAATATGCAGTGTATCATAGAAAATAAAATGTAATATAACGTAATATATAGTGTATCATTGAAAATACCTTATAATATAACGTAATATGCAGTGTATCATTGAAAATACCTTATAATATAACGTAACATGCAGTGTATCATTGAAAATACCTTATAATATAACGTAATATACAGTGTATCATTGAAAATACCTTACAATATAGCGTAACATGCAGTGTATCATTGAAAATACCTTATAATATAGCGTAATATCCAGTGTATCATTGAAAATACCTTATAATATAACGTAATATGCAGTGTATCATTGAAAATACCTTATAATATATCGTAATATGCAGTGTATCATTGAAAATAACTTATAATATAACGTAATATGCAGTGTATCATTGAAAATACCATGTAATATAACGTAATATACAGTGTGTCATTGAAAATACCTTATAATATAACGTAATATGCACTGTATCATTGAAAATACCTTCTAATATATCGTAGTTTATCATTGAAAATACCTTATAATATAACGTAATATGCAGTGTATCATTGAAAATACCTTATAATATAACGTAATATGCAGTGTATCATTGAAAATACCTTATAATATAACGTAATATGCAGTGTATCATAGAAAATAAAATGTAATATAACGTAATATATAGTGTATCATTGAAAATACCTTATAATATAACGTAATATGCAGTGTATCATTGAAAATACCTTATAATATAACGTAATATGCAGTGTATCATTGAAAATACCCTATAATATAACGTAATATGCAGTGTATCATAGAAAATACCATGTAATATAACGTAATATACAGTGTGTCATTGAAAATACCTTATAATATAATGTAATATGCAGTGTATCATTGAAAATACCTTCTAATATATCGTAGTTTATCATTGAAAATACCTTATAATATAACGTAATATGCAGTGTATCATTGAAAATACCTTATAATATAACGTAATATACAGTGTATCAATGAAAATACCTTATAATATAACGTAATATGCAGTGTATCATTGAAAATACCTTATAATATAACGTAACATGCAGTGTATCATTGAAAATACCTTATAATATAACGTAATATGCATTGTATCATTGAAAATACCTTATAATATAACGTAATATACAGTGTATCATTGAAAATACCTTACAATATAGCGTAATATGCAGTGTATCATAGAAAATAAATGTAATATAACGTAATATATAGTGTATCATTGAAAATACCTTATAATATAACGTAATATGCAGTGTATCATAGAAAATACCATGTAATATAACGTAATATACAGTGTATCATTGAAAATACCTTATAATATAACGTAATATGCAGTGTATCATTGAAAATACCTTATAATATAACGTAATATGCAGTGTATCATAGAAAATACCATGTAATATAACGTAATATACAGTGTATCATCGAAAATACCTTATAATATAACGTAATATGCATTGTATCATTGAAAATACCTTATAATATAACGTAATATACAGTGTGTCATTGAAAATACCTTATAATATAACGTAATATGCAGTGTATCATTGAAAATACCATGTAATATAACGTAATATACAGTGTGTCATTGAAAATACCTTATAATATAACGTAATATGCACTGTATCATTGAAAATACCTTCTAATATATCGTAGTTTATCATTGAAAATACCTTATAATATAACGTAATATGCAGTGTATCATTGAAAATACCTTATAATATAACGTAATATGCAGTGTATCATAGAAAATACCATGTAATATAACGTAATATACAGTGTATCATTGAAAATACCTTATAATATAACGTAATATGCATTGTATCATTGAAAATACCTTATAATATAACGTAATATGCAGTGTATCATTGACAATACCTTATAATATAACGTAATATGCAGTGTATCATTGAAAATACCATGTAATATAACGTAATATACAGTGTGTCATTGAAAATACCTTATAATATAATGTAATATGCAGTGTATCATTGAAAATACCTTCTAATATATCGTAGTTTATCATTGAAAATACCTTATAATATAACGTAATATGCAGTCTATCATTGAACATACCTTATAATATAACGTAATATACAGTGTATCAATGAAAATACCTTATAATATAACGTAATATGCAGTGTATCATAGAAAATACCATGTAATATAACGTAATATGCAGTGTATCATTGAAAATACCTTATAATATAACGTAATATGCAGTGTATCATAGAAAATACCATGTAATATAACGTAATATACAGTGTATCATTGAAAATACCTTATAATATAACGTAGTATGCATTGTATCATTGAAAATACCTTATAATATAACGTAATATACAGTGTATCATTGAAAATACCTTACAATATAGCGTAACATGCAGTGTATCATTGAAAATACCTTATAATATAGCGTAATATCCAGTGTATCATTGAAAATACCTTATAATATAACGTAATATGCAGTGTATCATTGAAAATACCATGTAATATAACGTAATATACAGTGTGTCATTGAAAATACCTTATAATATAACGTAATATGCAGTGTATCATTGAAAATACCTTCTAATATATCGTAGTTTATCATTGAAAATACCTTATAATATAACGTAATATGCAGTGTATCATTGAAAATACCTTATAATATAACGTAATATGCAGTGTATCATAGAAAATACCATGTAATATAACGTAATATACAGTGTATCATTGAAAATACCTTATAATATAACGTAATATGCATTGTATCATTGAAAATACCTTATAATATAACGTAATATACAGTGTATCATTGAAAATACCTTATAATATAGCGTAATATGCAGTGTATCATTGAAAATACCTTATAATATAGCGTAATATCCAGTGTATCATTGAAAATACCTTATAATATAACGTAATATGCAGTGTATCATTGACAATACCTTATAATATAACGTAATATGCAGTGTATCATTGAAAATACCATGTAATATAACGTAATATACAGTGTGTCATTGAAAATACCTTATAATATAATCTAATATGCAGTGTATCATTGAAAATACCTTCTAATATATCGTAGTTTATCATTGAAAATACCTTATAATATAACGTAATATGCAGTCTATCATTGAAAATACCTTATAATATAACGTAATATACAGTGTATCAATGAAAATACCTTATAATATAACGTAATATGCAGTGTATCATTGGAAATACCTTATAATATAACGTAATATGCAGTGTATCATAGAAAATACCATGTAATATAACGTAATATGCAGTGTATCATTGAAAATACCTTATAATATAACGTAATATGCAGTGTATCATAGAAAATACCATGTAATATAACGTAATATACAGTGTATCATTGAAAATACCTTATAATATATCGTAATATGCAGTGTATCATTGAAAATACCTTATAATATATCGTAATATGCAGTGTATCATTGAAAATACCTTATAATATAGCGTAACATGCAGTGTATCATTGAAAATACCTTATAATATAGCGTAATATGCAGTGTATCATTGAAAATACCTTATAATATAACGTAATATGCACTGTATCATTGAAAATACCTTCTAATATATCGTTGTTTATCATTGAAAATACCTTATAATATAACGTAATATGCAGTGTATCATTGAAAATACCTTATAATATAACGTAATATGCAGTGTATCATTGAAAATACCTTATAATATAACGTAATATGCAGTGTATCAATGAAAATACCTTATAATATAACCTAATATGCAGTGTATCATTGAAAATACCTTATAATATAACGTAATATGCAGTGTATCATAGAAAATACCATGTAATATAACGTAATATACAGTGTATCATTGAAAATACCTTATAATATAACGTAATATGCATTGTATCATTGAAAATACCTTATAATATAACGTAATATACAGTGTATCATTGAAAATACCTTACAATATAGCGTAACATGCAGTGTATCATTGAAAATACCTTATAATATAGCGTAATATCCAGTGTATCATTGAAAATACCTTATAATATAACGTAATATGCAGTGTATCATTGAAAATACCATGTAATATAACGTAATATACAGTGTGTCATTGAAAATACCTTATAATATAACGTAATATGCACTGTATCATTGAAAATACCTTCTAATATATCGTAGTTTATCATTGAAAATACCTTATAATATAACGTAATATGCAGTGTATCATTGAAAATACCTTATAATATAACGTAATATGCAGTGTATCATTGAAAATACCTTATAATATAACGTAATATGCAGTGTATCATAGAAAATAAAATGTAATATAACGTAATATATAGTGTATCATTGAAAATACCTTATAATATAACGTAATATGCAGTCTATCATTGAAAATACCTTATAATATAACGTAATATACAGTGTATCAATGAAAATACCTTATAATATAACGTAATATGCAGTGTATCATTGGAAATACCTTATAATATAACGTAATATGCAGTGTATCATAGAAAATACCATGTAATATAACGTAATATGCAGTGTATCATTGAAAATACCTTATAATATAACGTAATATGCAGTGTATCATAGAAAATACCATGTAATATAACGTAATATACAGTGTATCATTGAAAATACCTTATAATATATCGTAATATGCAGTGTATCATTGAAAATACCTTATAATATATCGTAATATGCAGTGTATCATTGAAAATACCTTATAATATAGCGTAACATGCAGTGTATCATTGAAAATACCTTATAATATAGCGTAATATGCAGTGTATCATTGAAAATACCTTATAATATAACGTAATATGCACTGTATCATTGAAAATACCTTCTAATATATCGTTGTTTATCATTGAAAATACCTTATAATATAACGTAATATGCAGTGTATCATTGAAAATACCTTATAATATAACGTAATATGCAGTGTATCATTGAAAATACCATGTAATATAACGTAATATACAGTGTGTCATTGAAAATACCTTATAATATAACGTAATATGCACTGTATCATTGAAAATACCTTCTAATATATCGTAGTTTATCATTGAAAATACCTTATAATATAACGTAATATGCAGTGTATCATTGAAAATACCTTATAATATAACGTAATATGCAGTGTATCATTGAAAATACCTTATAATATAACGTAATATGCAGTGTATCATTGAAAATACCTTATAATATAACGTAATATGCAGTGTATCATTGAAAATACCTTATAATATAACGTAATATGCAGTGTATCATAGAAAATAAAATGTAATATAACGTAATATATAGTGTATCATTGAAAATACCTTATAATATAACGTAATATGCAGTGTATCATTGAAAATACCTTATAATATAACGTAACATGCAGTGTATCATTGAAAATACCTTATAATATAACGTAATATACAGTGTATCATTGAAAATACCTTACAATATAGCGTAACATGCAGTGTATCATTGAAAATACCTTATAATATAGCGTAATATCCAGTGTATCATTGAAAATACCTTATAATATAACGTAATATGCAGTGTATCATTGAAAATACCTTATAATATATCGTAATATGCAGTGTATCATTGAAAATACCTTATAATATATCGTAATATGCAGTGTATCATTGAAAATACCTTATAATATGGCGTAATATGCAGTGTATCATTGAAAATACCTTATAATATAGCGTAATATGCAGTGTATCATTGAAAATACCTTATAATATAACGTAATATGCAGTGTATCATTGAAAATACCCTATAATATAACGTAATATGCAGTGTATCATTGAAAATACCATGTAATATAACGTAATATACAGTGTGTCATTGAAAATACCTTATAATATAATGTAATATGCAGTGTATCATTGAAAATACCTTCTAATATATCGTAGTTTATCATTGAAAATACCTTATAATATAACGTAATATGCAGTGTATCATTGAAAATACCTTATAATATAACGTAATATACAGTGTATCAATGAAAATACCTTATAATATAACGTAATATGCAGTGTATCATTGAAAATACCTTATAATATAACGTAACATGCAGTGTATCATTGAAAATACCTTATAATATAACGTAATATACAGTGTATCATTGAAAATACCTTACAATATAGCGTAACATGCAGTGTATCATTGAAAATACCTTATAATATAGCGTCATATCCAGTGTATCATTGAAAATACCTTATAATATAACGTAATATGCAGTGTATCATTGAAAATACCTTATAATATATCGTAATATGCAGTGTATCATTGAAAATACCTTATAATATAACGTAATATGCAGTGTATCATTGAAAATACCTTATAATATAACGTAATATGCAGTGTATCATAGAAAATACCATGTGATATAACGTAATATACAGTGTATCATTGAAAATACCTTATAGTATAACGTAATATGCATTGTATCATTGAAAATACCTTATAATATAACGTAATATACAGTGTATCATTGAAAATACCTTACAATATAGCGTAACATGCAGTGTATCATTGAAAATACCTTATAATATAGCGTAATATCCAGTGTATCATTGAAAATACCTTATAATATAACGTAATATGCAGTGTATCATTGAAAATACCATGTAATATAACGTAATATACAGTGTGTCATTGAAAATACCTTATAATATAACGTAATATGCACTGTATCATTGAAAATACCTTCTAATATATCGTAGTTTATCATTGAAAATACCTTATAATATAACGTAATATGCAGTGTATCATTGAAAATACCTTATAGTATAACGTAATATGCATTGTATCATTGAAAATACCTTATAATATAACGTAATATGCAGTGTATCATAGAAAATAAAATGTAATATAACGTAATATATAGTGTATCATTGAAAATACCTTATAATATAACGTAATATGCAGTGTATCATTGAAAATACCTTATAATATAACGTAACATGCAGTGTATCATTGAAAATACCTTATAATATAACGTAATATACAGTGTATCATTGAAAATACCTTACAATATAGCGTAACATGCAGTGTATCATTGAAAATACCTTATAATATAGCGTAATATCCAGTGTATCATTGAAAATACCTTATAATATAACGTAATATGCAGTGTATCATTGAAAATACCTTATAATATAACGTAATATGCAGTGTATCATTGAAAATACCTTATAATATAACGTAATATGCAGTGTATCATTGAAAATACCTTATAATATAACGTAATATGCAGTGTATCATAGAAAATACCATGTAATATAACGTAATATACAGTGTATCATTGAAAATACCTTATAATATAACGTAATATGCATTGTATCATTGAAAATACCTTATAATATAACGTAATATACAGTGTATCATTGAAAATACCTTACAATATAGCGTAACATGCAGTGTATCATTGAAAATACCTTATAATATAGCGTAATATCCAGTGTATCATTGAAAATACCTTATAATATAACGTAATATGCAGTGTATCATTGAAAATACCATGTAATATAACGTAATATACAGTGTGTCATTGAAAATACCTTATAATATAACGTAATATGCACTGTATCATTGAAAATACCTTCTAATATATCGTAGTTTATCATTGAAAATACCTTATAATATAACGTAATATGCAGTGTATCATTGAAAATACATTATAATATAACGTAATATGCAGTGTATCATAGAAAATAAAATGTAATATAACGTAATATATAGTGTATCATTGAAAATACCTTATAATATAACGTAATATGCAGTGTATCATTGAAAATACCTTATAATATAACGTAACATGCAGTGTATCATTGAAAATACCTTATAATATAACGTAATATACAGTGTATCATTGAAAATACCTTACAATATAGCGTAACATGCAGTGTATCATTGAAAATACCTTATAATATAGCGTAATATCCAATGTATCATTGAAAATACCTTATAATATAACGTAATATGCAGTGTATCATTGAAAATACCATGTAATATAACGTAATATACAGTGTGTCATTGAAAATACCTTATAATATAACGTAATATGCACTGTATCATTGAAAATACCTTCTAATATATCGTAGTTTATCGTTGAAAATACCTTATAATATAACGTAATATGCAGTGTATCATTGAAAATACCTTATAATATAACGTAATATGCAGTGTATCATTGAAAATACCTTATAATATAACGTAATATGCAGTGTATCATAGAAAATACCATGTAATATAACGTAATATACAGTGTATCATTGAAAATACCTTATAATATAACGTAATATGCATTGTATCATTGAAAATACCTTATAATATAACGTAATATACAGTGTATCATTGAAAATACCTTACAATATAGCGTAACATGCAGTGTATCATTGAAAATACCTTATAATATAGCGTAATATCCAGTGTATCATTGAAAATACCTTATAATATAACGTAATATGCAGTGTATCATTGAAAATACCATGTAATATAACGTAATATACAGTGTGTCATTGAAAATACCTTATAATATAACGTAATATGCACTGTATCATTGAAAATACCTTCTAATATATCGTAGTTTATCATTGAAAATACCTTATAATATAACGTAATATGCAGTGTATCATTGAAAATACCTTATAATATAACGTAATATGCAGTGTATCATTGAAAATACCTTATAATATAACGTAATATGCAGTGTATCATAGAAAATAAAATGTAATATAACGTAATATATAGTGTATCATTGAAAATACCTTATAATATAACGTAATATGCAGTGTATCATTGAAAATACCTTATAATATAACGTAACATGCAGTGTATCATTGAAAATACCTTATAATATAACGTAATATACAGTGTATCATTGAAAATACCTTACAATATAGCGTAACATGCAGTGTATCATTGAAAATACCTTATAATATAGCGTAATATCCAGTGTATCATTGAAAAAACCTTATAATATAACGTAATATGCAGTGTATCATTGAAAATACCATGTAATATAACGTAATATACAGTGTGTCATTGAAAATACCTTATAATATAACGTAATATGCACTGTATCATTGAAAATACCTTCTAATATATCGTAGTTTATCATTGAAAATACCTTATAATATACCGTAATATGCAGTGTATCATTGAAAATACCTTATAATATAACGTAATATGCAGTGTATCATTGAAAATACCTTATAATATAACGTAATATGCAGTGTATCATAGAAAATAAAATGTAATATAACGTAATATATAGTGTATCATTGAAAATACCTTATAATATAACGTAATATGCAGTGTATCATTGAAAATACCTTATAATATATCGTAATATGCAGTGTATCATTGAAAATACCTTATAATATATCGTAATATGCAGTGTATCATTGAAAATACCTTATAATATAGCGTAACATGCAGTGTATCATTGAAAATACCTTATAATATAGCGTAATATGCAGTGTATCATTGAAAATACCTTATAATATAACGTAATATGCAGTGTATCATTGAAAATACCCTATAATATAACGTAATATGCAGTGTATCATTGAAAATACCATGTAATATAACGTAATATACAGTGTGTCATTGAAAATACCTTATAATATAATGTAATATGCAGTGTATCATTGAAAATACCTTCTAATATATCGTAGTTTATCATTGAAAATACCTTATAATATAACGTAATATGCAGTGTATCATTGAAAATACCTTATAATATAACGTAATATACAGTGTATCAATGAAAATACCTTATAATATAACGTAATATGCAGTGTATCATTGAAAATACCTTATAATATAACGTAATATGCAGTGTATCATTGAAAATACCTTATAATATAACGTAATATACAGTGTATCATTGAAAATACCTTACAATATAGCGTAACATGCAGTGTATCATTGAAAATACCTTATAATATAGCGTAATATCCAGTGTATCATAGAAAATACCATGTAATATAACGTAATATGCAGTGTATCATTGAAAATACCTTATAATATAACGTAATATACAGTGTATCAATGAAAATACCTTATAATATAACGTAATATGCAGTGTATCATTGAAAATACCTTATAATATAACGTAATATGCAGTGTATCATTGAAAATACCATGTAATATAACGTAATATACAGTGTGTCATTGAAAATACCTTATAATATAATGTAATATGCAGTGTATCATTGAAAATACCTTCTAATATATCGTAGTTTATCATTGAAAATACCTTATAATATAACGTAATATGCAGTCTATCATTGAAAATACCTTATAATATAACGTAATATACAGTGTATCAATGAAAATACCTTATAATATAACGTAATATGCAGTGTATCATTGGAAATACCTTATAATATAACGTAATATGCAGTGTATCATAGAAAATACCATGTAATATAACGTAATATGCAGTGTATCATTGAAAATACCTTATAATATAACGTAATATGCAGTGTATCATAGAAAATACCATGTAATATAACGTAATATACAGTGTATCATTGAAAATACCTTATAATATAACGTAATATGCATTGTATCATTGAAAATACCTTATAATATAACGTAATATACAGTGTATCATTGAAAATACCTTACAATATAGCGTAACATGCAGTGTATCATTGAAAATACCTTATAATATAGCGTAATATCCAGTGTATCATTGAAAATACCTTATAATATAACGTAATATGCAGTGTATCATTGAAAATACCATGTAATATAACGTAATATACAGTGTGGCATTGAAAATACCTTATAATATAACGTAATATGCACTGTATCATTGAAAATACCTTCTAATATATCGTAGTTTATCATTGAAAATACCTTATAATATAACGTAATATGCAGTGTATCATTGAAAATACCTTATAATATAACGTAATATGCAGTGTATCATAGAAAATACCATGTAATATAACGTAATATACAGTGTATCATTGAAAATACCTTATAATATAACGTAATATGCATTGTATCATTGAAAATACCTTATAATATAACGTAATATGCAGTGTATCATAGAAAATACCATGTAATATAACGTAATATACAGTGTATCATTGAAAATACCTTATAATATAACGTAATATGCATTGTATCATTGAAAATACCTTATAATATAACGTAATATACAGTGTATCATTGAAAATACCTTACAATATAGCGTAACATGCAGTGTATCATTGAAAATACCTTATAATATAGCGTAATATCCAGTGTATCATTGAAAATACCTTATAATATAACGTAATATGCAGTGTATCATTGAAAATACCATGTAATATAACGTAATATACAGTGTGTCATTGAAAATACCTTATAATATAACGTAATATGCACTGTATCATTGAAAATACCTTCTAATATATCGTAGTTTATCATTGAAAATACCTTATAATATAACGTAATATGCAGTGTATCATTGAAAATACCTTATAATATAACGTAATATGCAGTGTATCATTGAAAATACCTTACAATATAGCGTAACATGCAGTGTATCATTGAAAATACCTTATAATATAGCGTAATATCCAGTGTATCATTGAAAATACCTTATAATATAACGTAATATGCAGTGTATCATTGAAAATACCTTATAATATAACGTAATATGCAGTGTATCATAGAAAATAAAATGTAATATAACGTACTATACAGTGTATCATTGAAAATACCTTATAATATAACGAAATATGCATTGTATCATTGAAAATACCTTATAATATAACGTAATATGCAGTGTCTCATTGAAAATACCTTATAATATAACGTAATATGCAGTGTATCAATGAAAATACCTTATAATATAACGTAATATGCAGTGTATCATTGAAAATACCTTATAATATAACGTAATATGCAGTGTATCATTGAAAATACCTTATAATATAACGTAATATGCAGTGTATCATTGAAAATACCATGTAATATAACGTAATATACAGTGTATCATTGAAAATACCTTATAATATAACGTAATATGCATTGTATCATTGAAAATACCTTATAATATAACGTAATATGCAGTGTATCATTGAAAATACCTTATAATATAACGTAATATGCAGTGTATCAATGAAAATACCTTATAATATAACGTAATATGCAGTGTATCATTGAAAATACCTTATAATATAACGTAATATGCAGTGTATCATAGAAAATACCATGTAATATAACGTAATATACAGTGTGTCATTGAAAATACCTTATAATATAACGTAATATGCACTGTATCATTGAAAATACCTTCTAATATATCGTAGTTTATCATTGAAAATACCTTATAATATAACGTAATATGCAGTGTATCATTGAAAATACCTTATAATATAACGTAATATGCAGTGTATCATAGAAAATACCATGTAATATAACGTAATATACAGTGTATCATTGAAAATACCTTATAATATAACGTAATATGCATTGTATCATTGAAAATACCTTATAATATAACGTAATATGCAGTGTATCATAGAAAATACCATGTAATATAACGTAATATACAGTGTATCATTGAAAATACCTTATAATATAACGTAATATGCATTGTATCATTGAAAATACCTTATAATATAACGTAATATACAGTGTATCATTGAAAATACCTTATAATATAGCGTAATATCCAGTGTATCATTGAAAATACCTTATAATATAACGTAATATGCAGTGTATCATTGAAAATACCATGTAATATAACGTAATATACAGTGTATCATTGAAAATACCTTATAATATAACGTAATATGCATTGTATCATTGAAAATACCTTATAATATAACGTAATATACAGTGTATCATTGAAAATACCTTACAATATAGCGTAACATGCAGTGTATCATTGAAAATACCTTATAATATAGCGTAATATCCAGTGTATCATTGAAAATACCTTATAATATAACGTAATATGCAGTGTATCATTGAAAATACCATGTAATATAACGTAATATACAGTGTGTCATTGAAAATACCTTATAATATAACGTAATATGCACTGTATCATTGAAAATACCTTCTAATATATCGTAGTTTATCATTGAAAATACCTTATAATATAACGTAATATGCAGTGTATCATTGAAAATACCTTATAATATAACGTAATATGCAGTGTATCATTGAAAATACCTTATAATATAACGTAATATGCAGTGTATCATAGAAAATAAAATGTAATATAACGTAATATATAGTGTATCATTGAAAATACCTTATAATATAACGTAATATGCAGTGTATCATTGAAAATACCTTATAATATAACGTAACATGCAGTGTATCATTGAAAATACCTTATAATATAACGTAATATACAGTGTATCATTGAAAATACCTTACAATATAGCGTAACATGCAGTGTATCATTGAAAATACCTTATAATATAGCGTAATATCCAGTGTATCATTGAAAATACCTTATAATATAACGTAATATGCAGTGTATCATTGAAAATACCTTATAATATATCGTAATATGCAGTGTATCATTGAAAATACCTTATAATATAACGTAATATGCAGTGTATCATTGAAAATACCTTATAATATAACGTAATATGCAGTGTATCATAGAAAATACCATGTAATATAACGTAATATACAGTGTATCATTGAAAATACCTTATAATATAACGTAATATGCATTGTATCATTGAAAATACCTTATAATATAACGTAATATACAGTGTATCATAGAAAATACCTTACAATATAGCGTAACATGCAGTGTATCATTGAAAATACCTTATAATATAGCGTAATATCCAGTGTATCATTGAAAATACCTTATAATATAACGTAATATGCAGTGTATCATTGAAAATACCATGTAATATAACGTAATATACAGTGTGTCATTGAAAATACCTTATAATATAACGTAATATGCACTGTATCATTGAAAATACTTTCCAATATATCGAAGTTTATCATTGAAAATACCTTATAATATAACGTAATATGCAGTGTATCATTGAAAATACCTTATAATATAACGTAATATGCAGTGTATCATTGAAAATACCTTATAATATAACGTAATATGCAGTGTATCATAGAAAATAAAATGTAATATAACGTAATATATAGTGTATCATTGAAAATACCTTATAATATAACGTAATATGCAGTGTATCACTGAAAATACCTTATAATATAACGTAACATGCAGTGTATCATTGAAAATACCTTATAATATAACGTACTATACAGTGTATCATTGAAAATACCTTACAATATAGCGTAACATGCAGTGTATCATTGAAAATACCTTATAATATAGCGTAATATCCAGTGTATCATTGAAAATACCTTATAATATAACGTAATATGCAGTGTATCATTGAAAATACCATGTAATATAACGTAATATACAGTGTGTCATTGAAAATACCTTATAATATAACGTAATATGCACTGTATCATTGAAAATACCTTCTAATATATCGTAGTTTATCATTGAAAATACCTTATAATATAACGTAATATGCAGTGTATCATTGAAAATACCTTATAATATAACGTAATATGCAGTGTATCATTGAAAATACCTTATAATATAACGTAATATGCAGTGTATCATAGAAAATAAAATGTAATATAACGTAATATATAGTGTATCATTGAAAATACCTTATAATATAACGTAATATGCAGTGTATCATTGAAAATACCTTATAATATAACGTAACATGCAGTGTATCATTGAAAATACCTTATAATATAACGTAATATACAGTGTATCATTGAAAATACCTTACAATATAGCGTAACATGCAGTGTATCATTGAAAATACCTTATAATATAGCGTAATATCGAGTGTATCATTGAAAATACCTTATAATATAACGTAATATGCAGTGTATCATTGAAAATACCTTATAATATATCGTAATATGCAGTGTATCATTGAAAATACCTTATAATATATCGTAATATGCAGTGTATCATTGAAAATACCTTATAATATAGCGTAACATGCAGTGTATCATTGAAAATACCTTATAATATAGCGTAATATGCAGTGTATCATTGAAAATACCTTATAATATAACGTAATATGCAGTGTATCATTGAAAATACCCTATAATATAACGTAATATGCAGTGTATCATTGAAAATACCATGTAATATAACGTAATATACAGTGTGTCATTGAAAATACCTTATAATATAATGTAATATGCAGTGTATCATTGAAAATACCTTCTAATATATCGTAGTTTATCATTGAAAATACCTTATAATATAACGTAATATGCAGTTTATCATTGAAAATACCTTATAATATAACGTAATATACAGTGTATCAATGAAAATACCTTATAATATAACGTAATATGCAGTGTATCATTGATAATACCTTATAATATAACGTAACATGCAGTGTATCATTGAAAATACCTTATAGTATAACGTAATATACAGTGTATCATTGAAAATACCTTACAATATAGCGTAACATGCAGTGTATCATTGAAAATACCTTATAATATAGCGTAATATCCAGTGTATCATTGAAAATACCTTATAATATAACGTAATATGCAGTGTATCATTGAAAATACCTTATAATATATCGTAATATGCAGTGTATCATTGAAAATACCTTATAATATAACGTAATATGCAGTGTATCATTGAAAATACCTTATAATATAACGTAATATGCAGTGTATCATAGAAAATACCATGTAATATAACGTAATATACAGTGTATCATTGAAAATACCTTATAATATAACGTAATATGCATTGTATCATTGAAAATACCTAATAATATAACGTAATATACAGTGTATTATTGAAAATACCTTACAATATAGCGTAATATGCAGTGTATCATAGAAAATAAAATGTAATATAACGTAATATATAGTGTATCATTGAAAATACCTTATAATATAACGTAATATGCAGTGTATCATTGAAAATACCTTATAATATAACGTAATATGCACTGTATCATTGAAAATACCTTCTAATATATCGTAGTTTATCATTG